>OX940904.1:3622500-4222500 GCA_954871355.1 Cabera pusaria | reverse complement strand
TCTCGACACTCCGGAGGGCCGAGCATAGAACTTAACCTAAAAGGCGCCATCGGAGTGGTAGAAGGTGTTAGACGTATAGTTGTCATTGAAGGCAATATGTCATATTTTGTTTTTTTTTGGCCTGGCCATAATATCATACTATTGTTTAATTTGTGCATACAATTTTATTGTATAAAAAACAGTTTTTTTTGCTGTATTCATTTTTTTGAATTGTGTTGATTCTCATTCATAATTTAGTTGAGTTATAATTACTTGCTAATATAATTTGTGAAGGACATAGTGTTCTAAGTCCTTGGTGGGCGGTTATGTTAGATACAGTGGGGTTCCTGAAGGCTCCGATTGATGGCGATGTGCACCGTTGACACACACAAGTATTTCATTTTGCATTTTGTCGTGGATCAAGGTAAATCATGGTTGGGTAAGTTCATGGTTCCAAGTTTTGCCACTGGATGGCGGTGTACAGCGCTAGAACGCACAAGTGTTTCATTTTTGGTTTGGCAGGTCATATTTCTAAATTTCTGCTTGTGGTGTGAATTGTGAAAAGTACAAAATAAATCGTGTCAGTGTGACTAATAGTAGTAATAAAGTAGTGTGCGTATTAAAATCTGTGTTTCAGTGTGCGAGTGTTCTGTGCGTTAATCACGTGTATATGTATATCTGTGTATGTGTGTGTCTGTCAAACTAATGCATCGATTTGGACTTATTCTTTTTGTTTGATAGGTGTCTTCATCAAGAGTGCTCATAGCTTTGATTCATGGAAATCTGTTTAGCCGTTATTTGACTGTAGGCTTTTTTAGGGTTCCGTAGTCCTGACAAGGAACCCTTATAGTTTCGTCATGTCCGTCTGTCTGTCTGTCTGTCCGAGGTTTAGCTAAGAGACCGTTAATACTAGAAAGCTGTTATTTTGTAAGGGTATGTATATATATTACGCCGACAAAGTGCTGAAATAAAATTTTGAAAAATATTTTTTTTTAGGGTAGCTCCCCTATACGAGAAGTGGGGATAAACATTTTTTTCATCGCCTACCCCATCGTGTGGGGTATCGTTGAATAGGTATTTTAAAATGACTTAAGTGTTGCTTATACCATTTTTCGATTGAATGCTCCATTTACGAAATATTAAACTTTAAAGTGCAAATTTTTGTTCCAGAAGGGCGTCCCCCCCCCCCCCCACTCTAAAATCTAAACTGCTGGCTTAAGAAATCTGATAAAATTTGTGATAATAGCGCATTTCATGAACTTTAAAGGAAAATTATAGCAGTTGAGATAACTTTATTAGTTTCGTAGTAATAGTCGTCGATCTTGGGTGTTGGACAATTTTGTACCAAATACAAAATACTTAGAATAAATCCTTTAAAGTGACAAAGACGGAGTACCTAGTTGCTTTTTTATAAGGGGTAAAGACTTGCATTGAATAACAGGCTACTACGGAACCACTACACTGCGCGTGGCCCGACACGCACTTGGCCGGTTATTCTAGTTTATTACGCTATGAAATCAAATTTCATTGGTCTGAAAAAATTGAAATTCGGTATTCTATTACTTCAACGATATTCTAAGGATATGGTAGCATTTATCTGATGCTAGGACATCTGGAATCTGCAGAATACTCAACTTAAGTTTGGGCTCATTGGAATGGTCTCAAAGAATGAACAGATATATCTCTAATATATAAAATTCTCGTGTCACAGTTTTCGTTGCCATACTCCTCCGAAACGGCTTGACCGATTTTGATGAAATTTTTTGTGCTTATCCGGTATCTATGAGAATCGGCCAACATCTATTTTTCATCCCCCTAAATGTTAGGGGTAGTCCACCCCTAAATTTTTTATTTTATTTTTTAGACAACATATTTAATTTATATTTTTTTATGATACAACATACAAAAATACATACAATCCTCAATTTTCACCCTTCTACGATCAACCCTTATTTTTTAATAGCCATTTATTTATATGGCAAAACAACGTTTGCCGGGTCAGCTAGTATATATATATACATAGACTAGTTAGGGGTGGTTTTAAGTATTATTTGTGTAGACTCTTGTTCCGCGTGTTAAAATACATTTAAGCACATCCAACACACAACATTTTTTCTTCTCAAAAATTTATTGTATCTTTTTCTCATAAATAAAACAGAAACACGGTCCACATATAATGTTTCTTTTGACAAAGTGTTTAAAACAGTATTTTATAAAACAAGTTAACACAATAAAAACCGGACATAATGCACTCAACTAAAGCAACTTTAAAAAGCCAGAGTTTTCATATTAACAGTAAAATTTAATTTAAAAGCACTTTACGTTGATGTAAATGGTTTAGCTTTGAATTTTTCAGCGTAAATTTAATATTAAATTCTTAACGAGCATTCTTCTGTAGATTTCCCTTGTAATGCTGTCAAGTTGTTCATCTTGTTCAAAGTGATGTCTCCATTTAGACAGAATTTTAATTTAGTTTTTAGGGTTCCGTACCTAAAGGGTAAAACGGGACCCTATTACTAAGACTCCGCTGTCCGTCTGTCTGTTTGTCTGTCATCTGTCCGTCTGTCCGTCTGTCACCAGGCTGTATCTCATGAACCGTGATAGTTAGATAGTTGAAATTTTCACAGATGATGTATTTCTGTTGCCGCTATAACAACAAATACTAAAAACAGAATAAAGTTAAAATTAATAGAGGGTTCCCATACAAGAAACGTGTTTTTTTCGGCATTTCACGCCATCTATGAACGTTTAGTTAGGAAAACGTCCCATAGATGGTGTTATATTGAAATGTCGATCCCTAACACCTTTGTTAGACGTTACATGGCGTTATAAGAAACGAAATGTCTATTAATTATTATTTTTCGCTAGCGAAAAATGATAGTGTTATTTTTTGCTCGATCTTATAAAATACTGTAGTGTGGTACGGAACCCTACGAGTGCGAGTCCGACTTGCACTTGGCCAGTTTATTTACCGAACCGGGCCTTGATCTTTATCATTTATCAATATTATGTCATATTCATTATTTCTATTCGAAGACAGATTATTTCTTTGTTCTAGTTCCTATGTTTCTAGTTCCTATTTGTTTTATAACACGTCGCAGATTACGTTTTATACCAAAATGAATATATGCATCGTGAATTAAAAGAACCGTGAAGGAGCGACGACATTCGCAAAGCGGTGGGCAGTGACTGGAAAAAAATAGCCGAAGATCGGGCTCATTGGCGTATCTTAGGGGAGGCCTAAGTCCAGCAGTGGACTGATACCGGCTGATAATGATGATGATGAAGCTCGCACGTCACAATTTACTTTCAACCTAATTACGTGAGTAATTTACAGGTTTTTTAACCCCGCAATAATAAGGAGTGTTACTTCTTACGTCAAATGGGGATTTAAATTAGTTACGGCGGTTATAGCCACGCCGTAGCACCGTCTACGGTGTAGCGCTTTGTTCCGAAAATAGCAGTTTAATACCAGGTCGATATTAAAATAGTATTTTTACCAAGAGTCGAAGAGAACGGTTAGATTAGCATATTTATTGCCCACCCAGCCTCCCCAGGTATAAAGTGTTGCCAGTTTATCCAAAACTTTATCCATATTCTGTAGCTTTCCTGGTCTAACTGATTGACCTGAAATACAACAATATATGAAATACATCTTATATTATTATTAAATAGTCTTATTGTATTTGCGTACCAGAGTGTCTTGCTTATTTCGATTACCTAACATCAACAACAAGTAAACTTACAAAAGTATTGTTTCTCAACCAACTTCCAAAAAGAGAGGAGGTTCTCGATTTCTTTTCTTATGCATTTTTTTGTATGTTTGTTACTCTATTACTCTGCCAATTGAGAATCGATTCGAATGATCTATTTTCATAGCTAGGGTAAATTTTTACGGTGGTCACATTAAACAATTAATTGACATTTGATGAGTATCTCAAGAGATATGGCGACAAGTATCTCAAACTTGCTTCTTAAAACAGACTCGCGCGGCATTTGAAGTCGGTTTTAATAGTTTTTAAACTGTTATTTAATTCAGTAATTTAATTAGGGAAACAAAATTTATAAACCTTGTATAAAAATAAATTGTAAGTAAAAAATATTTTTAAAACAAGCTTTTATCTGGGATAATGAACTAAAATGTTAAAAATAAATTCTAGAATTAAAATTATTTTCCTGAAAAACGGATAGTGCTTCAAGCTTTTAAGAATATAGGTAATTAAAAGAAAGCATGATGTTTTTAAATATTTCACGGATATTAAATCTGATTATGGGTAAAGTGCTCTTCAATGAAAATCAATCGACTCGGTGGGGCTATGTTGCTTTATAACACAAATGCCATGGCCACCTTGCAGCTTCATCATCAGATCATGGCTATCATTTAAGTGTAAAGTGCTCCTTAAGGCGAATCATTTGAGCCCAAATTCACTGGGGTTACATTATTTTATCAGAGATGCCGTGGCCACCTTCCAGCTTCATCACCAGTCGCTAAATATAATCTAGGTGTAAAGTTCTCTTCACGACGAATCAATCGAGCACAAACTTGGTAGAGTTATGTTGATTTATCCCAGAGATGCCGTGGCCACTTTCCAGCTTCATCATCAGACCCTGGATATCATCTAGGCGTAAAGTTCTCTTCAAGGAAAAATCAATCGAGCCCAAACTCGGTGGGGTTATGTTGTTTTTTCACAGAGATGCCGTGGCCACCTTCCGTTCTCCATCATCAAATCAGCTCCATGGTACCATATTAATGTATTGTCACCAAAAAATACATAAGTACACCAAATTTGAGTCCAATCGGACATCGGGAAGTGGGTCTAATTTAGCTTCCAAGATTCCACCTGAACATACATAGTGACATACATACATACATACATACATTGCAAGTTAAATGAAAGCTTGTAAAAAACCATACATTTTAACAAATTTTTTGTACAATGGCAACTCAAGTGAGTCAGGTGTCACCTAGGGTGGTATAATGTGATTCCGACGCGACTCTGTTATTAACAGGCCAATTTGCAGAGTTGTTTGTGAGCGTCCTAATCGTTTGTGGACACTTCCAATGGAGATTGGAAACTAAACTGTCCAGAGAGAAATATACACGGGGAATTTCAAGTAATACCTAGTCTAGTAGGTATATCAGAATAATATCATGTCACTAAGTAACAGACTATAAATGCTGGCACCGATTTAACGATTCTGTAACCGAATGGCATACAACAAAACCCTTATAGATTCGTCACGTTTGTCTGTCTGTTAAAGTGTCTGTCCGTCTGTCCGTCTGTCCGTCCGTCCGTATGTCACAGCTATTTTATTTCGAAACTATTAAGACTACACAGTTGAAATACACCTTCTTACCAAAGGTATGTATTCTGCATACGATATTTATTTAAAAAAAAATTTAAAAGATTAAGGGCAGTGGGTTCATTAATTATAATTTAATAATTATTATAGGCCCCCATAATGAAGGGGGCCATACATGGAACAGAAAAATAAAAAAGAAATCATCAAACCTATACGTGCGGGGTGTTTATGGATAGGTATTTAAAAATGACATTGAGGTTTCTAAAACTATTTTAACCCAAAATCAGTTGTTTGAAAGATAGACACTTCTAAAGTGGTAAAATGTGTGTCCCACCCCTCTAACTTTTAAAGTAAGGGAGTGAAAAATCTAAAAATATATATATGCTGTAGATCTCAATAAACACTTTAAACGAAAATTGATTTGAACGAAATATAGTCAGCAGTTTTTGAGATATAGTAACCGCAAAGATAACTATGTTTTTCATATAAACAGTATGAACAACAAAGTTAATTTTTGCTTGCGATCAATTATAGTTATAAAATACTCTACTGTGTTACTTAATTAACCCTAAGAGTACAAATATGACTTGCACTTGGCCAGTTTATTAAAAAACTATGCCATTTTTGGAATTCCCTGCCAGAGTATGTGTTCTTTGTTAAGTAAAGGCCGGGGATCTGCATATCTCAAGCTTACATACGTAGGCTAGCGTTTGACCACTATCTCACCTGGTGGTAAGCGATGATGTGGTCGAAAATGGTGAACACGTTAGGCCTAGAATACTTACTCTCAAGAGCTGTGTTGCTGGAACACCGTAAGGTTATGGCGGCAGATTTCCGCTCTCCTTTATGGTGGTAAGCTACTCTCTGGTAGCAAGTCAGTTGGAAATACGACATAATTATGCTCCTTAGGTAGGATGCCAGGATTCGAACCGGCAACCTCTCGCTTAAAGTCAAGTGCCATCTATCCTTTACGCCAATGGGACTTAAAAAAAAGCAAAACATTTTCTAAATCAACCAACGAATTACAGAATTCAAGACAACACGCATTGAGTGCCTCCATTTTTAACCGACTTCAAAAAATATATACGGTCGAATTGAGAAACCTCCTCCTTTTTTATTTTACCATATATATATATATATATTTATGTTATTCGCGGATAACTTCGTCGTTTATGAACCGATTTTAATTATATTTTTTTTGTTGGCAAGAAGTTATCCCAAGTGTGGCACCATCGAGGTCTGATAAGTATCTCCAGAGATATGGAGATAAACACCTCAAAATTGGTAATGAAAATTAATAGCGCGGCATTGAAGTCTGCTATTTTTAGTTTTTTAAACGATATTATTGAGAAGCCGGTTACTTAAAATCACTGAAATCCATTATTAACGACATAAGTGTCAAACAGATTAAGGTCAAACAAACAATAAAGCATTAAAACGGGTGTTATTCACGATCTGAAACTCACTTGTACCATTAGTGGATTAAAGAGGCTCTTCTAAGACCCATATTTAAAACTTTGGTCGTATCAATTTAAAGTTGCCCCAAAATTGAAGAGTTAGTGCTAATGGTATGTTTAAACTATACGAGTTACTTACAATGATTAGTACGAAAGTTTGTCGTCTGTCGTAAAACTGATAATCGGTTTAAGAGTGGAGACCACATCTCGGTAACCATAGCCTATATGACGTCCTTTTTAAGGTACTGTACCTCAAAAGGAAAACAGACACCATTACAAGATTTTTGTAGTTGTTGTCCGTCTGTCCGTCCGTCTGTCAGTCTGTCTGTTTATCTGTCAAGGCTGTTTTTCTCTGGAACGCGTAAAGGTATCAAGTTGAAACTTATAACAAATACTCGGGTCTACGGTATCATTCATGTGCAAAAATCAAACTTTATGTCAACGCTCAAAAGATATGAACGTTTATGTCGCATAATGATATTTTGAATCTCGATGAAATTACTATGGGACCACCTCGAAAACGAACCCTACCGATTAAAAAAAGAATCATTCAAATCGGTTCACAATTGACGGAGTAATTGCGTAACATAAACACAAAAAATAAACTGGCCAAGTGCAAGTCAGACTCGCACACTAGGGTTCCGTAACACAGTGGAGTATTCTTTACCTATCGATTTTTCGCAACTACAAAAATAACTTTGTTTTTCATAGTGTTTGTATGAAAAACAAAGTTATCTTTGCGGTCGCCATATCTCAAAAACTGCTAACTGTATCTCTTTCAAACCAATTTTCGTTGTTAGTTTTTATTGAGGTCTACAGCATATATTTTTTTTAGATTTTTCACTCCCATACTGTAAAAGTTAGAGGGGGGAGGGGCACACATTTTACCACTTTAGACGCGCAATATCTTTCAAATGATTGACTTTGAGAAAAAATGATTTTTGGAACCTCAATGTCATTTTTAAAGACCTATCCATAGACATAGATACGTATAGGTATGAAGAAAAAATTTTTTTTTTGTTTCAGTTCCATGTATGGGATGACTTAGACTTTTATATTTTTTTATTTTTGTATAAAAATCGGAAAGCGGTTTACAGAATACATCTATCTACCAAGTTTCAATTCTGTAGTCTTAACAGCTTCGGAATAAAATGGCTGTGACATACGGACGGACAGACAGACAGACAGACAGACATGACTAATCTATAAATGTTCCGTTTTTGCCATTCGGCTAAAAAACATACAGACGAAATGAGAACCTCCTTCTTTTTGGGAAGTCGGTTGGTAAAATAAATAAAAATAGTCGTCTATAGAGTTTCATTACAAAGTGCATTTAAAATATGATATTATGGATGTATTATAGAAAGCTTAAACGCTACTGAACGCGACATAAAACAGTGGTGTTCTGGATTGGGGCCATATAATTTCCATTCAGCCATATTCGATAACGACTCCTGAATCAGGGTGTCAACTTAGCCGGGAATGGCCCAGTTTAGATAATTATAGTACACTAGCTATATGCCATGGCATCGCTTGTATTTTTTAAATATCTAGAGAGAGGCCACTTGGTGAGTGCATTGCGCTGCTTTTCAACGCCAAACGCGTCTTTTTTAGGCTAGCGTTTGAGCACTATCTCACCTGTTGGTAAGTGATGATGCGGTCAAGAATGGTAAGCAAGCTAAGCATAGCATGAGAACTAATGATGTTTTTTCTTCACTGGAGGGCCACTGTAGAAGGCACAATATACATTTTCCGATAGAAAAATCCACTGGTGCACGGCGGGGATCGAACTTGAAACTAATTATACACTATTATTACACAATAGTGTACAATTAGTTTAGATTAACAATCATGGTCGAGAAGCAGTTTAGAAAAATGAGATGAAATGGAAATGATGTTAAAAAAATCACAATTAAGGTTTTTCTCCAAAACTAACAAAAAAAAGCCTAGATTAAGATTTACATAACTACTTGGAGCGTGATTTTGACTTTAGTTCATTTTGCAAAAATCTCACACAGCTGAAAATATTAACTGCATTCCTGTGTGCAGTGGCCATTTTTTTTCTTTTTCAGTCAAGCACTTGACCATTAACTTGATGTTAAGTGATAATGCGGTCAAAAATGGAATCATGCTGTTCTGGAAATGGAAGAAAATGAAACATTGAATTTCACAGTATTTTAGAGTATTCTAAGTCTAGCGTGTTCACCATCTTTGACCATATCATCACAGATAGTGGTCAAACGCTTGCTAAGATATGAAAGATATTATTACATTTACAAAAGTTGTTACAGACAATCCACAATTCCATCGTACCGACGGGATTCGAAAAAAAAACAAAGTAAATAATTGTACACAAATACAAAGTGCAACACATAGAGAATCTTAATATTCACAAAATTGCTAAGCCCATTTTATATATATAAAAAGTATAATCACCAATACAATATCAATAATACAATAATCCCAACCCGGTTAGTACAGAACATAATGCTAGAACTTGGTGAACCAATTTGTACAATTTCACACAGACAAACCACCTTTTCTTACTATATAACATTGAATAGGACATTATCATAAATCCAACAGTTCGGTAGATCTGGGGAGAGCATAATGGCCTCTGAAATTAGACGCGAAAACTGAATCGCTGTTTTATTGGTCTGAAAAACTGGATAGGCAGCTTTGTACGACGTATGGGGTTGGAAAGAGTTTTTGGATTTATTTTCGTAAAAATGTATTCTGAGTATTTTATTGCAAGCATGTATACCATAATTATGTAAACCATATTTAGATTATAAGCTACATTTATTACACATGAATAATAACTTGTGATAATTAATATAAATAGGGGTACTACTAGTTATTTTCTCGCATTCAATGGTAATAATATCGTTTAAAAACTAAAAAAGAACCGACTTCAATGTTCATTTTCAGTACCAATTTTGAGATGTTTATCTCAATATCTCTGGAGATACTTATCATACCTCGATAAAATTACCATGGTACCACACTTGGGATATCTCCTTTTGAACAAAAAAAGAATATTCGAAATCGGTTCATAAACGACGAAGTTATCCGCGAACAAACATTAAAAAAAATATATATACGGTCGAATTGAGAAACCTCCTCCTTTTTTTGAAGTCGGTTAAAAACTAAAAAAGAACCGACTTCAATGTTCATTTTCAGTACCAATTTTGAGATGTTTATCTCAATATCTCTAGAGATACTTATCAGACCTCGATAAAATTACCATGGTACTACACTTGGGATATCTCCGGTGCATAAATGACGAAGTTATCCCCGAACAAACATAAAAAAATATATATGTATATACGGTCGAATTGAGAAACCTCCTCCTTTTTTTGAAGTCGGTTAAAAAGAAGATTACACGACTCGTGAATAAAAAATGTAATCTCGGTCTTTGTATCCCTCGCTCCGCTCAGGATTCTAATCTAGAATCCTTCGCTGCTCTCGGGATCCAACTTAGTCCCTCGAATTAAATTGCCTTTTTATTCACTTGTTGTATAATCTACTATTATGACATAAATACGATAAGCATATAAGACGAGTTTTATGATTCACGACAGAAATAATAGTGATAAACGTTATTATTAGATATATAAATAAATAATTATTAGATAAACCTATTATTAATATTTCTGTATGGTTTACTACTAACACAATGGAATCGGTTCTGGTGTTATAATACTATTGCATAATTCATCATTTTGCATAACTGGTCGTAAGTCGCCCGGTCCTTGAAAGACCAGAAGGCATTGACGGAGCCGAAGCTAACCTGTCAAGATGCCCTTTACAATTTCAACTTAAATACTATGATTTGTGGATAAGAGATACAAAACTATAAAAAGATGGTACATTTTATCATAGCTATGCACGTGTGCTGCTTGATGTTTGATTCCTGGTCTATTGGGATGAGGTACAGCATTATAACTATTATATACTCATGGTAAGTGACGTTGTTTACTACTTCCACGGCGGTATCTTGTCAGTGAGGCAATGTGTTGTCCAATCTACATTACCTATAATATAAACCCGTCTTTCTAATATCGTGATAGAACTGGTAAACTACCACACGTTCGATGGGGAGCACGAGCCATCGGTAAGGTTGATTTTTCTATCGAAAAATGTATGTGCACTTCTCACAGCGGCCCTCCTGTGAAGGAAAACATCGTTAAGAAACCAACAACCCCCGCATGGTGGTAGGACACTATCTAGTCTCTGCCTGGCCAGATACCACCCTGAAGTTAGAAAATCTGTCGCCAAAACATCTAATGTGTTCCGGCAGCTATCCTTGAGAGCCAGTTCCCATTTTAGGATTAGCGTGCTTACCTTCTTCGACCGCATCATCACTTACCAACAGGTGAGATAGTGGTCAAATACTAGCCTATAAGATATATAAAAAAAAAAAGATCACAATGTAGGGTTAAGATGCGGACGCGGGTCGGGTGTGTAGCAGTGACCTGCAAACTGTTGGATGGCTAAAATCATGATGAAAGCCATACTACTTTTGACGCATATATTTATTGGCATTTTTCTTGTTCTTAAGATATATATTTTGTGTAGTCTACGATATATATTTGATTGAAAGAAGTAGTCTCTGCCTACCTCAACGGAAAAAAAAGCGTTATTTTATGTATGTATATTTGATTAGTATAGAATACATACATACATACATACATTCACGCCTTTTTCCCGTTGGGGTAGGCAGATACTACTTCTTTCCACATGCTACGATCCTGACATACCTCCTTCGCTACTTCCACTTTCATGAGCGCTTTCATACATGCTTGGCGGTTATAGGTACTTTTGACTTGGCCTTTTTTAGGGTTCCGTACCCAAAGGGTAAAACGGGACCCTATTACTAAGACTCCGCTGTCCGTCTGTCTGTCTGTATGTCTGTCTGTCTGTCTGTCTGTCTGTCTGTCTGTCTATCTGTCTGTCTGTCCGTCTGCTACCAGGCTATAGCTCATTAACCGTGATAGTTAGACAGTTGAAATTTTCACAGATGGTATGATTCTGTTGCTGCAAATAACGAACAACAAATACTAAAAACAAAATAAAAGTTAAAAATTAAAGGGGGTGCCCATACAAAAAACGTATTTTTAAACGCCATCTATCTAATTGGTTTCGGCAAAATGACATAGATGGCGCTAGTAAACAAGCCCCGTCTTTCTAGATCGCGACCAAACCAAATATTCTTGGTAATATCGATTAATCAAATATATGAGGTTGAAACTCTGTTATGTTTCGTATTGTACGGAACCCTCCCTAAGTGTGCGATAAGAGACGCGATGCTGACTCTCACTTGGCCAGTTCTATTTTAAAATGTCTCCGATCTGGTCGTGATACGTTCGCCTAGGTCGGCCTCTACCAACTGGCCCATTCACACTCGTCTCATAAATCTGTTTGCGTCAATCTTTCTTCATCCATCCTCAAGATAATTAAATTGTAATACGGGACTTATCGCGCTAAAAACATAATTTTATTTACCTCGACGTTTCGATCAAGTTGCATTGACCGTGGTCACGCGAAGACTCGAAACGTCTAGGTAAATAAATTTATGTTTTTAGCGCGATAAGTCCTGTATTGTAATACAGGACTTATCGCGCTAAAAACATATAACTATGTGTGTAAATCGCGAAAGTTTAAAATTTACCATCCTCTAGATGTTTAGTATAGAATACCAAACAAGAATACAGTCTCACTAATAACATCATTCTGAAATATCTTTGCATTGTAGGTATTGAAATAAAACAAAATTCATTTTACCTTCAGAATTGTATCCAGTTATCAAGTACCCAACTAAAATCACATTTCAATTCTCATTATTAGTCAAACAACTAATCAATATTTATAGGCAAGGGTTAACGAAATGACTTATTGGAGAGTGAATAGGGGTAGGGGGCGTCAATTGCGACCTGGTAATTTATTAATAGTACAACACCGGATTGCTTTTAGCAGGTGCTTTGATAAACTAGTTTGGGGGTGGATGACGTCACGGAATGATGTCTAAGTCAAAATATATTAGGTGATTTATTCAATTCAATTACTCTGAAATTGGAAGAATAATATTTTAAGATCAATTACATATAAAAAAAATAAACTGGCCAAGTGCAAGTCGGACTTGCATTCGTAGGGTTCCGATTCAGAGAGATAGCTTAGTGGGAGATCCATCGGATGGCGATTAGAAGGACCCCGGTTCGTGTCCAGATGAGATGGTTAATTTTTTCAAGTTTGTTCTTTTGTAAGAAGACTATTATTGGGAGCCAAAAAATTATATGAAACACGATTTACCAAAAAAAAAATAAAAAATTGCGAGCAAAGCTCGGTCATCCAGATATTATTATATTATATTACCGTGTCAATTCCAAATAATATTAAAACAGGAGCCGCGTGCTTATTTAGTACAACGCCATCTTACGAACATCTAACGCCAACTAAGTGAAAGTTAACACATAGGTAATTAATATAATTATTACAGTCAAACATACATATATGGTGTTATAGTATAATGCCGATAAAACACGTTTCTTGTATGGGGACCCCCTTTAATTTTTAACTTTGTTTTTAGTATTTGTTGTTATAGCGGCAATAGAAATACATCGTCTGTGAAAATTTCAACTGTCTAACTATCACTGTTCATGAGATACAGCCTGGTGACAGACGGACAGACAGACAGACAGACAGACAGACAGACAGACAGACAGACAAACAGACAGACAGACAGACGGACAGCGGAGTCTCAGTAATAGGGTTCCGTTGGTACTCTTTGGGTTCGGAACCCTAAAAACGACTCCAAAATGCTGCGCTAGTCATTTTCAGTACTAAGTTTGAGGTGTTTATCACCATATCTCTAGAGAAGTAGAGATACTTATCAGTTATGGGACCTTGGAAAAGTACCCTACTAATTTAAAAATGAATTATGTTAATCGGTTCACAGTCGACGGTGTAATTACGTAACATACCTACCAAAAATTAAGATACCGATTAATAAAAAAAAAACATTTAAATCGGTTCACGATTGACGAAGTAAAAGCGTAACATACGAGTACATACAAAAAAAAACATACAGACGATTAAGAACCTCCTTATTTTTGGAAGTCGGTTGAAAAAACATACAGACGAAGTAAGAAGTTCCTCCTTTTTGGACATCGATTGAAAATAATGTAAAGTCGTAATTTCTTACTGTACATTTAGCAATTGCTAATTTCACCTTTGCCAAGGCGCAGAGAGTAATACAAAAATCAAGAGCCGAAAAATTAAACCCATTCCCAAAGTTGACAATAGTGGCACCCCTATTGCAGAACAAATGTGATCATTATAGCACTGAATGGCTAACAAGTGTCCCTTTGTGAGCAACCCTATCCCTAGGGATCTAGGGTTGGGGGTTCGTACGTGAATATTTTGCATGTTTGTTTGATTAAACTATAGTTGAGTTGAATGGAATTCGAGCCTGGATTTATGATAGTAGGTAATGGTATAATGAAACGGGCGTAACAATTTTATGAATGTAGTAATTTTTAGGGTTCCGTACCCAAAGGGTAAAATGGGACCCTATTACTAAGACTCCGCTGTCCGTCTGTCTGTCTGTCTGTCTGTCTGTCTGTCTGTCTGTCTGTCACCAGGCTGTATCTCATGAACCGTTATAGTTAGACAGTTGAAATTTTCACAGATGATGTATTTTTGTTGCCGCTATAACAACAAATACTAAAAACAGAATAAAGTTAAAAATAATAGAGGGTCCCCATACAAGAAACGTGTTTTTTTCGGGATTTCACGCCATCTATGTACGCTTAGTTAGGTAAACGTCCTATAGATGGCGTTATATTGAAATGTCGATTCCTAACACCTTTATTAGACGTTAGATGGCGTTTTAAGAAATAAAATGTTATATAATTATTAGTTTTTGCTGGCGAAAAATGATAGTGGTATTTTTTGCTCGATCTTATAAAATACTGTAGTGTGGTACGGAACCCTACGAGTGCGAGTCCGACTTGCACTTAGCCAGTTTATTTTAATATCTTATAGGCTGCTGTTTGCCCAGTATCTCTCCTAGTGGTAAGCGATGATGTGGTCGAAGATGTTGAACATGCTACGCCTAGAATAATCCGACTCATAAGGGCATATGTGCTGCCGGAACACCTTGAGGTTATGGGTAGATTTTTTCCTTGATGATAGTTAGCTACTTTAGGCTAACAAATTAGGCAGAATATCAAAATAATATGTAGGATATATATATATAATATCCTACAACTTAAGGACGAACGTTTTTTTATGATAGAAAGTAACAGGACAAGCACAACGCTCGCCTGATGGTAAGCGATGACGTCTACCCTACCTATTACAGATACAATTCTGGACTGCCAGAACTTTGCTTGTCACTGCATTGCGCCTGTTACTTTGAGACATAAGACTCTTGAGTCTCACATGCCCTGTAATTTCACTGGACACCTTGCCTTTTCAACCAAAAAACAGTCCTATTTCACGGCTGAAAATTAATTGGCAAAGTAGTGGTACCTTTCCAGGCGGACTAGCAGAAATCCTACCACTATAGCAGACTGGCTGAAGTTGTATAATAATTACATTGTTATACAATATCATCCACTATCCTAACTAATAAATCATCTGATTGGTCCCTCGTCGATATTTGCACGCAGTTTGTTAACGGTGAACGCTGCAGAATACGATATTTACATTATTGAGACTAAATATTGATCAGTCTGTTGGTTATTTTGTTTGTCTGTATAAAATATGATCCGCCATTAACGAACGGTATACTTACCTGTCTGGCCATAACTGCTGTACACTCCCTGAGGTATGCGCGGCGAGGTGGGAGCCGGGGAAAAAAGAGCGTTGACGGCAGACTGACGGAGCGCATCCCCCCGTCTCGCCGCGCGCATACCTCAGGGAGTGCACAGCAGTTATGGCCAGACTTTCACCTATCGTGCCGTTACATCCTAGTAATAGCTATTTCTCAAACCACATTACAAGTTTATTTTTCAGATTAATATGCTCCGACTCCGACCGGAGACCGGAGAGAAGAGGGACAAAGACTCTCAAATTGAGTCGAAACCAGTCGGAGCATAATCCGAATAAGTCCAGTCCGTCGCTCTTCCTGGGAAGTGAGGAAGAGCAACGGACTCGCTCGAAACTTAGGTCGAGAAAATTCGACTAAAGGTACGTGAATTACAGCCGGTATATAACAATAATAATCTACGTTACAGATACAGCGGCATACAACAAAAATATAGAAAAAGTCAAGCATCGCCGGGTGAGTAACTATAGCTGCACTAATGAAGGCTTACACATTGAACTGTTTGCCAGTCGACTGTCTGAATGTTAATAGCTCGTTGCATCCCTCGGGACTGAGCAATGAGATACTTATTGGCTGATAGATTGATATGCCTTTAGTTCTCATACAATATTAATGCTCTCAAAATGTGAATATAAGTCATACTCAGAAAAATAAAACCATAATATTATATTGCGTAGTAACTAAATAAAATATGAGGTTTCTTATGAGTGTTATCTTACACACTATTTATATACGCTTGGTTTATATCTTTGTTTTAAGTAATATATTGGATTGTGTATAACAATCGCTAAACGGCTTAAAACTAAACCTTCGTATCGTTCTGTAATGTTCTTCAATGTCACATTATTGAGTACTAGCTGTACCCGCGACTTCGTCCGCGTGGAATAGTGTCTATGGGTAGCATTAACTAATAAGACACATACGTATCCTAAATACACCGCACCGCACCACGCCCCCCCCCTCCGCCTCCCCTCACTTACCCTCCCCTTCTCCTAACCTCCCCCTCACTTCCACCACCCGTCCCCTCACTTACCCTCCTCTCCCCCTCCCATCACTTCCCCTTCCCCCTCCCCTCACTTCAAATTTATTTCAAAATTATTTATATCGAAACAACAGTCTAAGAAATAAGTTTCAAGCATCTAGCTTTGAAAATGACGATACTTCCATACAACATTTCATCCCCCCTTTCAACCCCTTACAACCCTTTTTTTCGCATTAAAAAGTAGCCTATGTCCTTTCTCAGGCTCTAGACTATCTGTGTACCAAATTTCATTTAAATCGGTTCAGTAGTTAAGGCGTGAAAGTGACACAGACAGACAGACAGATACTTTCGCATTTAACAGTAATGACAACCCAGAGATGACGCTAGCGTAGATTTAAATAGCTCTCCTTTAAATATTGGCCAAATGTATGAGATCCTGCATCGCGCAAACGATATTTTTCGCGATATTGAAACAGATGCACTTAATGCGTTATTAAATATCTCGGAAGTTGAACGCGTTTAAAAACGTTTTCTCTTTATAATATTAATCTGGATGAGTACTTTAATAGATTAGGTATCTCGGTATCTAAGTAATGATATTAAAAGAACTTGGAATCGAAGTAAAAGTACATCTATATGTTTTTTAAATGGTCTTAAAATATTGGAAATCTTTCGAACACATTTTGCACATATCAATAAATCATTATATTATTATGTTAACAGCTAATAATGTTTTAGGTCGTAAATATCCTAATGATGCCAATTATAATATTTTGATTTTAAAATTATCGTGAATTTGTAACATTATTATTGTTATATACCGGCTATAATTCACGTACCTTTAGTCGAATTTTGTCGACCTACGTCACGTCATCGCGATGTGAACATCGCGATCTCACCGCGTGACCTCACTCCCGAGGAAGAGCAACTGACTCGCTCGCAACCTAGGTCGAGAAAATCCATTTATCATACGTAAATTTAAAATTGAAAACCACCCCCGACTGATTTATGTGTAATCTGTTTATTGAGACCATTACAATGAGCTCAAACACGACATCTCTGCTGTTAGTTGGTGAGGGGTTGAGTATTTTGCAGATTCCTGGAGATGTCCCAGTATCCGGTCAATACTACCATGTTCTTATAATATCGTTGAAGTAATAATATAAATTGAAATACCGAACATAGAATTGCTCAGACCTATGAAAGTTGATTTTAATAGTTTTCATCAACTAGAAAAAAAGCTCGTAATCTTAGAATTTAATGAATCAAAGCTAAAAACACTCGATTAAGATACCTATCGAACAAAAAATAAACTGGCCAAGTGCAAGTCGGACTCGTACTAGTAGGGTTCCGTACCACACTACAGTATTTTATAAGATCGAGCAAAAAATACCACTATCATTTTTCGCCAGCAAGAAATAATAATTAATAAACATTTTATTTCTTTTAACGCCATCTAACGTCTAACAAAGGCATTAGGGATCGACATTTCAATATAACGCCATCTATGCAACGTTTACCTAACTAAGCGTTCATAGATGGCGTGAAATGCCGAAAAAAACACGTTTCTTGTATGGGGACCCTTTATTATTTTTAACCTTATTCTGTTTTTAGTATTTTTTGTTATAGCGGCAACAGAAATACATGATCTGTGAAAATTTCAACTGTCTAACTATAACGGTTCATGAGATACAGCCTTGTGACAGACGGACAGACAGACAGACAAACGGACAGCGGAGTCTTAGTAATAAATATTTTATTTACCCTTTGGGTACGGAACCCTAAAAAGCTCGTAGTCTTTTTTTTAATCAAAGCTAAAAACACTCGATTAAGATACCTATCGAACAAAACAAACTAAATTAATATTAGTTCTGCCGTTTAGGTGCTACGATGCCACAGACAGACATACAAAAACACAGTTACACAGATACACACGTCAAACTTCTAATACCCCTTATTTTTGCGTCGGGGGTTAAAAATAAAGTATCATCTCAGCTTCAACTTAGTTCTTCTACAAAATGTATCCTACTTAATATTCTGAAAGTCTTCAGACCTCCAAACTTCTAGAATGACTTAAACATTTAAACCGGGCTCGCATAACCTATTTTATGATGCACTTTTAAGCGAAATGCGCTTTTCGTACAAAGTTGTTGATGCTCCCGTTTTACTACGTCCATGCATTTTAATAATGAAGTAGATGTGACGAGTTCTTGGCTCTTGGTTAAGGAGTTTACGTTTATCGATTGGTTGAATCAATAACCTCGCTTTTGTCACTGATCGGGCGAAGCAAAGTTCTCCGTTTCAGCTTGTCGAAAATGCTTTCGTATATCTGTTTGGATGTCTGTTCTCATCTACAGCAGGGTATCGAGCGTGGATCGTTCTAGGTCGATCCAACAGCAATATTTTGCGATCCTGAATGGCTGCTCCAACGCGCTCCTGCCGATCCATACTGAATAAGAACAACACAACCGTCCAGACCACGCGCGCCAAGCGACTGAGGCCCCTTTGTGCGTGACCAAAAAACCGACTGCAAATGGATCGCACGCGGCGAGGAGCGCGCGCTCTTCGCCGCGCACATGGATCGCGCGCGGCACGTCTACACTCCACGCTCCGTGGAGCGCGCTCCATGCCGCGCGCGATCGGAGCGCTTTGGATCGTCCGGTGTGGATCCGGCTAATGGCTCATTACTTTCATTTCAGCTCATTTTTTTTTCAATTCAAAGGAGTAAGTTATGTTTTTTGTTATATTTAGAATAATAATTATTATTTTGTTTGTTTTTGTAGTGATTTATCTACGTAGAGTAGATACCTCACTGCTATTACAATCTAGCCTTATAACTAGGCTAATAAGTAATTTGATTTTAACTTAATGTACTATTAAAATATTACTAATATTGTTATTGTATTCTTTTAAATAGCGTTCACTATCACTATACTGTTACGTGCGGGGTGGTATTGAAATGCCAATCCTATGAGATGAACGTTTATTTCCACTGATCACTAGGTTAGCACAATGTTCCACAGTAGTTGTCCAAATCGTCTTGCACAATTATCAAAAGTCCGTTAACACACACTGAGGTCGTTAGTTCACAATCACTGATTTCACTGTTCACAGTTCACAACACGAGTTCACTGATAACACTTAACGATCACTTGGTCGCTATCCGCGCTTAGATAGTTACACTGCCGATTCCAAAGAAATGACTGCCTCAAGCCGTGGTTTCAACGTCTTATATAGGACGAGAATATTTCTACAGAACTTACCAGTATTGACTCGAAACAATAGACAAAAGACGTTCAAAACAAAGCAATAAAAATGTCAACAATACGCGGCTTTCCTTTGAACATCTGATGTAAACAACTTTACCATACATGCTAATTTTATCTCTAACGACTAAAGAATAAGGTTCAATCTTAACTACAAAACGAGGTACATTGACTAGGGTCGGGATTCCAGGAAGGTTACTTTTATGACGGTCGGGTCGGGTGTTTATAGCCCCTAGTTACTCTATTGTTTCCCACGCTATTTTTGTTCGAGAAGCTTGGCGAAACATCGCGACTCGACGACGCGATATAACAATACTTATGCTCACTTAGTAAAATATCACTGAAGTAACTCGAAAGGTTTTACCCTTTTTAGTCTCACAATGTCCGTTTTGTCGAGGAGCTGGATAGCCTCGATGTTCACATGATGATGAAGTCTACGATCGTAAGCTTCAGCATACTGTTTTATTGTTTTAGCGACATGTTTCACTTTTAGGTCCCGATGGAGGTCGTCATTTCTAATGTACCAGGTACATAATTATTATTGATATGATCTATTTAATGTTATTTGACTTTTTATTTGCCCATATAAGTAATGAATAAATGCTTTGACTTTTGACTTGACTTCAAAGCCGTATTAAAACACTAGTAGTATTGCTTTGTTGTCCGTGTGTCTGTCTGTCAATATTATTTATCTGAGGAATGCTTGGTTGTATTTTTACAGATGGCAACGTTATCGTTCTACTCGCAGACCTAGGATTCAATTTTTAAACGTACAGTTTTTTTTTAAATATCTTATAGACTAGCGTTTGACCACTATCTCACCTGTTGGTAAGTGATGATGCGGTCAAAGACGGTAGGCACGCTAGGCCTAGAATGGGAACTGGCTCTTAATGATAGCATCCGGAACACAATTAGATATTTTGGCGACAGATTTTTCTAACTATAATTCTAGGTCTGTGGTTCTACTGACACTGATCATTTTAATAGAATTTCAAATTTCAAATTTATTTATTTCCTAGAAAGTACATTATTACATATATACAACCATTTCCGCCAAACTAGGTGTTGGTGACACCTGTATTTTGGTAGAAAGTTCCTTCTCATTGTGAACTACATTAAAATGTACATTTTTAAGGTCATAATGTCCAAATTAAAAATCTAGCATTAGTTAATAATAGCTTAACCTTCTGAAAGATAAATTAATAAATCATTAATTCGCTTATAAATAACATATTACAATTAATGATATAGGTACGTGCAATTTATTATGGATAACTACTCTTTGAGCATTTACCAAAGGAGATGTTAACGCAAGGCGTACCCCTCTGCTGGCCATATAGCCATTTTTGGCCATATGAGCGTGCGTAAGTACGCTGTATTTTTAATACTGTGTGCGTGTTTCAAGTTAGTGTGCGGGATCGTTAAAGTGAGTGATTTGTGTGTGTGTGCAATGCGTGTTTATCTCGTCCCCCGTAAGTATCGGCAGAAAAAAATATTTGCGGATTACAACGTTAACATCTCCATTGATAAATGCTCGAAGTGGATACTACATGAATTTTACATAGTATAACAACTTGTTTAATAGTAGTAGTACCAATATACAACAAATAATTTGAATATCGACCAATCTCGATCGCGCCTTGTGTGTGCGGTGGAAACTTCGGCAGCAATGTCGCGGAGTCGCCTAAATTATCGCTGCTAAGTTTTCCACACAGCAAAAAACAGTGGTTCAACTTCATACATCTAATAAACTGGCCAAGTGCAAGTCGGACTCGCACTAGTAGGGTTCCGTACCACACTACAGTATTTTATAAGATTGAGCAAAAAATACCACTATCATTTTTCATCAAAAAATAATAATTAATAAATATTTTATTTCTTATAACGCCATCTAACGTCTAACAAAGGTATTAGGGATCGACATTTAAATATAACGCCATCTATGGGACATTTACCTAACTAAGCGTTCATAGATGGCGTGAAATGCCGAAAATAAACCGGCCAAGTGCGAGTCGGACTCGCGCACGAAGGGTTCCGTACCAATATCTATAAAAACGGCAAAAAAAAACATGTCCGTTGTATGGGAGCCCTACTTAAATACTTTTTATTACAAGCTTTTATTTAACTTGCAATGTATGTATGTATGTATGTCAATATGTATGTTCAGGTAGAATCTTGGAAGCTAAAGAAGACCCACTTCTCGATGTCCGATTGGACTCAAATTTGGTGAAATTATGAATCTTCGGTGACAACAATGATATGGTACCATGGAGCTGGTCTGATGATGGAGACGGAAGGTGGCCATGGCATCTCTGTGATAAAACAACATAAACCCACCGAGTTTGGGCTCGATTGATTGGCCAAAGCATCTCTGCGATAAAACAACATAAACCCACCGAGATTGGGCTCGATTGATTCGTCATAAGGAGAACTTTACACCTAGATCTAGGGTCTGATGATGAAGCTAGAAGGTGGTCACGGCATTTTTAATAAGAAGACGGTTTTTATTTATCTAGTAGGTACCTATTATTTATATTTATGCAAATTGCACAATTAACTAACTTACGTAGTTAGTTACGCAAATAATATCACGTAAATACTATAAAGTTTCTTTTATTAAACCAGAAATAACCGAAATTTCAAGTAGCAAATTGCTAACTTATAGGCAGGGTTTAGAAGCGCATCCGGACAGCATGACGACGCTTGCGCGAATCACAGATTACTTTATATGTGGCGCGAATACGCGCGGCTATGGCTCGCTGCGTGATGTTACGTTACTCCCCCCGCTACCCGAGCAAGCGGCAAGCAGGAGCAACTAATTATTATTATTTAGGTACTTTTTGAAGGTAGTTTAGCGAATGTAGCGTCACCACAATAATTTCATCAACATTTTCACGAAACATCTACAATATTATAGGTAATACCTTTAAACGAGAAAAACTTGTTTATATATTATGTATATAATCGGGATCTCAGAAACGGCTCCAACGATTTACATGATATTTAGTATGCAGCGGGTTTCGGGGGCAATAAATCGATCAATTTTTTTTAGAAAACGTAATTTCATCCGTGTTTTTAGGCATTGAAAAACTGCTACAACATCATTATAATATAAAGGGTAATTTCGGCATATTTTAAGACGTTATGATAGCTCGGTGGAAGATCGATAGGACGGCGCTTTGGAGGTCCCTGATTCGAGTCCAGATAAGGTGACTAAATTTCCTTTTTTTTTATCAAGTTCTTTTCTTTCTTTTGTGAGTTAAACTACTATTAGGAGCAAAAAAAATGCAAAAACACTTGATTTAACAAAAAAAAATATATATATAATACCAAGCAAAGCTGGGTCATCGAGATATTTTTCATTTAAACTTAACATTTATAAAATGTTAACGAGTTATGGTTGCGAAGCTATTTTCGCAAAATTACCTTCGTAATGAATATTTTATAAGACAGTAGGTACCTGTATCACCATGCTTTGCTCGGTGTTATTTTTTTGTAAATCGTGTTTTTCGGCAATTCTTCGGCTCCCAATAATAAAAGAAGGAACTTGTAAAAAACGTAAAACTGACCATCTTGTCTGGACTCGAATCGGGGTCGTCTAGCACAGAAAATATACTATACCTAGTCCCCTCTAGTTTCGTGACCGGCTTTGTTTTCTTATCGAGCTAGCCTTGTAGAAAGTGGCAAAACTTACCTTCTTATGAATAATATTGTTACTAATAATATTGTAGCAGTTTTTCATTGGCTGAAAATACGGATAATACGACGTATTCTAATAAAACTGGCCAAGTGCGAGTCAGACTTGCGTCTCACACACGTAGGGAGGGCTACAAAAATATTAATGCCTGTAAACACAGTACAATACGAAACATAACAGAGTTACGTAGTATTATTATTATCTTTTCTATGACAGAGTTGTGAACCAAAGTCAAAGTCAAGTCAAAGTCAAAGCATTTATTCAGTATATGGGCAAATTAAAAATTTGTACTTACACTCGTCAAATTACATTAAACAGATCATATTCAATAAAAAATATTATAGATATAACAGAAACATAACTTATTGCTTTGAATTTACAGAAAAAAACAAAGGTATTGAGCCATTTAGCTTTCATCTAGACGTCGAACGTCACACTTAAAACACATGTTTAATTCCCCTGATTAATGTAGGGTTGCCAACCGTACTATTACGAGCAACCGCAACCCAGTGGATGTTTCAGTACTTCAGACAATTTTTATTCAAAAAATTGTGAAGTAATAAAACATTAAATAAATAAAACGCAGACTAATTGCAGTACAAATCATATTCCAAATGGAATTGCTCAGCTCTATACAAGATAATTCAACACATCGTTCCACAGACAAAGCTACTATGTCTTTACGCTCTTTAAAGTTACAATTTTCAGTTACATATATTAGTGAGCCACCACGAATTGCCTTCTGTCTAATGAATGTGCTGGCAATTGTATAATTTTTTAATATTGGTAACAATGTACCTTTCACAAACCAGTGTTCAGTAATACACATTAACTTTATAAAAATCGAGAAATAATTCTAACTCTAAGGCTTTGCTGGAGAGACCTTGTATATTCTGATGAAAAATGTTGATTGAGTCAGGCCTCCCCATTGTCTTAGACATTAGTGTAAACTAACTAAGTCTACTACGCTACAATTACCCCGCATAGTAACACCACTACATTGGGGCTCGTCTTCGTGATCTGTTACAATATGTAAAACAGGGTCATATATATTGAATGCTAATAACTTAGCAATGGTCGACTTATTAGTCTTATTGAGATACAAAGTATCCTTTGTCAATATTAATAAATAAATAATAAATTACTAATAAATTGTTAAACATAATCAAAAATTTCATCGTACCGACGGGACTTGAACCCGCAACCTCCGGAATAACATGTTCCGGTGCTTTGCCAATTAAGCCACGGTGCGAAGTATCGTTACGACGAAATTAGTGGATATGGTTATAATTTCGTCGTAACGATACTTCGCACCGTGGCTTAATTGGCAAAGCACCGGAACATGTTATTCCGGAGGTTGCGGGTTCAAGTCCCGTCGGTACGATGAAATTTTGGATTGTGTTTAACAATTTACAAAAATATAAAGTGTGAAACACTTCAAAGAAACATAATATTTGATTTACGCAGTGCAACATCTCTCGTCGGATTTGAAAACTGTAATGTATTCTTCCGAATGATTAACTTACGTAATAAGTAGTCATAGATGGCGCCACCAATGCATAATTGGGTTAACAAAATGCAATCCACTAATTTCGTCGTAACGATACTTCGCACCGTGGCTTAATTGGCAAAGCACCGGAACATGTTATTCCGGAGGTTGCGGGTTCAAGTCCCGTCGGTACGATGAAATTTTGGATTGTGTTTAACAATTTACAAAAATATAAAGTGTGAAACACTTCAAAGAAACATAATATTTAATTACTAATAAATTTGTTAGTTTCAAAATACAAAAAGTCGCTTAAGCGACACGTCAAATTGTACAGTGCCAAGTTCAATTTATGAGCATGCTCATTATAAGTGCAACTACTCGTTTTTAGATACGGGAATGAACAAACTATTATTTTACTAATGCCTCTGCTGGCAATGTCTGATAAAAGTTTAATTGGAATATTAATATCAGTTTTTTTAAAGTTTGTGCTATTACCTAGCTGCAATACAATAGTACAATTTTTGTGATACTGAAAGCTGCTTATTTTTTTACATAAATCTGTAATTGGTAAATTAGGGCAGGAATTGTTATAAACATTTTGGTTCAATCTAGTGTCTAATAAGCTACCCATACCTACTCCCATTTCATCGCTGAACACAATGGTCTCTCTAGCAGGCTCCGGCAGTTGTAAAGGACTGCCAGAGTCCACCTCGGAGGCACCAGTGCACTGCAACGATGACACTACTTCCTGCCTAACCAAGTCAGTCTGTGCATGTAAACTTGCAGTATTAGCTGTACTTGGTGAGCTGCTATCCTCTTGGTAGCATTTACTCTGCACACCAGAGATAGGAGCCCCAATTAAAACTTTTGAGGCGCACATTTCTTGTTTTAGTAATTCAGCCTTTTCTTTAAATTCTATTAATTCTTTGTTACTGCGATCTAACATCTCTAGGCAATGCTGTAATTCTTTACTTAAGTCGATGTTTTTCTTACAAGTCTTTAAATTTATTTGTTTAATATGATTAGGTATATTTTTTTAATTTATGTATATTTTTCCTAATGATTTTCTTATACTTAATGTACTTTTTAATCTTATTAGAACCCTTCACAGAGACATTAGTAGAACCTGAGCCGATGAACTCTGTATATAGATCCAAAGTGTTGTCTTGATTAGTATTATTTTGCAATACAGGAGAGGTCGTCATTTCTTCTTTCTTCTTCTCTTTTTGCAAATGAGAGCTCTTGCTCCAAATCCCGGATATAGGTCAGTGTACGTTCGAATAGTTCTTGGTTTTGCGCATGTACATCCATTGTTTCTAGAAGCCTGTCACGCTGGTCTCTCAGGTCGTCCAGAGCAATGTCATACTCGGCCAATTGGCGTTTGAGGTCTGCGTTCTTGTCCAACATCTTTGCCATGTCAGATTCATCATCCTGACGTTCTTGCAGCAAATCTTTTTTTGAGTCCTTGCAGGTTTTCAGTTCCAGGAGAGCCGCCTTCAATTTGGCCTCAATATCCATTCTACGGGTGGTCATTGTGGCTGATATTGTCTCTGCAAACCAGGAAGGAGTACCTTACTTTCAAGCTAGCCAATACAGTTTATTTATATGTGACTAATAATTGATACTAGTTAGATAATGGTTATTTACAAGTTTAACAATATATCTTAGTTTAAATTTTATATTTGTTGATATTTTATATTAGGATGTCAGTGATAAAGTGATTATTTAGTTAATATTCAATCAAAACTGTCATGAAAAGTAGTTGTGTATTCTTTATAATGTGAAGTTTGTATTATTTACACATAAGTAGGTAGGTACTATGGATTTATTCGGGATCCTACACAAACATTATTTCTACACTAAAACTGTTAGTTAAACCTTTGATAATACAGTAGAACTCGAAATTAAAAGTTAGGTATATGAATACGACAGGAACATCGAAAATTATGAGAAAAAAATGACAATTTGTCACCGAATTTGATCGAATTTAATGTTGGCGATTTAAGAGGGTGGCAGTGAGTTTATTAAACAATACCTAATGCATACGGTTAATAAAGGTTACGAAAACAATACTCCCCAGGTTTTTTGTTCAGATTCATCCAAAGGTCCAGGATAAATCCTGATATGATATACCAAGAGGTCTTTCTCCTGTTTGACAGCTCCAGTTCCCGCGCCGACCGACCGTATTATTGTCGATTTTCGAATCGCACGGAATAAGTCACACAGATATTAGATAACACGAAATGGTGTTAGTTACCACTTTTGCACTTAATATTTAATAATATTTCTAAGTTTTAATGACTATTTTCCTATTATTTAGATTAAAACCGGCACAGCTGATTTTTGACACAAAGTTGTTGTTCAGTTGTTGATCTCAGAGTAACTATTACTAGTGTCACTAGAGTTATTTAAACATGTGTTTTAAGTGTGACGTTCGACGTCTAGATGAAAGCTGAATGGCTCAATACCTTTGTTTTTTTTTTGTAAATTCAAAGCAATAAGTTATGTTTCTGTTTATATCTATAATATTTTTTATTGAATATGATCTATTTAATGTAATTTGACGAGTGTAAGTGCACATTTTTAATTTGCCCATATACTGAATAAATGCTTTGACTTTGACTTTGAGAGTAGTAATAGCATTGAGGTAAAACCATTGACGTATTAAAAATGATGGTGCACTGCAGATGTTTTGTCAAATTCTATTTAATCCGTATGCTTTAACGATAAGGTTGTAATTGCTTTGTAGAACAAAACGGCCCAATTGAGAGACACCAGGGTGGGAGTGTGTCCTTCTCTAACAACCTGATAGTCCTATATATGTTCTATACTATACGTATGATATATATGTAAGTTGTCCATACAAAAGAAAGGGACAAACTCCGTTCAAGGTCGTTCTCATGAGGGCCGGTGTACGCGATCGAGTTTAATATGTAGCAGGTCTGTGGGTAAAACAAAGAGTTGTCATCCCGAGCAAATAAATTTT
This sequence comes from Cabera pusaria, assembly GCA_954871355.1. Classification (NCBI taxonomy): domain Eukaryota; kingdom Metazoa; phylum Arthropoda; class Insecta; order Lepidoptera; family Geometridae; genus Cabera; species Cabera pusaria. Next base: position 4,194,507 of record OX940904.1, on the reverse strand, counting down.
GTCATACGGTTATCATTCACACGCGGGGGCACGGGGGATTGGTTGCCGCCGCCGGTTGTGACTAATTATAGAATAAACACATATCGCCTTACCGTCCTTACCGACAACATCCAATGTATTTTAATTAAGAGAAGAGGATAGAATACGATATTATATAAAATGGAACCAATCCGTAAGTACTTAATACGCATTCAAATAAAAAATATTTTTCCAAATCGGTTAATAAATTACGGAGTTATGCGGTAACGTAACACACATTCAAAAAACACAGTCGAATTGAGAACCTCCTTCTTTTTATGTTGGTTTCATAGAATAGTATGAATAAAAAAAATAAACAAAACTTAATTAAAATCCGGTCCAGTCACTTGGGTTGGGAGCTAAGATACCACAGACATAATTATACAGTATACACACACATGTCAAACTATTTTCTTCAAAATCTGTTTACATAATCTACGAACATGGCGCCAGCAAACATGGCGTCGCGTCGTAAAGTGTCATTACAAATTAACAAAATAACGTTTTATGTATGCGGGTTTTAATTCGAAAATCTGAACTTAATTGTGAAAAGTGACTCCGTCGTCTCAGTTTTTTCTTCCTGACTAGTTTTCGCAGTATCTGAGGACACACGATGGCATTCCGGATACGCAATTTTTAACATAAGCGCGTGCTGTTGTTTCTAGTGCCGAGCTACGTGTGAGCGAGAATATGCCAGCCAGCTTACTCGCGGTATTCGACAATGCCAGTTCGAGATGTTCCGTCTAGTAGTATATGTCTATGAGTAATAGTTACTCTGAGGTTATTAACACGCAGATGACACCTTGACCAGATGGCGCTATACAAAATACACGTTTTTTGTATGGGGACCCCCTTTAATTTTTAACTTTATTTTGTTTTAAGTATTTGTTGTTATAGCGGCAACAGAAATACATAATCTGTGAAAATTTCAACTGTCTCACTATTATGGTTCATGAGATACAGCCTGGTGACAGACGGACAGACAGACAGACAGACAGACAGACAGACAGACAGACAGACGGACAGCGTAGTCTTAGTAATAGGGTCCCGTTTTACCCTTTGGGTACGGAACCCTAAAAACACGTTTCTTGTATGGGGACCCTCTATTATTTTAAACTTTATTCTGTTTTTAGTATTTGTTGTTGTAGCGGCAACAGAAATACATCATCTGTGAAAATTTCAACTGTCTAACTATCACGGATCATGAGATACAGCCTGGTGACAGACGGACAGACAGACAGACAGACAGCCAGACAGACCGATAGACAGACGGACAGCGGAGTCTTAGTAATAGAGTCCCGTTTTACCCTTTGGGTACGGAACCCTAAAAATGAACAAAGTATTATAATATATTTGCTGGAGAGGACAAAATTACTCACTGTTTTACTCCAATTCGTAGGTAGGCATCCGACGTTAATAGTAACCAAAAAATTGTTTGTTTTCATGGAAATTATCCTTGAGAAATATCTAATGACGGCGAAGATGGTATTGCTCGAAAAGACACCTCCAATGCTCCGTCATATTTTTGTATTATATTTTCAGTTAAAGTAAACGTTGCTCTGTGTAAAATTTACACTGCTGTTACGGCTGTTTGTTTGCATTTGCAAATAATTACATTAGCATGAAATTCTTTGTGTGCAAGATGTTTTATGCAAAATTAGATAATTTAAAACATTTTTTTATAGTTAAAATAGTAGCGCAATATATATAAATAATATTTAAGTGATATTTCTTCTTTATCATTATACGACTTTATTGCTCCAATTATTATCATTGCTATCTAGCTTTCTTATTTACTTTTTAGGGTTCCGAACCCAAAGGGTACCAACGGAACCCTATTACTGAGACTCCGCTGTCCGTCTGTCTGTCTGTCTGTCTGTCTGTCTGTCTGTCCGTCTGTCACCAGGCTGTATCTCATGAACCGTGATAGTTAGACGGTTGAAATTTTCACAGATGATGTATTTCTGTTGCCGCTATAACAACAAATACTAAGAACAGAACAAAGTTAAAAATTAAAGAAAAGTTTTAAAAAAGTTTTTTACGATAGCGCAGCGCCACCTATCTAGTTGCTAAGATGGCGCTATCGTCTTTACCTTAATCTGAATCTCGGAAGCGGCTCCAACGATTAAATAAAATTTAGTATACCTACAGGGGATTTCGGGGGCGATAAATCGATCTAGCTAGGAGTCATTTTCAGAAAATGTTGTTTTATTAGTGTTTTCAATAATCAACTTTATTGATAATCAACTTAAAATATGACTCTTCCCGACATCTATTGGCGAGTAGAAGTACTGTATCAGTAAAGCAGTTAGTTGCTCTCAATTAAAAAAAAATAGTATTATTATTCGTCAATAGATGTCGGGAAGAGTCATATTTGTCTGTTTAAGTGGCAAAAAATTCCGAGCAAAGCTCGGTCAACCAGATATTTAATAATATTAATTACTACAATTACTATTACCACAATTACCATTACTACTATTACTACTATATAATACTATTCTACCTTTGTGTTAACGTTTACTTAGTTGGTGTTAGAAGTTCGTTAGAAATTCGATAGATGGCGTTCGGAACCCTCCGTGTGCGGGAAAAAGTCTGACTCGCACTTGGCCAGTTTTATTTTAATTATTTACGGTCTCATTTGTGAACAGTTATTAAAAAATATTTGCATAATATAAGGGCACCTTCACACATATCTCGGTAATTAACGATTCATTATACGAAGGTTTGTTAAAGACGAATATGTTTATAAAATACTAGAAGTGCCTCTTTTAATTCCTAACCTCCTTTTATTTACTTAAAACTTTTCTGTTGTAAAATCCTTTCTATTATAAAAGACATCAAATAAGAAGTATCCAAATCGGTTTACCCGTTTTCATGTTATTGCGTGACTAAGGCAAATCGGGATTCATATTTATAACACCCAAAAAACTTAAATTTTCAGACTTTGTAACCTACCCCATTTTGAAAAAACCTGCAACACGTAGTTACTTACTTATTAATTTACAGAAGTACCTACGTATAGTTTCGAATAAAACAGAATATCTCATCTTGTTACGCCGTACAAACTTTTTTTTTTTTTTTTAAATAAAGATTACTCCCAATGTGGGTTGCATATTACTAATATTCTTGTTAACCCCTCCAACTAAGCTAAATATGCTTGTGTCTGGAGTGGGTTCACGTCAATAGTGCAATGGGTGGGGTGGGAATCGAACTCACGACCTCTCGATCGCCAGTCCGACACCCTATCCATTGGGCTATTGCCGCCTTTTTAAACTTTGAATCCATATTCCGTATCTGGGGGTAAATTAAAAGAAAATCCTTTCTTAACGGACGCCTACGTCAAAATAACTATCTGCATGCAAACTTTCAGATTATATTATCAATATTGATTTCAGACTTTGTTACCCCACTTCACCCTTTTAGGGGTGGAATTTCGAAAAAGCCTGAAACACGTATTTACTTATTTATTTACTGAAGCACTTGTGTGAAGTTTCGAATAGAAAAGACTATCTAATCTTGTTTCTCCATACAAACTTTGAACCCCCGTTACATCTCCTCAAAAAGGTTATCTGTAGCACGGCTGAGATACTTAACATTCCGCTGCAACAAAATGAAATAAGAGATGTCTACCGGGTGAACAATAAAGCGACAGTAAAGCCGATAATTGCCGACTTCACGACGGTTGCTACGAGAGACAATTTCTTAAGTTCGTTCAAAAGATACAACAAGGAGCATCTCAACAGCAAGCTGTCGACAGCTAACATCAGTATCGGAGGTCCTAGTAGACCCGTGTATATATCAGAAAATCTGACGCAAAAAGAGAGAAAACTATTCTATCTGGCCAGAGAATACGCGAAACATCATGATTTTAAGTATTGCTGGACCTCATTTGGTCGAATATTTTTACGTAAAACTGACGGCTCCCCACAGTTTCGGATCTATGAAGAAAATGATCTTAATAAGCTAAATGAGTCAAACAAGTGACTACTCACTTTTTTACAAGTTTGTTGTAAATTTTCCCTCTGTAGCTTCTATACTTTTACTGGTTTACGAGTATTATGTAATAACGTCCTATATACGGCAGTATGTGTCCTTACACTGCTAACAATTTTTCATAAAAATATATGTTTAAAAATAACTTGGTTGATTAACATATTAAAACTAGCCATAACTACACACAAAATCAAACTATGTACACTACACTACACATCATACAATCCAAACAAATGTATATACAGATCTCTACCTCATTCACATAAACATTCACAGAAAAATATTATAATATTCTCGCAAAACATTCAGTCACAAACACAACATTTATATCAATACAAAGCCATTATTATATTAACAAAACTACAAAAAGAAATATATTATCTACATTATACAATAAACATATCACAATCACCTACAAGTTTAAGAACTTTGTTCAATCTTATAAATACATTTAAAATTAATTTTAACATACATAACTTTGACCAGCTATTAAAAATGTATCTAAGAATATCAACGTTATATCGTGAAGTTATTTTAGCTATATATTTAGCTTACAAACAAATATTATATTTACTAACGATAACAAAGCAGTCACTTTTGCTACACGTTATCAAAAAAACCAACAATAAAAAACCCTATACTTTACGATGCTTAAATCCTACATATACAAATGTAATTAATTATCAATTGTGTACAAAGCACAGGCACGCTAAATGTAGGGTTCAAAAATTTTGTAATGCAACATGGATATTTCTGTTATGTCTTTATGCACAGGCCTGTTTTACATCACAACCAAAAGCCAACACAACACAAGTAGCCGTTTCCACTTACTTTGCGTATAATGGAAACCTAAATACGTCTATTAAAATTAATAATGACATAGATAAATATAAAATTAGCCTTGATAATATAATCATTCAACTTTTTAATTCTATTGTATTATGCACAGTGAATATTCTACTATTAATTCATATTACTCATAAAATAACTATGTATTTAATTACGATCACTTTTAACAGTTCCTATTTAAGTCACAGTAAATATGTTTGATATGATTAATAATCAGTTATTACAAGATATTGACTCTACTAATTCGATAACTTGTAATTACCTCGACGATCCATCTAATTGTTCTAACTTTTTAAAATATAACATTAACAATCTCAATTTAACCATTTTAACTCTAAACATCAGAAGCATACACAAAAATATAGATTTATTTCTAGCTTATTTGAGTAGTTTTGACATTCAAATAGATGTCATCGTTTTGACAGAATGTTGGACGAATAAATACGATCCCCCGCCAATTTTAAATTACAACCTATATTTTACCAAAATTCATATCAATCAAAATGATGGTGTAGTGGTTTATGTTCGCAACCAATATTCAGTCAGAGCTTTTGAGCCCGCCGTGGTGGATGGCAACTGCCTTATTTTAGAAATTGATGACACATACTCTCTTGTATGCTCTTATCGTCCACCTTCATTTCAAAACCCATCAAACTACCTCAACTCAATAGACTCTGTGCTTACCACTCTACAACTTAAAAACAATATTATTTTTACAGGTGACATAAATATCAACATTTTATCAAATAATAACAAATCATCAAACTTTACTTCGAAATACCTAAATCTAATGGCATCACACGGCCTTTCTCAAGGAATAAACTTACCAACCAGACTATTAAATTGTTTGGATCATTTTATGGTGAAATGCAATAATGTATGGCAAACGTTAGTATTTGATGAATTAACTGATCACTCACCTGTTCTGTTTTTCATGACAAAGCCGAATAAAATAATGAAGAAAAGTGATATTGATAATAAACCCAAGCCCTTCATTAACATAAACGCAATTAGAGAAGTCCTTGCTCAGCAATCCTGGCAAGAATATTATCTAATAGATGACGCTAATGAAGCAGCAAGCCTTCTAGTTTCGAAAATTAGTCAGGTTGTTGTCCAAAACACTTCAACTAAAACTCAATCCAACAAATATAAACCTATTAAACCTTGGATTACTTCCAGCGTCATCAAATGTATTCGCCATCGTAATAAGTTACAAAAAAGACGTAAAACATTACCGATAGACGAGGAATTGCGAAGTTATTATATCAAATATAGAAATACATGTAATACTTTAATAAAAACACTTAAACACAATTATTATAAAAAGAAATTAATTAAAGCAAGAGGTAGTATGAAAGATACGTGGTCAATTATAAAGGAATTATGCAATTACAGCCAAAGTAAAACGAAATCAGATAACCTATTAAAGATCAGAAATACACCTTTAGAATCTCTCAACGAAGTAAATTCATTTTTCACTAGAATTGGTCAGAAACTAGCAAACACTATCCTCCAGAAATTAAATAAAACAGACGAGGAACTTGCAATTTCAGCCACTGCACTAAATATGGTACCACAAAATTCCATATCGTTGTTTTTAACTGATGCCAAAGAAGTTGCACGTATCATTTCTGGACTCAAAACAAATAGTGCACCTGGTAAAGACAACATTACTTCTAATTTATTAAAATCCAACTGTCAAGAATTATCAGAACCCATTGCGAATCTATGTAATCTTAGTTTTTCCTCGGGCGTTTTTCCATCCATTTTTAAGCAGGCTATGGTATGTCCAATTTTTAAAGCCGGTGAAGATAAATTACCGTCAAATTATAGACCTATATCTCTTTTACCAACTCTGTCTAAGATCATAGAAAAGATTGCAAATAAAAGATTGATGTCTTTCCTGGAAAAAAACAAACTACTTGCTAATAATCAATTTGGTTTTCGAGCCCACAAGTCGACTGACGATGCTGTCCTAAACCTTACTACACTTATCACAAAATATTTAGATAAGGGTGAGAAATGTGTCGGTGTCTTTCTGGATCTCCAGAAGGCATTCGATACAGTTTCAATTCCAATTCTACTTGCAAGATTAGAAAATGCTGGTATAAGGGGTGGAGCTCTAGACTGGTTCAGAGACTATGTTACTGGACGTTGCCAAAAAGTTAGAATAGGACAACACGAAAGTGACAATGCCATCTGCAACTACGGAGTGCCCCAAGGTAGTACGCTTGGCCCTAGCTTATTTTTACTATACATTAATGAACTCTGTAAAACTGAACTACCAAATGCCGATATTCTCATGTTTGCAGATGACACTGTGCTTTTGTTTCATAGTCAGAGTTGGTCAGATGTTCAAAGTTTAGCTGAAGAAGGCCTATCCCGAGTTATCATGTGGCTAGAAGACAATCTTCTATCTTTGAATGCTGATAAAACAAAATACATATGTTTCAAAAAAAGTAATCACAACAAAATACCTTCTGATTTCGATATTACTGCGCATTCATTTCCCTGCAATAGAACTAAATTTAAAACGAACAACTGTACCTGTAACATCCTCACGCGAGTTGAAACAATTAAGTATCTTGGTGTCTTAATTGATGACAAACTGTCTTGGCGACCTCATATTGAAAATGTGTCGATGCGTGTTAGACGCTTAATTCATGTATTCAAGACCCTTCGGCATGTAGCAGAGGAAAAACTATTATTACAAACGTATAAGGCTCTTGCTGAATGCGTTATCAGCTATTGCATCACTTCATGGGGTGGAGCTGCAAAAACCCACCTAATTGTAGCGGAGAAAGCTCAAAGAGCTCTGCTTAAAGTTCTGATGTCGTTGCCGTTCCAATATCCCACAAGTAACTTGTATAAAAAATGTAATGTATTAACAGTAAGGCAGCTATTTATTATGCAATGTATAAAAAGATATCACACAGAAGTAGTCCCATATTTACCAACTATGAACAAGCGTATAGATAAATGTCCTGTTCCATCTTACCGTAGCGCTATAGCGTGGAGACACTACTATCACCTGTCACCTATGTTTTACAACACACTTAATGGCAAACAAAAAATAAAATCACTAAACAACTACAATCTTAAAAAAAAAATATTTTACTGGCTACAAACTTGTGATTATGCAAATACGGAAAAATTACTAGAAAAAATAGTATAATACAGCATTTATAATCTTCAAACACAAACACACACACACACAAAGAGTCACACACACACACACACACACACACACTTACAAACACACACACACACACACACACACACACACACACACACACACACACACACACACACACACACACACACACACACACACACACACACATACACATCTCAAATCACTTACCTATGTTTAACATACTAATCATATACAGTAGTAGTTTAACTAAGTAACACTGCTTATAATTAGAAATTGCTTGGTAATCTATTTTCTATATAGTATTTTGTTAAGTAGTTCATATTTTGGGTTAACACTGTCTTTTGCAACACAGTCTCAAAGACTACAGCAAAAAGGCAGGGTACCACATAAAATTGTCACAACATACATATTTTTTTTTTTTTTTTTTTTTTTTTTTTTTAAATAAAGCAATTTTGTATTTTGTAAGGGGTGAATTTTAGAAAATCATTTCTCTGAGGGAACTAACGTCGTAATAACTTTTTGCATGCCAAATTTCAGCGCAATCCGAAAAAATATTGATTTTCAGACTGTGTTACCTGAGTGAAATGGACTCTCTTGGGGGTAGAATTTCATAAAAACCTGAAACACGTATTTACTTATTTTTTTACTGAAGCACTTATGAGAAGTTTCGAATGGAAAAGTCTTAATCTGAGTAACAAGATTATATAGACATACAAACTTTGATCCTGGGGGTTCAAAGTTTGTATGTCTATATAATGGGGGGAAATGGGTTTCATCCCCTAAAGGGGGTGAATTTTGGAAAATCCTTTCTTCTCGCACCCTTACGTACTAAGACAAATATAACCTCCAAATTTCAAGTCCCTACGACCAGCGGTTTAAGCTGTGCGTTGTCTATCAGTCTGTCAGTCAGTATGCCACCCGACAAAGATTCTTATATTATTTGATAGATATATAAACGAATCGAGCTTTAATATTCATTTCATCAAAACAATAATTTGAATTTGAAATTAACATATTTTTTATTGCACACAGGCTACTGTTTGACCACTATCTCACCTGTTGGTAAGTGATGATGCGATCGAGGATGGTAGCACGCTAGGTCTGGTCATGGAAACTGGGTCTCAAGAATATCTCTCGCAAGACACCATGTAGATTTTTGGCGACAGAATTTTCAACTTGAAGAAGCCGATTAGAGAGAGATAGGCGGAAACTACTCGATACTTCTATGGCAGGATAGAAGTTTTTTTAGAGAGTTATAAATAAATTGGTGCACTGCGTGCTTAAATCGCCAAATTTTGGATTAAAAAATCTAGAGTTTACTTTTAGCCACAGAGATATACCCAATACTCAATACTTTATTGCTTCCACAATTGTTGTACATAAAGTTCTCATAAGTTAAAGTTGATAGTTGTATTATGTTCAAGATTAACCTCTGCTTTTCCTCCACTGCAACGAAAGTCACCGATAGGGTTTGCACAAGGGCGAAAACTTTTCGCCACCGGCTGTTGCCGTGATATGACAACTGCGAACTTTGTTGCAATGTGATCTTAAATTCTGTTATTTAAATAAGCCATTTTGTGTCTTATGGCATTGTTAGAAGTTCTATTTTGGATATTGCTGAATTTAATTAAGGGGTGTCAGAGGGAGATTTCACGTAGCTATTAGTAAACGTCGTGATTTGACGTTAGATTGAAGGTTGTGACAGATTGGGTTGTTATATTCTATTTAATAAAGTTGATTTTGGGATCCGCAATTTTAATCACGTAAAGTTCACTGAGCTTTAAATTTCATAACTTATTTATTTTTCAAAATTAATACATTGTTTTGCTGAAGTATTACTAAATACTGCGTTCAAAAAAATCCAGGTAAGATTTAATTTTTTTCGTCGGGTACGACCAAACCGGTGCGATCTGCGTGCGCGGTCGCGGGCGCGATCTGCATTTCAATCATTTTCTGATAACCGTAGATCGCGTTTGGATTGAACTAATCGGTACAAATACTACTGCACTATCTGATCGCGCATACGTGCCCGCAGATCACTGCGGTTTAGCCGTACCCTTACATGCATACTCAACAAACAAACACTATAAAAACCTAAATTTTATGCTCATTATTAGGATTCCGTACCCAAAGGGTACCAATGGAATCCTATTACTGAGATTTCCTGTCCGTCCGTCCGTCTGTCTGTCCATCTGTCAAAGGGCTCTGTATCTTCTAAACCGTAATAGACACTTGAAATTTCCATAAATTATGTATAACTATGGGCGCTATAACAAAATAATACTTAAATTCAATATTTAAAAGCACCTCTGACAAATCTATGTGTGATCTTTTCATTGAGACCATTCCAATAAGCCCAAACACGACATCTCTGCTTTAAATTAGCATGGAGTTTAGTATTGCTGCAGATTCCAGGAGATGCCCATGCATCAGAGAACAGGCGTGACGAAAGATTTTGAAAACCTCTTCCGTAATGTGGGAACACATTGGCTTTTCACGAAAAAACCTATATTTCGGTAATTAACTTAAGTTTCACGAAGTTTAAAGCAATGTTTCTAATATTTTTTCAATAGTGCGCAAAAACAGCTCCCATGAGTCATGGCGTCGGCTGTGAAGTCACTCATAAGTTAATGACGTAGTAACTATTATATAATCTGTGACAATGAATACACATGGGTTTTCCAAAATTTAATAACATATTCAATAAAACCTCATAAGAGGACATAGGCGTGACGTCATGCGCTGTGATTGGTGGTTCAATCAAAATAGCCGATTGCAGTATTTTAATGTTTTATTTTATTGAAAATCTTAATAATCTCAATGTTTTATATAAAACTAAACTAGTGTTTTAAATTTTTTTAATATGTATTTTCCCCTAAAATCATTAAATCTTCGATTTTTTTATACTGTCGTCATGCCTATTGCTGCCATGTTCTTACAATAAAATTGAAGTACGAAAATAGTACCGTTTACTAAAATAGTTTTGAATTGATCAGACCCATAAAAGTGGATCTCATAGCTCATCATTATCTAGAAAAATCTCATAGTTTTAAAACAGCTGCAGGGCTAGCATGGCCTTATCCCCGGGGGAAAGACAAAATTATTTCCCACCGACAGGAGATCAACACAACAATTTAAACGCTTGGTGAAGTTTAACCCCGAGTTTTGATTTTGTTTCGTATTAAAAATTTAAAAAATTAATTGATCATAAGTCAGCGGGCGTTTATAATTGTCGAAAAACTTTACTTATTATTTGCCTTCTCCACCAAACAAATCACGGATAGGTGGAAAGACAAAATAGTCCCCTTGCCATGCTAGCCCTGCTGAACGGCTTTTCATAACCCAAAGCTAAGAACACTCCCGGTCAAAACTTCTATCAAATAATCAACAAACTCCTATCGAGCATCTGTTTGGGCGCTATGATGCGACAGAGAGACACGCACATTAACAGAATTACACACTTCAAACTACTAAAACCCTTTTTTTTGCGTCGGGGGTAAAAATACGGTTGTCAAAACAAATTTAGAGAATGTATAATGTATAAATGAAATCGCGTCGTAAACTTCACCTTGCCTCTCTACTCTTTGGTGTCATTAATTTTAAAGAACCCACATATTTATACGACAAGCTCAATTGGATTTCTCAGAGGAGATCATGCTCTCTTAGGTATGTCTCCCAACAGCTTTCCACACCGCATCACCGTTCAGTCAACTTTCGTGGCTCTTTCCGCTACTCCGCTAGCAAGTGCTGGAACAACATTCCACCACCAATTAGAAACATAAAAACCTTAAGTTTATTTAAACACAAATTAAAACAGTACTTGGTAGCCGAGCAACGGAAACATGGTGATATAAATAAATATATGTCGTTTATATAACATAATAATCAGTAGCATCATAATAATTAGTATAGTAGTATGTATAAATATGACATTTTGTCCATTAAACTATTTCCCTTCTCTTTCCATAAACCATAGATTATATATAGATAGATTGCATTTGTATCCAGCATTTATATGTGTTTATTTTTTTTATTTTATTTTTTTTTTCTTTTTCTTTCTTTAGTAATTAGTTAGGAGGTTTAATGTTGTTTAAAACTGTATATGTATTGTATGCATATCTATTTTTTATTTACTAATATGTATTGTATATTTATTATATTACATTATATATAATATTTAATATATATATATGTTTTCGCGGTAGTCCAACACCCGCAGGCTTAGCTGAAAACCAGCGTCTAGGTGTGCAACCCCAGACATATGTGCTGAGTTAAGCCTTTGGTGGCACCTCACCTCATTTTTATCTGTTTTATGTTCTTGTTTTTTGTATGTTTACATTATTATAATATTTAGTGTTTTTGAATTTGTTATCATGTGAGTTTTTGCCAAATAAACGAATTTCTTCTTCTTTCTTCTTATAATATTATGACAAGATTCTATTCCTTTCTTTTCACGTGTTAGTGTCTTATCAAAGCCTCCATACATTTTTCAATGTAACCCTATTCAAACAAAAAACACTCATGTAAATCAGCCCCTAACACCTCGATATGACCCCTATAACTCAGGTCGGAGACACTTGGTGACAGCACCTGTCTAGTGAAGGGATCCGATTGAACGATAAATTCTCAAAGGATTGATTTCATGGATTTCGAACTCAGGTTCGGGGTAATTATTTAGTGCTGTGCGTTTGAAAGGGAATTGTGTTATAAAATTGATTTATTTTAACATCATAATAGCGTACTAGCATAATATCATGATATTTTGAGGGCCCGGTGGAGTAATTGGGAGAATGGTCGGTTTTGATGCGGTGGTACCGAGTTAAAACCCCGCCGTGCACCAATGGATTTTTCTATCGAAAAATGTATGTGCACTTCTCACAGTAGCCCTCCGGTGAAGGAAAACATCGTTAAGAAACCAACAACCCACGCATGGTAGTAGGACACTATCTAGTGTCCGCCTGGCCAGCTACCACCCTCAAGTTAGATAATGTGTCACCAAAACATCTAATGTGTTCCGGCAGCTATCCTTGAGAGCCAGTTCCCATTCTAGGCCTAGCGTGCTTACCATCTTCGACCGCATCATCACTTACCAACAGGTGAGATAGTGGTCAAACGCTAGCCTATAAGATATTTAAAAAAAATCAACCTACTGCCAAAAAAAGGAGGTTCTCAATTCGTTTTTTTGTATGTATGTTACGCGATTACTCCGTCAATAGGTTTCATATACATCCAAAGGCTGTCTGGAAGAGATCGCTCTTAGCGGTAAGACCACCCATTGTACCTTTAATTTAAGTTATACAAATTTTGTTTCTTATTTCTTTGTTGTAAATTGGTACCAATAAAGAGCTTCGAGCATTTACCAAATGCAAAAGTTGTGTTTGCCTAGTTGGAGCGTTTGCCCTAGGTAAACATACTGCGTGACAACTTCAAGTGGGATTCCATCTACGGCAATCGGTTCCGGAACAACGTGTTCGTTGTACATGACTTTGGTTTTATCCACACTTTTTTATTTTTTGTATATAAAAATTGTCTGAAGTACTGAAACACACACTTACATGTATGGTTGGTTTTAACCTACTTTAATTTTTTTTAAATATTCTGACGTAAACGATTGGATGACAGCTGAATGGTTCATTACTTTTTTTTTCTAATTCAAAGCGTTAAATTCTGCTTTTGCTATGTTTACTTGATAATTGGTTATGATTTATTTTATGATTTATGATTTTGACGTGTATATGTGCGTATATTTATACTGTCTACATACTGAATAAATGCTTTGATTCTTTGATTCTTGATCCAAATTTATCCGGAGACCGATGCGACGAGAAGAATCAGCTTGGTCATTCAACAGTCTTTGTAGGTCCTGCTATATCGATTAATGATAATAATTATTATTTATCACATTTTTTGGTTAGTACACGCCCAGTCCTTTTAAAGGCTTTAATAGGGCCGAAGCCAATATCAAGAGACGCTTAACAAATATTGTTGTGATACTATAATTTACCACATAAAGATCAGAAATGTCTTTCGGCGTAAGGGACAAAGTTTGCAAAGAAGTTAAAAGGCCTGTGTGACTACTAGGCACAGGTTTAGTGTGGACGCACAACATTCTGCCAATCCAACATTTTGCGTGCAACGGTTTCTGCTCATTTCCGCACATAAAATAGATACCTCTATAAATAAATAATAAATAAATCTTTTTAAGTTTTCATGGTCACTGACATTATTATTAATAGTAATTTCGGGATATTTACCATGTTTTTCTTTTGTTTTGAGTTTCCGATATTTCGGTGCTGTTACAAGCGCCATGTTCACGGACGAACTGAAGATTGCGGGTGAAGAGGGTATCACGAGCAAACAAAGCGATCTACCCGCTTTTTTACTCGTTTCGGTCGTTCGGTGCCCCTACCATTTGTTATCGATGAAACTCGTTCACGACACACAAAACTCACAGTATCTTCACGCTTCTTGTTTTGGACTACATATTTTGTATGAGGCTGACACAGACCTACCACTGGACGCCAGACATTCGACAGTTTGAACCCATCCTCACGATTGAAATTTTTGAATTTAGTTATTTCAATCGCTTCTCTAACAAAAGAAAAACATGGTAAATATCCCGAAATTACTATTAATAATAATAAATAAATCATTTATTCATCTCAAACTAAATATTATCGGTCACAAAATCTCTCTCTATGTATGTACAATGTACCAGACAATCCGAATATAATTTCATGGTGGTTTAACTAGTCGCAGATAATGTCGATGATCAGATACTCTCGTACAATGAAATTTCTCTATTTCATATTATTTCAGTATTCAGAATTGGAGAGTAACTTGGTCAAGTTGAAGTCTAATGGAGTTATGGAAGCATAATTATTATTTCCTTATTTAACTGCATTTTTTTATTTTTGGCATTCTAACAAGCTAAATTAAGCGTGTTAGTATATAGTTAAAACACTGAAAAGCTTCTGGAAAAAATGGTATAAGAACAAAAACAAAAGTTTTAACTGAACTTACATAGTTCGTACATACATCCGCATGCAATCGCATGAAACCATACACAACTTATTCACATACTCGCACACACACACACACACACACACACACACACACACACACACACACACACACACACACACACACACACACACACACACACACACACACACACACACACACAACATTCTATAGATTTAATAATTATACTTACTATCTTAATTAATCTACTACATTTGTTAAGAAAATACTTTGTAAGTCTATATTGTTTCTGCAATAATTTGTTTTTTAGAACATATTTCTGGGAAGACACTGCTTTCTGCAACACAGTCAAAACGACTAAAGCAGAAGGCAGGGTACAAATACTTTGTTAAAACAATCTCTTTGAAATAAAGCAATTTTGTATTTGTATTTGTATTTGTAGTTATTAAATTCAAACTAACTAGTTTTTATTCTAGGCCCAGCATGCTAGTTAGTATTGTCTCACTCTCAAGGGCTGTATGCTGACGGAACATTGTTAGGTTATGGCAGCATATTTGATGCTAGATAGTGGCAAGCTACTTTGCTACGTGCAATCATGGGTGTTCGTCCACAGGTGGTAAAAGCATTATATCAATGTCCTGCCTGACATGCTACCAAAAAAAAGGAGCTAACTACAGTCAAGGAGAAAATCTTCGGGCATAATCCTAAGGTGTTTCGGCAATACACAGCTCTTGAGAGTCAAAGCATTCTAAGTCTAGCGTGTTCACCGCTGACCACATCATCGCTTACCAACGGCGATTTAGTGGTCAAACACTAGCATATCAGAATAAAAAAACTAGACTAAACTAGCGTTACAGTTTGAGCTCTTGAGAGTCAAAGCTTTCTAGGCCTAGCATATTCCCCACTGACCACATCATTACTTACCATCAGGCGAGATGGAGGTCAAACGTTGGCGTGTAAGAATAAAAAGCCAGACTAAAGTAAGACTGAAACACAATTTTGAAAATTTGTAATATCTAGGCTAAAGCAAAAACCAGCAAGCCGGCGACATGTAAATATGCAACCGGGTAAATATTCCCTCAATACAATTAAAATATGAATGAACTGGATCAAGTTACTCTCTAACTACAATACATCTAAATGCTGTATTTTTTCTGCTGTCACTGAAACGGTAGTCGGATAATCCGTATCCCGTTTAATTTATCGGAAAATTGTGTTCCAATACTGCAGTAGTTTTTATTGGATATTGTTATGATTCCATAATGATATTATATTACAATGGCAGAAGATGAGTCTGAATCTAAAGTGATTGGAATTTCAAACAATAACATTTAGAGTTAAAAAAAAATACACGCGTTGACTTGAGAAAATCCTCCGTTTCTTTTTGTCGGTTAATTAGTGATAATAAACAAACACACTTTTTCACAATAAATATGATTGCTTAGCAATATTGCAAATTGGGGTAGACTCAACATTTTTGCTGCGTAGACTAGGTGTTTTCTGGGCTTATTATCGATAAGTAGGTACGTAGTATTATTATTATCTTTTCTATGGTACTGGCCCGAACTTTGTTAAACGTCTATCTATATTAATAGGTGTATGTTACCTCTGGCACATTACTGGCACACTTTGACCGATTCGCAAAAACATCTGTTTCGGCAGCTATATTCTTGACAGCTAGCTCCCATTCTAGGCCTAGCGTGCTACCGTCCTCGGTGATGGTAGCACGCTATACCTGTTGTTAAGTGATAATGCGGCCGACCGCATCTTCACTTAACAACAGGTGAGATATTGGTCCAATGCTAGCCTATGTATATACAAAAATAAATAAATGTAATTGTTTTTTTATCTCCCTTGGTGGTGGTTGGTAAGCTACTTTTTGGTAGCAAGTCAGGTGGAAGATCGATATAATATGCTACAACCACCTGTAGAAAAATGTGAATATGTTGTATATTTCTTAATTATTATGGTGGGTACACACCGTGCCGAACGAACGCGAATAGCTGAGTAGAGAGTAGTAAATATTTCGGAAGTTGAACGCGTTTAAAAACGTTTTCTCTTTATAATATTAATTTGGATGAGTACTTTAATAGATTAGGTATCTCGGTATCTAAGTAATGATATTAAAAGAACTTGGAATCGAAGTAAAAGTACATCTATATGTTTTTTAAACGGTCTTAAAATATTGGAAATCTTTCGAACACATTTTGCACATATCAATAAATCATTATATTATTATGTTAACAGCTAATAATGTTTTAGGTCGTAAATATCTTAATGATGCCAATTATAATATTTTGATTTTAAAATTATCGTGAATTTGTAACATTATTATTGTTATATACCGGCTATAATTCACGTACCTTTAGTCGAATTTTGTCGACCTACGTCACGTCATCGCGATGTGAACATCGCGATCTCACCGCGTGACCTCACTCCCGAGGAAGAGCAACTGACTCGCTCGCAACCTAGGTCGAGAAAATCCATTTATCATACGTAAATTTAAAATTGAAAACCACCCCCGACTGATTTATGTGTAATCTGTTTATTGAGACCATTACAATGAGCTCAAACACGACATCTCTGCTGTTAGTTGGTGAGGGGTTGAGTATTTTGCAGATTCCTGGAGATGTCCCAGTATCCGGTCAATACTACCATGTTCTTATAATATCGTTGAAGTAATAATATAAATTGAAATACCGAACATAGAATTGCTCAGACCTATGAAAGTTGATTTTAATAGTTTTCATCAACTAGAAAAAAAGCTCGTAATCTTATAATTTAATGAATCAAAGCTAAAAACACTCGATTAAGATACCTATCGAACAAAAAATAAACTGGCCAAGTGCAAGTCGGACTCGTACTAGTAGGGTTCCGTACCACACTACAGTATTTTATAAGATCGAGCAAAAAATACCACTATCATTTTTCGCCAGCAAGAAATAATAATTAATAAACATTTTATTTCTTTTAACGCCATCTAACGTCTAACAAAGGCATTAGGGATCGACATTTCAATATAACGCCATCTATGCGACGTTTACCTAACTAAGCGTTCATAGATGGCGTGAAATGCCGAAAAAAACACGTTTCTTGTATGGGGACCCTTTATTATTTTTAACCTTATTCTGTTTTTAGTATTTTTTGTTATAGCGGCAACAGAAATACATGATCTGTGAAAATTTCAACTGTCTAACTATAACGGTTCATGAGATACAGCCTTGTGACAGACGGACAGACAGACAGACAAACGGACAGCGGAGTCTTAGTAATAAATATTTTACCCTTTGGGTACGGAACCCTAAAAAGCTCGTAGTCTTTTTTTTTATCAAAGCTAAAAAAACACTCGATTAAGATACCTATCGAACAAAACAAACTAAATTAATATTAGTTCTGCCGTTTAGGTGCTACGATGCCACAGACAGACATACAAAAACACAGTTACACAGATACACACGTCAAACTTCTAATACCCCTTATTTTTGCGTCGGGGGTTAAAAATAAAGTATCATCTCAGCTTCAACTTAGTTCTTCTACAAAATGTATCCTACTTAATATTCTGAAAGTCTTCAGACCTCCAAACTTCTAGAATGACTTAAACATTTAAACCGGGATCGCATAACCTATTTTACGATGCACTTTTAAGCGAAATGCGCTTTTCGTACAAAGTTGTTGATGCTCCCGTTTTACTACGTCCATGCATTTTAATAATGAAGTAGATGTGACGAGTTCTTGGCTCTTGGTTAAGGAGTTTACGTTTATCGATTGGTTGAATCAATAACCTCGCTTTTGTCACTGATCGGGCGAAGCAAAGTTCTCCGTTTCAGCTTGTCGAAAATGCTTTCGTATATCTGTTTGGATGTCTGTTCTCATCTACAGCAGGGTATCGAGCGTGGATCGTTCTAGGTCGATCCAACAGCAATATTTTGCGATCCTGAATGGCTGCTCCAACGCGCTCCTGCCGATCCATACTGAATAAGAACAACACAACCGTCCAGACCACGCGCGCCAAGCGACTGAGGCCCCTTTGTGCGTGACCAAAAAACCGACTGCAAATGGATCGCACGCGGCGAGGAGCGCGCGCTCTTCGCCGCGCACATGGATCGCGCGCGGCACGTCTACACTCCACGCTCCGTGGAGCGCGCTCCATGCCGCGCGCGATCGGAGCGCTTTGGATCGTCCGGTGTGGATCCGGCTAATGGCTCATTACTTTCATTTCAGCTCATTTTTTTTTCAATTCAAAGGAGTAAGTTATGTTTTTTGTTATATTTAGAATAATAATTATTATTTTGTTTGTTTTTGTAGTGATTTATCTACGTAGAGTAGATACCTCACTGCTATTACAATCTAGCCTTATAACTAGGCTAATAAGTAATTTGATTTTAACTTAATGTACTATTAAAATATTACTAATATTGTTATTGTATTCTTTTAAATAGCGTTCACTATCACTATACTGTTACGTGCGGGGTGGTATTGAAATGCCAATCCTATGAGATGAACGTTTATTTCCACTGATCACTAGGTTAGCACAATGTTCCACAGTAGTTGTCCAAATCGTCTTGCACAATTATCAAAAGTCCGTTAACACACACTGAGGTCGTTAGTTCACAATCACTGATTTCACTGTTCACAGTTCACAACACGAGTTCACTGATAACACTTAACGATCACTTGGTCACTATCCGCGCTTAGATAGTTACACTGCCGATTCCAAAGAAATGACTGCCTCAAGCCGTGGTTTCAACGTCTTATATAGGACGAGAATATTTCTACAGAACTTACCAGTATTGACTCGAAACAATAGACAAAAGACGTTCAAAACAAAGCAATAAAAATGTCAACAATACGCGGCTTTCCTTTGAACATCTGATGTAAACAACTTTACCATACATGCTAATTTTATCTCTAACGACTAAAGAATAAGGTTCAATCTTAACTACAAAACGAGGTACATTGACTAGGGTCGGGATTCCAGGAAGGTTACTTTTATGACGGTCGGGTCGGGTGCTTATAGCCCCTAATTACTCTATTGTTTCCCACGCTATTTTTGTTCGAGAAGCTTGGCGAAACATCGCGACTCGACGACGCGATATAACAATACTTATGCTCACTTAGTAAAATATCACTGAAGTAACTCGAAAGGTTTTACCCTTTTTAACCGACTTCAAAAAAAGGAGGAGGTTTCTCAATTCGACCGTATATATTTTTTTTTTTTTTTTTTTTTTTTATGTGTGTTCGCGGATAACTTCGTCGTTTATGAACCGATTTCGATTATTCTTTTTTTGTTCAAAAGGAGATATCCCAAGTGTGGTACCATGGTAATTTTATTGAGGTATGATAAGTATCTCCAGAGATATTGAGATAAACATCTCAAAATTGGTACTGAAAATGAATAGCGCGGCATTGAAGTCGGTTGTTTTTTTAGTTTTTAAACGATATTATTAGTCTCACAATGTCCGTTTTGTCGAGGAGCTGAATAGCCTCGACGTTCACATGATGATGAAGTCTACGATCGTGAGCTTCAGCATACTGTTTTATTGTTTTAGCGACATGTTCCACTTTTAGGTCCCGATGGAGGTCGTCATTTCTAATGTACCAGGTACATAATTATTATTGATATGATCTATTTAATGTTATTTGACTTTTTATTTGCCCATATAAGTAATGAATAAATGCTTTGACTTTTGACTTGACTTCAAAGCCGTATTAAAACACTAGTAGTATTGCTTTGTTGTCCGTGTGTCTGTCTGTCAATATTATTTATCTGAGGAATGCTTGGTTGTATTTTTACAGATGTCAACGTTATCGTTCTACTCGCAGACCTAGGATTCAATTTTTAAACGTACAGATTTTAAAAAAAAAATCTTACAGACTAGCGTTTGACCACTATCTCACCTGTTGGTAAGTGATGATGCGGTCAAAGACGGTAGACACGCTAGGCCTAGAATGGGAACTGGCTCTCAATGATAGCTGCCGGAACACAATTAGATATTTTGGCGACAGATTTTTCTAACTAGAATCCTAGGTCTGTGATTCTACTGACACTGATCATTTTAATAGAATTTCTAATTTTTAATTTTCTAATTTATTTATTTCCTAGAAAGTACATTATTATATATATACAACCATTTCCGCCGAACTAGGTGTTCGTGAAACTTGTATTTTGGTAGAAAGTTCCTTCACATTGTGAACTACATTAAAATGTACATTTTTAAGGTCATAATGTCCAAATTAAAAATCTAGCATTAGTTAATAATAGCTTAACATTCTGAAAGATAAATTAATAAATCATTAATTCGCTTATAAATAAGAAATTACAATTAATGATATAGGTACGTGCAATTTATTATGGATACTCTTCGAGCATTTACCAAAGGAGATGTTAACGCAAGGCGTACCCCTCTGCTGGCCATATAGCTATTTTTGGCCATATGAGCGTGCGTAAGTACGCTGTATTTTTAATACCGTGTGCGTGTTTCAAGCTAGTGTGCGGGATCGTTAAAGTGAGTGATTTGTGTGTGTGTGCAATGCGTGTTTACCTCGTCCCCCGTAAGTATCTTATAATATTATAAAAAAATGTTTGCGGATTATAACGTTAACATCTCCATTGGTAAATGCTCGAAGTGGATAGTACATGAATTTTACATAGTATAACAACTTGTTTAATAGTAGTAGTACCAATATACAACAAATAATTTGAATATCAACCAATCTCGATCGCGCCTTGTGTGTGCGGTGGAAACTTCGGCAGCAATGTCGCGGAGTCGCCTAAATTATCGCTGCTAAGTTTTCCACACAGCAGAAAAACAGTGGTTCAACTTCATACATCTAATAAACTGGCCAAGTGCAAGTCGGACTCGCACTAGTAGGGTTCCGTACCACACTACAGTATTTTATAAGATTGAGAAAAAAATACCACTATCATTTTTCAGCAAAAAATAATAATTAATAAACATTTTATTTCTTATAACGCCATCTAACGTCTAACAAAGGTGTTAGGGATCGACATTTCAATATAACGCCATCTATGCGACGTTTACCTAACTAAGCGTTCATAGATGGCGTGAAATGCCGAAAAAAACACGTTTCTTGTATGGGGACCCTTTATTATTTTTAACCTTATTCTGTTTTTAGTATTTGTTGTTGTAGCGGCAACAGAAATACATCATCTGTGAAAATTTCAACTGTCTAACTATAACGGTTCATGAGATACAGCCTTGTGACAGACGGACAGACAGGACAGACAGACAGACAGACAGACAGACCGACAGACAGACAGACAGCGGAGTCTTAGTAATAGGGTCCCGTTGTACCCTTTGGGTACGGAACCCTAAAAATGAACAAAGTATTGTAATATATTTGCTGGAGAGGACAAATTACTCACTGTTTTACTCCAATTTGTAGGCATCCGACGCTAATAGTAACCAAAAAATTGTTTGTTTTCATGGAAATTATCCTTGAGAAATATCTAATGACGGCGAAGATGGTATTGCTCGAAAAGACACCTCCAATGCCCTGTCATATTTTTGTATTATATTTTCAGTTAAAGTAAACGTTGCTCTGTGTAAAATTTACACTGCTGTTACGGCTGTTTGTTTGCATATGCAAATAATTACATTAGCATGAAATTCTTTGTGTGCAAGATGTTTTATGCAAAATTAGATAATTTAAAACATTTTTTTATAGTTAAAATAGTAGTGCAATATATATAAATAATATTTAAGTGATATTTCTTCTTTATCATTATACGACTTTATTGCTCCAATTATTATCATTGCTATCTAGCTTTCTAATTTACTTTTTTTAATTATTTACGGTCTCATTTGTGAACAGTTATTTAAAAAATATTTGCATAATATAAGGGCACATTCACACATATCTCGGTAATTAACGATTAATTATACGAAGGTTTGTTAAAGACGAATAGGTTTATAAAATACTAGAAGTGCCTCTTTTTAACCGACTTCAAAAAAAGGAGGTTTCTCAATTCGACCGTATATTTTTTATTTTATTTTTTTTATGTTTGTTCGCGGATAACTTCGTCGTTTATGAACCGATTTCGATTATTCTTTTTTTGTTCAAAAGGAGATATCCCAAGTGTGGTACCATGGTAATTTTATTGAGGTATGATTAGTATCTCCAGAGATATTGAGATAAACATCTCAAAATTGGTACTGAAAATGAATAGCGCGGCATTGAAGTCGGTTGTTTTTTAGTTTTTAAACGATATTATAATTCCTAACCTCCTTTTATTTACTTAAAACTTTTCTGTTGTAAAATCCTTTCTATTATAAAAGACATCAAATAAGAATTATCCAAATCGGTTCACCCGTTTTCATGTTATTGCGTGACTAAGGCAAATCGGGATTCATATTTATAACACCCAAAAACTCAAATTTTCAGACTTTGTAACCTACCCCATTTCGAAAAAACCTGCAACACGTAGTTACTTACTTATTAATTTACAGAAGTACCTACGTATCGTTTCGAATAAAACAGAATATCTCATCTTGTTACGCCGTACAAACTTTTTTTTTTTTTTTTCTTAAATAAAGATTACTCGCAATGTGGGTTGCATATTACTAATATTCTTGTTAACCCCTCCAACTAAGCTAAATATGCTTGTGTCTGGAGTGGGTTCACGTCAATAGTGCAATGGGTGGGGTGGGAATCGAACTCACGACCTCTCGATCGCCAGTCCGACACCCATTGGGCTATTGCCGCCTTTTTAAACTTTGAATCCATATTCCGTATCTGGGGGTAAATTTAAAGAAAATCCTTTCTTAACGGACGCCTACGTCAAAATAACTATCTGCATGCAAACTTTCAGATTATATTATCAATATTGATTTCAGACTTTGTTACCCCACTTCACCCTTTTAGGGGTGGAATTTCGAAAAAGCCTGAAACACGTATTTACTTATTTATTTACTAAAGCACTTGTGTGAAGTTTCGAATAGAAAAGACTATCTAATCTTGTTTCTCCATACAAACTTTGAACCCCCGTTACATCTCCTTAAGGGGTGAATTTTAGAAAATCATTTCTCTGAGGGAACTAACGTCGTAATAACTTTTTGCATGCCAAATTTCAGCGCCATCCGAAAAAATATTGATTTTCAGACTGTGTTACCTGAGTGAAATGGACTCTCTTGGGGGTAGAATTTCATAAAAACCTGAAACACGTATTTACTTATTTTTTTACTGAAGCACTTATGAGAAGTTTCGAATGGAAAAGACTTAATCTGAGTAACAAGATTATATAGACATACAAACTTTGATCCAGGGGGTTCAAAGTTTGTATGTCTATATAATGGGGGGAAATGGATTTCATCCCCTAAAGGGGGTGAATTTTGGAAAATCCTTTCTTCTCGCACCCTTACGTACTAAGACAAATATAACCTCCAAATTTCAAGTCCCTACGACCAGCGGTTTAAGCTGTGCGTTGTCTATCAGTCAGTCAGTCAGTATGCCACCCGACAAAGATTCTTATATTATTTGATAGATATATAAACGAATCGAGCTTTAATATTCATTTCATCAAAACAATAATTTGAATTTGATATTAACATATTTTTTATTGCACACAGGCTACTGTTTGACCACTATCTCACCTGTTGGTAAGTGATGATGCGATCGAGGATGGTAGCACGCTAGGTCTGGTCATGGAAACTGGGTCTCAAGAATATCTCTCGCAAGACACCATGTAGATTTTTGGCGACAGAATTTTCAACTTGAAGAAGCCGATTAGAGAGAGATAGGCGGAAACTACTCGATACTTCTATGGCAGGATAGAAGTTTTTTTAGAGAGTTATAAATAAATTGGTGCACTGCGTGTTTAAATCGCCAAATTTTGGATTAAAAAATCTAGAGTTTACTTTTAGCCACAGAGATATACCCAATACTCAATACTTTATTGCTTCCACAATTGTTGTACATAAAGTTCTCATAAGTTAAAGTTGATAGTTGTATTATGTTCAAGATTAACCTCTGCTTTTCCTCCACTGCAACGAAAGTCACCGATAGGGTTTGCACAAGGGCGAAAACTTTTCGCCACCGGCTGTTGCCGTGATATGACAACTGCGAACTTTGTTGCAATGTGATCTTAAATTCTGTTATTTAAATAAGCCATTTTGTGTCTTATGGCATTGTTAGAAGTTCTATTTTGGATATTGCTGAATTTAATTAAGGGGTGTCAGAGGGAGATTTCACGTAGCTATTAGTAAACGTCGTGATTTGACGTTAGATTGAAGGTTGTGACAGATTGGGTTGTTATATTCTATTTAATAAAGTTGATTTTGGGATCCGCAATTTTAATCACGTAAAGTTCACTGAGCTTTAAATTTCATAACTTATTTATTTTTCGAAATTAATACATTGTTTTGCTGAAGTATTACTAAATACTGCGTTCAAAAAAATCCAGGTAAGATTTAATTTTTTTCGTCGGGTACGACCAAACCGGTGCGATCTGCAGGCGCGATCTGCTTTTCAATCATTTTCTTATCGCCGTAGATCGTGTTTGGATTGAACTAATCGGTACAGATATACTGCACTATCTGATTGCGCCCGCACACGTAACCGCAGATCGCTGCGGTTTGGCCGTACCCTTACATGCATACTCAAAGATTAACAGACAAACACTATAAAAACTTAAAGTTTATGCTTATTATTAGGATTCCGTACGCAAAGGGTACCAATGGAATCCTATTACTGAGATTTCCTGTCCGTCTATCTGTCCAATCTGTCAAAGGGCTCTGTATCTTCTAAACCGTAATAGACACTTGAAATTTCCATAAATTATGTATAACTATGGGCGCTATAACAAAATAACACTTAAATTCAATATTTAAAAGCACCTCTGACAAATCTACGTGTGTTCTTTTCATTGAGACCATTCCAATATGCCCAAACACGACATCTCTGCTTTAATTTAGCATGGAGTTCAGTATTGCTGCAGATTTCAGGAGATGCCCATGCATCAGAGAACAGGCGTGACGAAAGATTTTGAAAACCTCTTCCGTAATGTGGGAACACATTTGTTTTTCACGAAAAAATCTATATTTCGGTAATTAACTTAAGTTTCACGAAGTTTAAAGCAATGTTTCTAATATTTTTTCAATAGTGCGCAAAAACAGCTCCCATGTGTCATGGCGTCGGCTGTGAAGTCACTCATAAGTTAATGACGTAGTAACTATTATATAATCTGTGACAATGAATAAACATGGGTTTTCCAAAATTTAATAACATATTCAATAAAACCTCATAAGAGGACATAGGCGTGACGTCATGCGCTGTGATTGGTGGTTCAATCAAAATAGCCGATTGCAGTATTTTAATGTTTTATTTTATTGAAAATCTTAATAATCTCAATGTTTTATATAAAACTAAACTAGTGTTTTAAATTTTTTTAATATGTATTTTCCCCTAAAATCATTAAATCTACGATTTTTTTATACTGTCGTCATGCCTATTGCTGCCATGTTCTTACAATAAAATTGAAGTACGAAAATAGTACCGTATTTTGAATTGATCAGACCCATAAAAGTGGATCTCATAGCTCATCATCATCTAGAAAAATCTCATAGTTTTAAAACAGCTGCAGGGCTAGCATGGCCTTATCCCCGGGGGAAAGACAAAATTATTTCCCACCGACAGGAGATCAACACAACAATTTAAACGCTTGGTGAAGTTTAACCCCGAGTTTTGATTTTGTTTCGTATTAAAAATTTAAAAAATTAATTGATTATAAGTCAGCGGGCGTTTATAATTGTCGAAAAACTTTACTTATTATTTGCCTTCTCCACCAAACAAATCACGGATAGGTGGAAAGACAAAATAGTCCCCTTGCCATGCTAGCCCTGCTAAACGGCTTTTCATAACCCAAAGCTAAGAACACTCCCGGTCAAAACTTCTATCAAATAATCAACAAACTCCTATCGAGCATCTGTTTGGGCGCTATGATGCGACAGAGAGACACGCACATTAACAGAATTACACACTTCAAACTACTAAAACCCTTTTTTTTGCGTCGGGGGTAAAAATACGGTTGTCAAAACAAATTTAGACAATGTATCAACACCAATATTATAAATGCGAAAGTCAGTTTGTTTGTTTGTTTGTTTGTTTGTTTGTTTGTTTGTTTGTTTGGGACTTCTTCACGGTCAAACGGCTTGACAGATTGGGCTGAAATTTTGTACAAAGATAGTACATAGGGCAGACTAGGATATAGGATACTTTTTTTTTGGCTATCGAGTCAGGGAGTCCAGATATTTTTAATTGAATTTTGTAAATATAAGACATCTTCTCGAATAAACGGCTTGACCAATTTGTCTGAAATTTTGTTTGAATACATGTCATAGGGCAGAATAGAATATAGGATACTTTCTTTCTGACTGTCGAGTCAGGGGGTCCAGATATTTTTAATTGAATTTTGTAAATATAAGACATCTTCTCGAATAAACCGCTTGACCGATTTGTCTGACATGTTGTGTAATGACAGTTCATAGGGCAGAATAGGATACAGGAAACTTATTTTCTGGCTATCAAGTCAGGGGGTCCAAATATTTTAAATTGAATTTTGTAAATATAAGACATCTTCTCGAATAAACGGCATGACCGATTTGCCTGAAATTTTGTGTGAATACATGTTATAGGGCAGAATAGGATATAGGATACTCTTTTTCTGGCTGTCGAGTCAGGGGGTCCAAATATTTTTAACGGAATTTCGTAAATAAAAGGCATCTTCTCGAATAAATGGCTTGACCAATTTGCCTGTCATGTTGTATAAAGACAGTTCATAGGGCAGCATAAGATATAGAATACATTTTTTCTGGCTATCGAGTCAGGGAGTTCAAATATTTTTAACTAAATTTTGTAAATATAAGACCACTTCTCGAATAAAAGGCTTGACCAAATAGCCTGACATGTAGTATAAAGACAGTTCATAGAGCAGAATAGGATACAAAAAACTTTTTTTCTGGCTATCAAGTCAGGTGGTCCAAATATTTTTAACGGAATTTCGTAAATAAAAGGCATCTTCTCGAATAAACGGGTTGACCAATTTGCCTGACATGTTGTGTAAATTTGCCTGACAGTTCATAGGGCAGAATAGGATATAAAATACCTTTTTCTGGCTATAGAGTCAGGGGGTCCAGATATTTTTAATTGAATTTTGTAAATATAAGACATCTTCTCGAATAAACAGCTTGACCGATTTGTCTGACATGTTGTGTTAAGACAGTTCATAGGGCAGAATAGGATATAGAAAACTTATTTTCTGGCTATCAAGTCAGGGGGTCCAAATATTTTTAATTGAATGTTGTAAATATAAGACTTCTTCTCGAATAAACGGCTTGACCGATTTGCCTGAAATTTTGTGTGAATACATGTCATAGGTCAGAATAGGATATAGGATACTTTTTTTCTGGCTGTCAAGTCTGGGGGTCCAGATATTTTTAATTGAATTTTGTAAATATAAGACCTCTTCTCGAATAAACGGCTTGACCGATTTGCCTGTCATGTTGTATAAAGATAGTTCATAGGGCAGAATAGGATGCTATCAAGTCAGGGAGTTAAAATATTTTTAATTCAATTTTGTAAATATAAGACCACTTCTCGAATAAAAGGCTTGACCAAATAGCCTGACATGTAGTATAAAGACAGTTCATAGGGCAGAATAGGATACAGAAAACTTTTTTTCTGGCTATCAAGTCAGGGGGTCCAAATATTTTTAACGGAATTTCGTAAATAAAAGACATCTTCTCGAATAAACGGCTTGACCAATTTGCTTGTCATGTTGTATAAAGACAGTTCATAGGGCAGAATAGGATATAGAATACTTTTTTTCTGGCTATCGAGTCAGGGAGTTCAAATATGTTTAATTAAATTTTGTATATATAAGACCACTTCTTGAATAAAAGGCTTGACCAAATAGCCTGACATGTAGTATAAAGACAGTTCATAGGGCAGAATAGGATACAGAAAACTTTTTTTCTGGCTATCAAGTCAGGGGGTCCAAATATTTTTAACGGAATTTCGTAAATAAAAGGCATCTTCTCGAATAAATGGCTTGACCAATTTGCCTTGAAATGTTGTGTAAAGACAGTTCATAGGGCAAAATAGGATAAAGAAAACTTATTTTCTGGCTATCAAGTCAGGGGGTCCAAATATTTTTAATTGAATTTTGTAAATAAAAGACATCTTCTCGAATAAACGGCTTGACCGGTTTGCCTGAAATTTTGTGTGAATACATGTCATAGGGCAGAATAGGATATAGGATACTTTTTTTCTGGCTGTCGAGTCTGGGGGTCCAGATATTTTTAATTTAATTTTGTAAATATAAGACCTCTTCTCGAATAAACGGCTTGACCGATTTGCCTGTCATGTTGTATAAAGACAGTTCATAGGGCAGAATAGGATACAGAAAACTTTTTTTCTGGCTATCAAGTCAGGGGGTCCAAATATTTTTAACGCAATTTCGTAAATAAAAGGCATCTTCTCGAATAAGCGACTTGACCAATTTGCCTGACATGTTGTGTAAAGACAGTTCATAGGGCAGAATAGGATATAGAATACTTTTTTTCTGGCTATCGAGTCAGGGGGTCCAAATATTTTTAATTGAATTTTGTAAATATAAGACCTCTTCTCGAATAAACGTCTTGACCAATTTACCTGGCATGTTGTATAAAGACAGTTCATAGGGCAGAGTAGGATAAAGGATACTTTTTTTGGGCTATCGAGTCTGGGTGTCCAGATTTATTTTTATTAAATTTTGGGTATGTGTGGCCACTTATCATCTAAACGGCTTGACCGATACGGCTGAAATTTTCTACATATACAGCTCATATGGCATTGAAGCACATAGGATACTTTTTTCTGGCAGTCGAGTCCAGGTGTCCAGATTTTTTTTATTGAACTTTGTAAATGTGTGGCCTCCTCTCCGTCAAACGGGTAAAACATTTCAGCTGAAATTTTGTGCACAGACGGTCAATAAGACATAGGATACTTTTTTTTGGCTGGCAATTTCGAGTGTCCATAATTTTATTATGGAATAATGTGTTGCGTCTTAGCGGCAATCGTTTTCACCGATTCAGCTCAAATTTAGTATTTTGAATTTTTTAAACGTGTGACCTCTTCTCGGTTAAACGAGTTGACCGATTGAGCTAAAATTGTACAGAGACAGTCAATAAGACATAGACCAAGAGAAGAGTCTATTATCCGAGCACATTGGTTACTTTTTTTACAATCGAGTCCGGTTGTCATGTTTTTATTGTTGAATTTTGTATATGTTTGTCCTCTTTTCGGCCAAAAGGCTTGACCGATTCACATGACATTTTATACAAAGACATTTAATAGGGCATAAAAGGGCAAAGAATACTTTTTTTTTCGGCAGTAAAGTGAGAGTGCATATATTTTTGTTAACTTTACATAGAGTTAACATAATCATAAACGGTTGACCTTAGGTTCGTCTATAATGACTTAATTAGTGTCTTGATTAGGCCATAAAACTATCAGGATCATTAGAAGTCATCAAAATTTACGCGCTGGCTTTGCTTGCCCAACGTGTTTATCTGCTTTGTGGGAAGTATTTCAAAAACTTTCGTGTTTTAACAGCCTTAGGGTAATTAGTGTAGACTTAGTAGGTCATAAAACCTGTCAGGGTCATTAAAATACGTGAAATTTTTCGCGCTCGCTTCGCTCGCGTAGTTATAGATCTCTCTGCGCTCGCGTAAGCATTCATTTTATCTACTTTGAATGTAATATTTCAGAAACTTTTGTATTTTAATAGCCACGCCACATACATCAAAACGAGTCACAAATAAAACAGTACAACCTTCAATAATCATAATGATTATTAACTTTAAAATAAGTGGATATCACGTTTAACCCTAATGTCATCAGTGTTGACTTAGTAGGTCATAAAAACTGTCAGGGTCATAAAAAGTCGTAAAAAATTTCCGAGCTCGCTTCGCTCGCGCAGAGATGGCGCTCGCTACGCTCGCGCAAGCATTTATTTTATCAACTTTAAAGATAATATTTCAGCAACTTTTGTATATTAATAACCACATGCATCAAAACGAGTCATAAATTAAAACAGTACAACCTTCAATAATCATAATGATTATTAACTTTAAAATAAGTGGATATCACGTTAAACCCTAATGTCAAAAGTGTTGACTTAGTAGGTCTTAAAAACTGTCAGGGTCATAAAAAGTCGTAAAAAAATTCCGCGCTCGCTTCGCTCGCGCAAGCATTTATTTTATCAACTTTGTAGGAAATATTTCGTCAACTTTTGAATTTTAATAGCCACATGCATCAAAACGAATCATACATTGAAATAGAACAACCTTCAATAATCATAATGATTATTAACCTTAAATTAAGTGGATATCAAATTTAACCCTAATGCCATCGGTGTTGACTTAGTAGGTCATAAAAACTGTCAGGTTCATAAAAAGTCGTAAAAAATTTCCGAGCTCGCTTCGCTCGCGCAGAGATGGCGCTCGCTACGCTCGCGCAAGCATTTATTTTATCAACTTTAAAGATAATATTTCAGCAACTTTTGTATATTAATAACCACATGCATCAAAACGAGTCATAAATTAAAACAGTACAACCTTCAATAATCATAATGATTATTAACTTTAAAATAAGTGGATATCACGTTTAACCCTAATGTCAAAAGTGTTGACTTAGTAGGTCATAAAAACTGTCAGGGTCATAAAAAGTCGTAAAAAAATTCCGCGCTCGCTTCGCTCGCGCAAGCATTTATTTTATCAACTTTGTAGGAAATATTTCGTCAACTTTTGAATTTTAATAGCCACATGCATCAAAACGAATCATACATTGAAACAGAACAACCTTCAATAATCATAATGATAATTAACCTTAAATTTAGTGGATATCAAATTTAACCCTAATGCCATCGGTGTTGACTTAGTAGGTCATAAAAACTGTCAGGGTCATAAAAAGCCGTAAAAAATTTCCGCGCTCGCTTCGCTCGCGCAGTAATAGCGCTCGCTACGCTCGCGCAAGCATTTATTTTATAAACTTTAAAGGTAATATTTCAGCAACTTTTGTATATTAATAACCACATGCATCAAAACGAGTCATAAATTAAAACAGTACAACCTTCAATAATCATAATGATTACTAACTTAAAAATAAGTGGATAAATTCCGCGCTCGCTTCGCTCGCGCAAGCATTTATTTTATCAACTTTGTAGGAAATATTTCGTCAACTTTTGAATTTTAATAGCCACATGCATCAAAACGAATCATACATTGAAATAGAACAACCTTCAATAATCATAATGATTATTAACCTTAAATTAAGTGGATATCATGTTTAACCCTAATGTCATCAGTGTTGACTTAGTAGGTCATAAAAACTGTCAGGGTCATAAAAAGTCGTAAAAAATTTCCGCGCTCGCTTCGCTCGCGCAGTGATAGCGCTCGCTACGCTCGCGCAAGCATTTATTTTATCAACTTTGTAGGAAATATTTCGTCAACTTTTGAATTTTAATAGCCACATGCATCAACGATAACACTGTCAAAAATCAGCTGTGCCGGTTTTAATCTAAATATTAGGAAAATAGTCATTAAATCTTAGAAATATTATTAAATCTTAAGTGCAAAAGTGATAAATAACACCACTTAGTGTTATTTAATATTTGTGTGACCTATTTCGTGTGATTCGAAAATCGACAATAATCCGGTCTCGGTCGGCGCGGGAACTGGAGCTGTCAAACAAGAGAGAGACCTCTTGGTATATCATATCAGGATATATCCTGGACCTTTGGATGCTTCTGAACAAAAAACCTGGGGAGTATTGTTTTCGTAACCTTTATTAACCGTATGCATTAGGTACTGTTAAATAAACTCACTGCCACCCTCTTTAAATCACCAACATTAAATTCGATCAAAGTCGGTTACAAATTGTCAATTTTTTCGATTTTCCCGTCGTATTTATATACCTAACTTGTAATCTCGAGTTCTACTGTATTATTAAAGGTTAAACTAACAGTTTTAGTGTAGAAATAATGTTTATATATGTAAATAATACAAACTTCACATTATAAAGAATACACTGTCTATACAGTACTTTTCATGGCAGGTCTTATAATTTTGATTGAATATTAACTATATAATCACTTTATCACTGACTTCCTAATATAAAATATCAATAAATATAAAATTTAAACAAAGAGATATTGTTAAACTTGTTAATAACCCATTGTCTTACTAGTATCAATTATCAGTCACATATAAACTGTATTGGCTAGCTTGAAAGTAAAGTACTCCTTCCTGGTTTGCAGAGACAATATCAGCCACAATGACTACCCGTAGAATGGATATTGAGGCCAAATTGAAGGCGGCTCTCCTGGAACTGAAAACTTGCAAGGACTCCAAAAAAGATTTGCTGCAAGAACTTCAGGATCATGAATCTGACATGGCAAAGATGTTGGAGAAGAACGCAGACCTCAAACACCAATTGGCCGAGTATGACATTGCTCTGGAAGACCTGAGAGACCAGCGTGACAGGCTTCTAGAAACAGTGGATGTACATGCACAAAACCAAGAACTATTCGAACGTACACTGACCTATATCCGGGATTTGGAGCAAGAGCTTTCATTTACAAAAGATAAACTAGAAGAAATGACGACATCTCCTGTATTGCAAAATAATACTAATCAAGACAACACTTTGGATCTATATACAGAGTTCATCGGCTCAGGTTCTACTAATGTCTCTATGAAGGGTTCCAATAAGATTAAAAAGTACATTAAGTATAAGAAAATCATTAGGAAAAATACGCATAAATTACAAAAAATTAACCATATCAAAAAAATAAATTTAAAGACTTGTAAGAAAAACATCGACTTAAGTAAAGAATTACAGCATTGCCTAGAGATGTTAGATCGCAGTAACAAAGAATTAATAGAATTTAAAGAAAAGGCTGAATTATTAAAACAAGAAATGTGCGTCTCAAAAGTTTTAATTGGGGTTCCTATCTGTGGTGTGCAGAGTGAATGCTACCAAGAGGATAGCAGCTCACCAAGTACAGCTAATACTGCAAGTTTACGTGCACAGACTGACTTGGTTAGGCAGGAAGTAGTGTCATCGTTACAGTGCACTGGTGCCTCCGAGGTGGACTCAGGCAGTCCTTTACAACTGCCGGAGCCTGCTAGAGAGACCATTGTGTTCAGCGATGAAATGGGAGTAGGTATGGGTAGCTTATTAGACAATAGATTGAACCAAAATGTTTATAACAATTGCTGCCCTAATTTATCAATTACAGATTTATGTAAAAAAATGTGCAGCTTTCAGTATCACAAAAATTGTACTATTGTATTGCAGCTAGGTAATAGCACAAACGTTAAAAAAGCTGATATTAATATTCTAATTAAACTTTTGTCAGACATTGCCAGCAGAGGCATTAGTAAAATAATAGTTTGTTCATTCCCGTATCTTAAAACAAGTAGTTGCTCTTATAATGAGCATGCTCATAAATTGAACTTGGCACTGTACAATTTGACGTGTCGCTTCAGCGACTTTTTGTATTTTGAAACCAACAAATTTATTAGTAAAGTAATATTGACAAAGGATACTTTGTATCTCAATAAGACTAATAAGTCGACCATTGCTAAGTTATTAGCATACAATATTTATGACCCTGTTTTACATATTGTAACAGATCACAAAGACGAGCCCCAACGTAGTGGTGTTACTATGCAGGGTAATTGTAGCGTAGTAGACTTAGTTAGTTTAAACTAATGTCTAAGACAATGGGGAGGCCTGACTCAATCAACATTTTTCATCAGAATATACAAGGTCTCTCCAGCAAAGCCTTAGAGTTAGAATTATTTCTCAATTATTATAAAGTTGACATAATGTGTATTACTGAACACTGGTTTGTGAAAGGTACTTTGTTACCAATATTAAAAAATTATACAATTGCCAGCACATTCATTAGACAAAAGGCAATTCGTGGTGGCTCACTAATATATGTAACTGAAAATTGTAACTTTAAAGAGCGTAAAGACATAGTAGCTTTGTCTGTGGAACGATGTGTTGAATTATCTTGTATAGAGCTGGGGCAACATATAGTCATCTGTGTATACAGACCTCCATCGGCTGATTATAAAATGTTTGAAACAATTATGGAAGAAGTAATGAGCAAAGTCTTCAACACCTCTAAATCTTTAATAGTTTGTGGCGATTTCAATGTTAATTTAATTGAGCAGTCTCCGCTCAGCGACAAATTAAAAAATTTATTTCTAAGCTTCAATCTGAAGCATCTTTTTAATCAGCCAACAAGAATCACTAGCTCGTCAGCTACCTGCTTGGACAATGTGTTCTGCAACTGTGAACCCGAAAAAATTGCAATTTTTGATAAACTTGGCTCGGACCATCTGGGACAAAGTGTCACTTTTTCATGTAAATTATCCATCAAAGGCCAAGAACATTTTTACAGGCCCATTACCACCAAACGGGTTGAACAGTTTGTGGATATCATTGACAAGCAATTAATGAACCTAAGATTTTCTGAGGATCCTGATGACCTATGCAGTGCTTTATTTCAAATGTTAGATGCAGAGTTCAATGATATTTTTAAAATTAAAATGGTTAGAAAGGGTGCGAAGGTTCGTTTCGATGACTGGGCAACTCCTGGTATTTATAAAAGTAGAAACAATTTGTATAACTTGTACTCACAAAAAACCATTAATTTACATAATACTAAATTCATAAATCACTTAAAATTGTATTCAAAAACTTTTAAAGTTGTTTGTCAGACAGCAAAATCACTGCATCTAAGTAGAAAAATTAAGCAAGCCGATGACAAAATAAAATCAACATGGAAAGTCATTAATACAGAAACTGGAAAAATTAAGCAGAGGGACGGTAAAATTATGTTAAAAGTTAATAATAAATTAATCATAGATAATAATGATGTCGCTAACACATTTGTTGAGTACTTCTCACAAGTACCTATTATTACTACTCAGCCTTTAAACTCTTCCCCTAAGGATGCTTTTGTTTTACTATCGAAGTGTGTGAATGTATGTGACTCTATGTTTGAGTTCAGACACATAAATTCAATATCAATTATCAAAACTTTTAAAATGCTCAATCAAAAGAAAACCGAGGATCTGTGGGGTATGTCAACCAAAGTACTTAGTTATATTATTAATGCAATTAGCCCTCACTTAGCGTTTATTTTTAACAGATGCGTCGATGAAGGTGTCTTTCCTGATGTAATGAAAAAAAGTAAATTAATTCCCCTATACAAATCAGTGAACAAAAATGACCCTTCAAACTATAGACCAATCTCTATATTACCGGCGCTCAGTAAAGTTTTTGAAAAAGTTATATTAGACCAGCTTTTGGCACATTTTAATATTAATCATCTTTTAAATCACAAACAATATGGTTTCACTAAGGGGCGTTCTACTACTGATGCTGGAGTAGATCTTCTTAAACATATATTTGATGCCTGGGAGAAAGCACAAGATGCTATCGGCGTTTTCTGTGACTTATCTAAAGCGTTTGATTGCGTCTGTCACAAAACGCTAATTTGCAAATTAAAACACTACGGCGTTAACGGAAAAGCACTTGATCTGGTCTCATCCTACCTCAGTAATAGAATACAGATGGTTGAGGTCAATGGCGTCAGGTCATCTGGATCCCTCATAAAAATGGGAGTTCCGCAGGGATCGATCTTAGGACCATTTTTATTTCTAGTTTATATTAATGACTTGCCGTCTTTCGTGCAAAACTTATGTGACATTGTTTTGTTCGCGGATGATACATCCTTAATATTCAAAATAGATAGGATTGCGCCTGGATTTGACGATGTTAACAAATCAATCGCACAGGTTTTGAATTGGTTTACAACCAATAACTTATTACTGAACGCCAAAAAAACTAAATGTATTAAATTCTCGCTGCCAAATGTAAGAAAGGGTGTCATTAATAGCAGGATATTAATAAACGATGTACCGATAGAATTTGTTGAATCCGCTACATTCTTGGGCATCACCCTGGATTCAAAACTACAATGGGGTTCTCAAATATCGGCTCTGGCAGGTAGATTGAGCTCCGCTGCATACGCAGTACGTAAAATCAGAAACTTGACTGACGAATCCACTGCTAGATTGGTTTACTTTAGCTACTTCCATAGTATAATGTCCTATGGCATTTTATTGTGGGGGAAAGCCGCCGAAATCCAATCTATATTTGTTTTACAAAAAAGAGCTATTCGATCTATATATACCATGAAGTCGCGAGACTCACTTCGTGAAAAATTTAAGGAGATTAAAATTCTCACAGTGGCATGTCAATATATATATGAAAATATTATGTATGTACGCAAAAATTTGAATGAGTATGATAAGAGGTCCGATGTACATAATTTCAATACAAGACACAAAAATAGATTAATTCTACCTCAATTCAGGTTGTGGAAAGTTAGTGGTTCTTTTCTGGGGAACTGTATACGATTTTATAATAAACTTCCTAAAGATATTGATCAACTGTCTATAACCAGATTTAAAACCTTTGTAAAATCCAATTTAATGAAGAAATCGTACTATACAATAAATGACTATATGAATGACAAAAATGCTTGGCCTGAATGCCCCAAGCTCCAAGATATAATATAAATTGTATGATAATAGAATTACTTATTGTACATTAAACATTTATTTAATATGAATTAAAAAAAAATGAATTAAAATAAGTGACAAGCCCCATAGAGTTTCTTGGTGTTTCTTCTCTGATGGGAGTACTTCCGAAACACCAGTAGATTCAACAGTCAATCAGTTTTCATCTTTTGTTTGCAGATCTAGGGTTGCCTGTTACGACGGTATTATGCGGCTGATAGTCGGACAATCAGTTCCATTCGGAACATGATTTGTACTGCAATTAGTCTGCGTTTTATTTATCTATTATGTTTCATTATTTCACAATTTTTTGGATAAAAATTGTCTGAAGTACTGAAACATGCACTGGGTTGCGGGTGCACGTAATGGTACGGTTGGCAACCCTACATTAATAAGGGGAATTAAACATGTGTTTTAAGTGTGACGTTCGACGTCTAGATGAAAGCTGAATGGCTCAATACCTTTGTTTTTTTTTGTAAATTCAAAGCGTTATGTTTCTGTTATATCTATATTTTTTGTTGAATATGATCTATTTAATGTTATTTGACGTGTGTAAGTGCTAATTTTTAATTTGCCCATATACTGAATAAATGCTTTGACTTTGACTTTGACGAATCATACATTGAAACAGAACAACCTTCAATAATCATAATGATTATTAACCTTAAATTAAGTGGATATCAAATTTAACCCTAATGCCATCGGTGTTGACTTAGTAGGTCATAAAAACTGTCAGGGTCATAAAAAGCCGTAAAAAATTTCCGCGCTCGCTTCGCTCGCGCAGTAATAGCGCTCGCTACGCTCGCGCAAGCATTTATTTTATAAACTTTAAAGGTAATATTTCAGCAACTTTTGTATATTAATAACCACATGCGTCAAAACGAGTCATAAATTAAAACAGTACAACCTTCAATAATCATAATGATTACTAACTTAAAAATAAGTGGATATCATGTTTAACCCTAATGTCATCAGTGTTGACTTAGTAGGTCATAAAAACTGTCAGGGTCATAAAAAGTCGTAAAAAATTTCCGCGCTCGCTTCGCTCGCGCAGTGATAGCGCTCGCTACGCTCGCGCAAGCATTTATTTTATCAACTTTGTAGGAAATATTTCGTCAACTTTTGAATTTTAATAGCCACATGCATCAACACGAATCATACATTGAAACAGAACAACCTTCAATAATCATAATGATTATTAACCTTAAATTAAGTGGATATCAAATTTAACCCTAATGCCATCGGTGTTGACTTAGTAGGTCATAAAAACTGTCAGGGTCATAAAAAGTCGTAAAAAATTTCCGCGCTCGCTTCGCTCGCGCAGTAATAGCGCTCGCTACGCTCGCGCAAGCATTTATTTTATAAACTTTAAAGGTAATATTTCAGCAAATTTTGTATTTTAATAACCACATGCATCAAAACGAGTCATAAATTAAAACAGTACAACCTTCAATAATCATAATGATTACTAACTTAAAAATAAGTGGATATCATGTTTAACCCTAATGTCATCAGTGTTGACTTAGTAGGTCATAAAAACTGTCAGGGTCATAAAAAGTCGTAAAAAATTTCCGCGCTCGCTTCGCTCGCGCAGTGATAGCGCTCGCTATGCTCGCGCAAGCATTTATTTTATCAACTTTGTAGGA
Organism: Cabera pusaria; assembly: GCA_954871355.1. Classification (NCBI taxonomy): domain Eukaryota; kingdom Metazoa; phylum Arthropoda; class Insecta; order Lepidoptera; family Geometridae; genus Cabera; species Cabera pusaria. The sequence goes on along the minus strand of OX940904.1, from coordinate 4,155,196 downwards.
AATATTTCGTCAACTTTTGAATTTTAATAGCCACATGCATCAAAACGAATCATACATTGAAATAGAACAACCTTCAATAATCATAATGATTATTAACAAGCAGCAACAGCAACTTTTGTATATTAATAACCACATGCATCAAAACGAGTCATAAATTAAAACAGTACAACCTTCAATAATCATAATGATTATTAACCTTAAATTAAGTGGTCATAAAATGTCAGGGTCATAAAAAGTCGTAAAAATTTTCGCAAGCGCAAGCATGTATTTTATCAACTTTAAAGGAATTTTTTCAGCAACTTTCGCATATTAATAACCATATGCATCAAAACGAGTCATAAATTAAAACAGAACAACCTTCAATAATCATAATGATTATTAACCTTAAAATAAGTGGATATCACGTTTCACTTGAGTGTCATCAGTGTTGACTTAGTAGGTTATAAAAACTGTCAGGGTCATAAAAAGTCGTAAACATTTCTCACGCTCGCTTCGCTCGCGCAGTCATAGCGCTCGCTTCGCTCGCCCAATTATTTATTTTATCTACTTCGAAGGTATATTTTTCAGCAAATTTTGTATTTTAATAGCCACATGCATCAAAACGAGTCATACATTGAAACAGAACAACCTTCAATAATCATAATGATTATTAACCTTTAATTAAGTGGATATCAAATTTAACCCTAATGTCATCGGTGTTGACTTAGTAGGTCATAAAATCTATCAGGGTCATAAAAAGACGTAAAAAAAAAACCTCGCTCGCTTCGCTCGCGCAGTGATAGCGCTCGCTGCAATCGCGCGAGTATTTGTTTTCTCTACTTTAAAGGTAATATTTCAGCAAATTCTGTATTTTAATAGACACATGCATCAAAATGAGTCTTAAATTGAAACAGTACAACCTTCAATAACCATAATGATTATTAACCTTAAAATAAGTGATTATCGACTTTAACCTGAGCGTCATCAGTGTTGACTTAGTAGGTCATTAAAACTATCAGGGTCATAAAAAGTCGTAAACATTTTTCGCAGTAATAACGCTATATAGCATATAATAGCGTGTTTCAACAGCCTCATACATTAGACTGACTCAAATACTTAAACAGCAAAACTTGGTAAACCTTGGTTAGGTTTACCAAGTAATTATTAATGACTTTAACAATAGACGATATCGAGTTCGACCTAAGAGTAATCTATAGTGAGTTTATTATTAGGTCGTAATTTGTCAGGGTCATAAAAAGTCATAAAAAATGTTCGCTCGCGCAATGACAGCTCTCGCTGCGCTCGCGCAGCTATTCTCCTTATTTTCTTTGTAAGAAATGTTTTAGGAACTTTTGTGTTGAGTCAAACATTTAAACAGCACAACTTCGTATACCTAACCAAAATGATTAATGACTTTAACAATAGAGGATATTGAGTTCGACTTTTGGGTCACCTATGGTGACTTGGCCTAAGAGATCATCGATCTTGACCTCAAAGATCATAAATACTCAAATAACGCGGGCGAAGCCGCGGGTAACAGCTAGTAATGTATAAATGAAATCGCGTCGTAAACTTCACCTTGCCTCTCTACTCTTTGGTGTCATTAATTTTAAAGAACCCACATATTTATACGACAAGCTCAATTGGATTTCTCAGAGGAGATCATGCTCTCTTAGGTATGTCTCCCAACAGCTTTCCACACCGCATCACCGTTCAGTCAACTTTCGTGGCTCTTTCCGCTACTCCGCTAGCAAGTGCTGGAACAACATTCCACCACCAATTAGAAACATAAAAACCTTAAGTTTATTTAAACACAAATTAAAACAGTACTTGGTAGCCGAGCAACGGAAACATGGTGATATAAATAAATATATGTCGTTTATATAACATAATAATCAGTAGCATCATAATAATTAGTATAGTAGTATGTATAAATATGACATTTTGTCCATTAAACTATTTCCCTTCTCTTTCCATAAACCATAGATTATATATAGATAGATTGCATTTGTATCCAGCATTTATATGTGTTTATTTTTTTTATTTTATTTTTTTTTTCTTTTTCTTTCTTTAGTAATTAGTTAGGAGGTTTAATGTTGTTTAAAACTGTATATGTATTGTATGCATATCTATTTTTTATTTACTAATATGTATTGTATATTTATTATATTACATTATATATAATATTTAATATATATATATGTTTTCGCGGTAGTCCAACACCCGCAGGCTTAGCTGAAAACCAGCGTCTAGGTGTGCAACCCCAGACATATGTGCTGAGTTAAGCCTTTGGTGGCACCTCACCTCATTTTTATCTGTTTTATGTTCTTGTTTTTTGTATGTTTACATTATTATAATATTTAGTGTTTTTGAATTTGTTATCATGTGAGTTTTTGCCAAATAAACGAATTTCTTCTTCTTTCTTCTTATAATATTATGACAAGATTCTATTCCTTTCTTTTCACGTGTTAGTGTCTTATCAAAGCCTCCATACATTTTTCAATGTAACCCTATTCAAACAAAAAACACTCATGTAAATCAGCCCCTAACACCTCGATATGACCCCTATAACTCAGGTCGGAGACACTTGGTGACAGCACCTGTCTAGTGAAGGGATCCGATTGAACGATAAATTCTCAAAGGATTGATTTCATGGATTTCGAACTCAGGTTCGGGGTAATTATTTAGTGCTGTGCGTTTGAAAGGGAATTGTGTTATAAAATTGATTTATTTTAACATCATAATAGCGTACTAGCATAATATCATGATATTTTGAGGGCCCGGTGGAGTAATTGGGAGAATGGTCGGTTTTGATGCGGTGGTACCGAGTTAAAACCCCGCCGTGCACCAATGGATTTTTCTATCGAAAAATGTATGTGCACTTCTCACAGTAGCCCTCCGGTGAAGGAAAACATCGTTAAGAAACCAACAACCCACGCATGGTAGTAGGACACTATCTAGTGTCCGCCTGGCCAGCTACCACCCTCAAGTTAGATAATGTGTCACCAAAACATCTAATGTGTTCCGGCAGCTATCCTTGAGAGCCAGTTCCCATTCTAGGCCTAGCGTGCTTACCATCTTCGACCGCATCATCACTTACCAACAGGTGAGATAGTGGTCAAACGCTAGCCTATAAGATATTTAAAAAAAATCAACCTACTGCCAAAAAAAGGAGGTTCTCAATTCGTTTTTTTGTATGTATGTTACGCGATTACTCCGTCAATAGGTTTCATATACATCCAAAGGCTGTCTGGAAGAGATCGCTCTTAGCGGTAAGACCACCCATTGTACCTTTAATTTAAGTTATACAAATTTTGTTTCTTATTTCTTTGTTGTAAATTGGTACCAATAAAGAGCTTCGAGCATTTACCAAATGCAAAAGTTGTGTTTGCCTAGTTGGAGCGTTTGCCCTAGGTAAACATACTGCGTGACAACTTCAAGTGGGATTCCATCTACGGCAATCGGTTCCGGAACAACGTGTTCGTTGTACATGACTTTGGTTTTATCCACACTTTTTTATTTTTTGTATATAAAAATTGTCTGAAGTACTGAAACACACACTTACATGTATGGTTGGTTTTAACCTACTTTAATTTTTTTTAAATATTCTGACGTAAACGATTGGATGACAGCTGAATGGTTCATTACTTTTTTTTTCTAATTCAAAGCGTTAAATTCTGCTTTTGCTATGTTTACTTGATAATTGGTTATGATTTATTTTATGATTTATGATTTTGACGTGTATATGTGCGTATATTTATACTGCCTACATACTGAATAAATGCTTTGATTCTTTGATTCTTGATCCAAATTTATCCGGAGACCGATGCGACGAGAAGAATCAGCTTGGTCATTCAACAGCCTTTGTAGGTCCTGCTATATCGATTAATGATAATAATTATTATTTATCACATTTTTTGGTTAGTACACGCCCAGTCCTTTTAAAGGCTTTAATAGGGCCGAAGCCAATATCAAGAGACGCTTAACAAATATTGTTGTGATACTATAATTTACCACATAAAGATCAGAAATGTCTTTCGGCGTAAGGGACAAAGTTTGCAAAGAAGTTAAAAGGCCTGTGTGACTACTAGGCACAGGTTTAGTGTGGACGCACAACATTCTGCCAATCCAACATTTTGCGTGCAACGGTTTCTGCTCATTTCCGCACATAAAATAGATACCTCTATAAATAAATAATAAATAAATCATTTATTCATCTCAAACTAAATATTATCGGTCACAAAATCTCTCTCTATGTATGTACAATGTACCAGACAATCCGAATATAATTTCATGGTGGTTTAACTAGTCGCAGATAATGTCGATGATCAGATACTCTCGTACAATGAAATTTCTCTATTTCATATTATTTCAGTATTCAGAATTGGAGAGTAACTTGGTCAAGTTGAAGTCTAATGGAGTTATGGAAGCATAATTATTATTTCCTTATTTAACTGCATTTTTTTATTTTTGGCATTCTAACAAGCTAAATTAAGCGTGTTAGTATATAGTTAAAACACTGAAAAGCTTCTGGAAAAAATGGTATAAGAACAAAAACAAAAGTTTTAACTGAACTTACATAGTTCGTACATACATCCGCATGCAATCGCATGAAACCATACACAACTTATTCACATACTCGCACACACACACACACACACACACGCACACACACACACACACACACACACACACACACACACACACACACACACACACACACAACATTCTATAGATTTAATAATTATACTTACTATCTTAATTAATCTACTACATTTGTTAAGAAAATACTTTGTAAGTCTATATTGTTTCTGCAATAATTTGTTTTTTAGAACATATTTCTGGGAAGACACTGCTTTCTGCAACACAGTCAAAACGACTAAAGCAGAAGGCAGGGTACAAATACTTTGTTAAAACAATCTCTTTGAAATAAAGCAATTTTGTATTTGTATTTGTATTTGTAGTTATTAAATTCAAACTAACTAGTTTTTATTCTAGGCCCAGCATGCTAGTTAGTATTGTCTCACTCTCAAGGGCTGTATGCTGACGGAACATTGTTAGGTTATGGCAGCATATTTGATGCTAGATAGTGGCAAGCTACTTTGCTACGTGCAATCATGGGTGTTCGTCCACAGGTGGTAAAAGCATTATATCAATGTCCTGCCTGACATGCTACCAAAAAAAAGGAGCTAACTACAGTCAAGGAGAAAATCTTCGGGCATAATCCTAAGGTGTTTCGGCAATACACAGCTCTTGAGAGTCAAAGCATTCTAAGTCTAGCGTGTTCACCGCTGACCACATCATCGCTTACCACACGGCGATTGAGTGGTCAAACACTAGCATATCAGAATAAAAAAACTAGACTAAACTAGCGTTACAGTTTGAGCTCTTGAGAGTCAAAGCATTCTAGGCCTAGCATGTTCCCCACTGACCACATCATTACTTACCATCAGGCGAGATGGAGGTCAAACGTTGGCGTGTAAGAATAAAAAGCCAGACTAAAGTAAGACTGAAACACAATTTTAAAAATTTGTAATATCTAGGCTAAAGCAAAAACCAGCAAGCCGGCGACATGTAAATATGCAACCGGGTAGTAAATATTCCCTCAATACAATTAAAATATGAATGAACTGGATCAAGTTACTCTCTAACTACAATACATCTAAATGCTGTATTTTTTCTGCTGTCACTGAAACGGTAGTCGGATAATCCGTGTCCCGTTTAATTTATCGGAAAATTGTGTTCCAATACTGCAGTAGTTTTTATTGGATATTGTTATGATTCCATAATGATATTATATTACAATGACAGAAGATGAGTCTGAATCTAAAGTGATTGGAATTTCAAACAATAACATTTAGAGTTAAAAAAAAATACACGCGTTGACTTGAGAAAATCCTCCGTTTCTTTTTGTCGGTTAATTAGTGATAATAAACAAACACACTTTTTCACAATAAATATGATTGCTTAGCAATATTGCAAATTGGGGTAGACTCAACATTTTTACTGCGTAGACTGGGTGTTTTCTGGGCTTATTATCGATAAGTAGGTACGTAGTATTATTATCTTTTCTATGGTATTGGCCCGAACTTTGTTAAACGTCTATCTATATTAATAGGTGTATGTTACCTCTGGCACTTTACTGGCACACTTTGACCGATTCGCAAAAACATCTGTTTCGGCAGCTATATTCTTGACAGCTAGCTCCCATTCTAGGCCTAGCGTGCTACCGTCCTCGGTGATGGTAGCACGCTATACCTGTTGTTGAGTGATAATGCGGCCGACCGCATCATCACTTAACAACAGGTGAGATATTGGTCCAATGCTAGCCTATGTATATACAAAAATAAATAAATATAATTGTTTTTTTATCTCCCTTGGTGGTGGTTGATAAGCTACTTTTTGATAGCAAGTTAGGTGGAAGATCGATATAATATGCTACAACCACCTGTGGAAAAATGTGAATATGTTGTATATTTCTTAATTATTATGGTGGGTACACACCGTGCCGAACGAACGCGAATAGCTGAGTAGAGAGAGATGGAACTATACGCCTCTATAGTTGCGTCTTCTTCTATTCGCCCATCCGTTCGCCTTCGTTCCCTTGGTGTGTATCTAGCATTAAATACGTCCGAATTTACGTTGCCAAATTCAAAATGCCCCGCCCCAGCGTCTGTTGATACGCGCAGGCCTTTATTGATATTTTTTTATTTAAAAAATTTTGTCGGCCTTCTAAAGTGTGAACCTCCACGAACATTTTCGCCATTTTGTGGCCAAAATAATAATTACTAAATCTAGGGAGGAAGATTTGATTATAGTTTAACTAAATTTTCATGGTTTTTTATTTTCAGATAATTTCCGGCCGAGTTACAGTGAACACCGCAAATTGATTTTTTTTCCAAGACGTTCTGGGGGAAGCTCTTTTACGGGCTAATGCTTCAATATTTCTGAATAAATAAAACTTGCCAAGTGCGAGTCAGCATCGCGTCTCTTATCGCACACTTAGGGAGGGTTCCGTGCAATACGCGATACAATATAATACAATACGAAACCGTACAATACAATACGAAACATAACAGAGTTTTAACCTAATATATTTGATTAATTGATATTACCAAGAATATTTTGGTTTGGTCGCGATCTAGAAAGACGGGGCTCGTTTACTAGCGCCATCTATGTCATTTTGCCGAAACTAATTATATAGATGGCGTTTAAAAACACGTTTTTTGTATAGGGACCTCATTTAATTTTTAACTTTATTTTGTTTTTAGTATTTGTTGTTCTAGCTGCAACAGAAATACATCATCTGTGAAAATTTCAACTATCTAACTATCACGATTAATGAGCTATAGCCTGGTGACAGACGGACAGACAGACAGACAGACAGACAGCGGAGTCTTAGTAATAGGGTCCCGTTTTACCCTTTGGGTACGGAACCCTAAAAATGTACACAACTTTACGCTGAAACCCTTACCCCTCCCTTATTCAAACTCAAAGTGGTTAACAATTTTATAAATAACTAATAACCAAGTTTTCATTGCTAAAATCAACTCGAAGAAGTTTTTTCATAAAAACCAACATCTCCAAGGTCTGCACTTTCCTGCCAGTAATTTATTGCCTTGCAAACTCAAACAAATTAAGAACGTTGGTATTAATAAGCTCTAACTTAATTAGATATTAATTACCGTCAATAATTCTTCGGAGATATTTTCTGGAGAGGTAGAACTTGAAAAATTAAGGATGATGTTCTGTGTGACTGTGGACAAGCTGCCACACATACATATGTACCACTACTTCGGCGCCGGCATTTTGTTGCCGTTGACGTCTCGGTACCGTTGCTGTGGACAAACGCTGTTAAGGGTTAATAGTTTCACCGACATAGATAGTCTAGAAACTATTTAGAACGGGAACTGGTAATTAAGGACAGCTGCTGTAGGACATAAGATATTTTGGACAGATTTTGGAGACAGAATTTATTTAAAGATGTTAATTATTTAATTTTGGTGTAAAATAAAGAGTTATCATTCATTTATTCATTTCTAACTTGAGTGTGGTAGCTGGACAGGCAGACACTTGACAGTATCCTACTACCATGCAGCGGCCATTACAAAATTTAGACAAACTTACTCAACATCTGTATTCTGCCAGCATACTAAGCCAAAAGCTTCGTATCGATTTTTTACCTTAACCGGAGTGCTAATTTGAAATGGGCATTGGGATTCGAACCCACTAACTACCTCTCACATCAATGCCGGCCATTTACCCAATGCACCACCGAGCCCTCAAAAGTACACAAAGGCAAAAAAATAATATTATTTCCAGAATTGTGGTAGGAAATGGAATACTTTTAGATTCATGCACCTAATATAGGAAAATGAATTCTGGCACAGGTTCACAACGTCTGTTGACTTTGCAACTGTTTACTACCTTCATTTTGTAAAGAATTTTTGTGGGTATAAAATGAAAAAAATCTAGTTAGCAACTGTGTGGATGTGGTAGATTATTTTAATTCTTGACTGACACGCACTTTATCACTATCTCAGACTAAGCGACGATGTAATGGACATGGTCACAGAATACTTAATTGTAATTACTACGTAACATTGTATTCTTTTTAGGGTTCCGTAGTTCTGACAAGGAACCCTTATAGTTTCGTCATGTCCGTCTGTCTGTCTGTCTGTATGTCTGTCTGTATGTCTGTCTGTCTGTCCATCTGTCTGTTTGTCTGTTTGTCTGTCTGTCTGTCTGTCCAAAGTATTGTTAAGAGATCGTTAACACTAGAGAGCTGTAATTTTGTGAGGATATGTATATATATTACGCCGACAAAGTGCTGAAATAAAATTGTGAAAAATATTTTTTTTAGGGTAGCTCCCCTATATTAGAAGTGGGGATGAATTTTTTTTATAGTCTACCCCATCGTGTGGGGTATCGTTGAATAGGGATGAAAGGGTTGCTTATGCCATTTTTCGATTGAATGCTCCATTTACGAAATATTAAACTTTAAAGTGCAAATTTAGGTTAGGTCATTTCCAGTAGGGTGTCTCTCCCCCCCCCCTCTAAAAGCTAAACTGCTGGCTTGAAAAATCTGGAAAAAATCGTGATAATAGCGCATTTCATGAACTTTAAAGGAAAATTATAGCGGTTGAGATAACTTCAGTAGTTTAGCAGTAATAGTCGTTGATCTTGGGTGTTGGATAATTTTGTACCAAATACAAAATCCTTAGAATAAATCCTTTAAAGTGACAAAGACGGAGTACCTAGTTGCTTGTTTATAACGGGTAAAAACTTGCATTGAATAACAAGCTACTATGGAACCCTACACTGCAGGTGGCCCGACACGCACTTGGCCGGTTATTTAATTACATGGGCGGATCCCGGCGGCTTCGCCGGGACGATTCGGCTGGACGATCATCTGACGCAGCTAGAGGAGGAGCTGAAACACATAAGATGGCACATTCTGGGGTTATGTGAAGTCCGAAGACAGGGAGAGGACACCATAACCTTAGAATCGGGCCATCTTATGTACTACAGAGAAGGAGATAAGCCATCCCAAGGCGGCGTCGGGTTTCTGGTCAACAAGGTTCTCAGTGACAACGTTGTAGAAATCTCCAGTGTGTCGACCAGGGTAGCGTACCTCATAATTAAGTTAACCAAGAGGTACAGCCTCAAGGTTATCCAGGTCTCCGCACCGACCTCGACACACTTGGATGACGAGGTGAGAGCATGTATGAAGATATCTCCAGAGCTTTACACACCACCTCCAAGGCTCACTACAACGTTGTCATGGGAGACTTTAACGCCAAAGTGGGAGTACAAACTTGCGGCGAATCGTCTATAGGACCCCACGGATTTGGGAGTAGGAATCACAGGGGACAAATGCTCGTCAATTTCCTCGAGAGAGAGGGGCTTTTCTTGATGAACTCGTTCTTCAAGAAACAGCCCCAAAGGAAATGGACGTGGCAAAGCCCCGACTTTGTGACTAAAAACGAGATTGACTTTATCATTACGGACAAACGGCGCATATTCAGAGACGTCTCAGTGATCACTAGGTTTAATACTGGAAGTGATCACCGACTTGTACGAGGCACTCTGGATATCGACTTTAAAGCCGAGAGATTCCGATTGATGAAGTCTACGCTCCGTCCGAACCTACTCCAAACCGCTGTTGGGTCCGAAACATTCCAATTAAAATTGGAAAATCGATTCGCTACCTTGGAAACCACAGATGACGTAGACCAGAAACTCGAAGAAGTGGTGGAAATCCTCAGGGATGAAGCAATACAAGCTGTTTTCAAGGGTCATCACGAACCGTCTTGCGCGAAGACTCGACGAGTTTCAACCTCCGGAACAGGCCGGGTTTCGAAGCGGTTACGGCACCATAGACCACATCCACACGATGCGGCAGATTGTACAGAAGACCGAAGAGTATAATCGGCCCCTGTGCTTAGCATTTGTGGACTATGAGAAGGCCTTTGACTCAATCGAAACCTGGTCTGTTCTCGAGTCCTTGCAGCGTTGCCAAGTCGACTGGCGATATATCGAAGTGATGAGATGTCTATATAATGCCGCAACGATGACTGTACAAGTACAGAACCAGCGAACTAAACATGTCCACCTGCGTCGAGGAGTGAGACAGGGGGACGTCATATCCCCGAAACTGTTCACTAACGCCTTGGAGGATATGTTTAAGACGCTGGACTGGAAAGATCGTGGCATTAACATCAACGGCAGGTACATCTCTCACTTACGATTCGCAGATGACATCGTCATTATGGCAGAGACGCTGCAGGACCTACAAAGGATGTTGAATGGCCTAGCTGATTCTTCTCGTAGCATCGGTCTCCGGATGAATTTGGACAAAACCAAAGTCATGTACAACGAGCACGTTGTTCCGGAACCGATTGCCGTAGATGGAATCCCACTCGAAGTTGTCACTAAGTATGTTTACCTAGGGCAAACGCTCCAACTAGGCAAACATAACTTCGAGAAGGAAATCCAGAGAAGAATTCAGCTGGGCTGGGCAGCATTCGGAAAACTCCGTCGAGTCTTCTCGTCACCTATACCACAGTGTCTAAAGACAAAAGTCTTTAACCAGTGCGTCCTACCTGTGATGACATACGGAGCCGAGACGTCGACACTCACAGTCCGACTGGTCCACCAGTTTAAAGTCGCTCAGCGAGCTATGGAGAGAGCTATGCTCGGTATTTCTCTGCGGGATCGAATCCGGAACGAAGTAATTCGCCAGAGAACTAAAGTTATCGACATAGCTCAACGGATTAGCAAGCTGAAGTGGCAGTGGGCTGGTCATATCTGCCGCAGGACTGATAACCATTGGGGCAGACTTGTCCTAGAGTGGAGACCGCGAATCGGCAAACGTAGGACGTCCTGTGACCAGGTGGAGCGACGACATACGCAAAGCGGTGGGCAGTGACTGGAAGAGAAGAGCCGAAGATCGGGCTCAGTGGCGCATCTTGGGAGAGGCCTATGTCCAGCAGTGGACTGATACAGGCTGATGATGAATGAATGAATGATGAATCCCGGCGGCTCTGCAATGCTGTGCTGTGATGGGAGTGGAGTGAGCCTTTATTTTAACAGAAGATATAAATAAATAACATAAATAAATAAATAAAAAATGTTCATTGGTTCAAATTTGCATGGTGGTAGGACATCTAGTGTCCGCCTGGCCAGCTACCACCCTCAAGTTAGAAAATCGTCACCAAACATCTAATGTGTTCCGGCAGCCATCCTTGAGAGCCAGTTCCCATTCTAGGCCTAGCGTGCTTACCATCTTCGACCGCATCATCACTTACCAACAGGTGAGATAGTGGTCAAACGCTAGCCTATAAAGTATTTAAAAAAAAAAGTACAGTCTTGATTGGTACTTATAATACAAACAGTTCATACAGGAATTATACGTACATCTATGCTAGAACTACCATAGTTATCCAAATGCCCTGTACTAAGCTCTGTCGAGCCCATCGACTTCATAGCAATTTGACGGTCGGGCCTGAGGACTCGGAGGACTCGAAGGACTCGGAGTTGGCATCCTGTATTGCTGGGTCAATAATAACTTTTTATACTTATGTAATTTTCAATGTAGGTAACTTTTTTTTAATTATCATAAATTTAATTGCATTATTTTTGTGCACGAAGAGATATGCGTAGGTGCGTGCGTGCGTGCGTGCGTGCGTGCGTGCGTGTGTGCGTGTGTGTGCGTGTGTGTGTGTGTGTGTGTCTATGTGTGTGTGTGTGCGCGTGTGTGCTTGTGTGCGTGTGTGCGTGTGAGCGTGTGTGCGTGTAAGCGTGTGAGCGTGTGTGAGTGTGTGTGTGTGCGTGTGTGCGTTTGTGCGTGTGTGTGTATGTGTATGTGTATGTGTGTGTGTTTGTGTGTGTGTGTGTGTGTGTGTGTGTGATATGATATCTTTTCATACTTATCTACACTATTAATAGTATACGGATAGACGGACAGACAGACAGACAGACAGACGGACAGACAGACGGACAGACAGACGGACAGACAGACGGACAGACAGACGGACAGACAGACGGACAGACAGACGGACAGATAGACGGACAAGAAAGTGATCTTATAAGGGTTCCTTTTTTTTACCTTTTGAGGTACGGAACCCTAAAAATGCACCCGGTATATGAAGTCATTCATGAAGAGATATTTATTTAGCAATACCTAAAATAACTATTCTGTAAATCTATATCTAAGCCATGTGGTATAAAGTTATATTATATATGTTTGCGTTTGGAGGAGGAACAAACTCCACAAGATACTATCAACAGTTTGAAAAAGACCTTATGATTGACCAAGACCTTATACCATGTTCGTAACGCGATTGTAATACGGTTGAATTTCGTAACACGAAATTCAAATCTCACTGCGAAGTTCGCTTTCGAGATTAGCTTACAGAATAGCCCTACTGAACCTGCTATTAGATACAGAAAATACCATATCTACGACGTCGTAGCGCTTCAATACTTAGGTACACGTACACAGGTCTAAAACTGCATTTCATTTGGCAAGGCGAGAAAAAGGCTTTGTGGTCACGTATTTACCATACAGCGGTTCTACCTCTATATGAAATACTGTGTACTATAATTATGTTGAGCAATCTATCTGCTGTGCTTTTAGAGAAACATTTAAATTGAAAATACAAAATACTCTCGACAGATTCATACTCTCTCATCAGTAAAAAGGGACAATAGATTTTCTTGAATTTCAGCTAAGAACTTACTCCCTATCAAGTCACTTGTCAATACTAAATCAAAATAAACACTAAATAAAAAAAAACTTATCAGTTTGAAAGGTACGACGCCACGGACAGACATACTTTGCCTGCACGAGAACGTTTTAAATGCACGTTCTATTTTGGCCACATTAAAAATATTTTATAATTTTACTAGCAACCCGCCCCGACTTTGCACGTGTAGAGCCTTATACTTTAATTTTTTGCATAAGTTTCTTGCGACGAATACTTATATTATGAATTAACATCTTTAACAATCATCGTCATATTTCAACCAATTTAAACCAAAACTTAACGAATTATACACCTAAACCTCTCCATGACTCATGCTGTATACTGGTGTAAACCAACACGCATGAAAATCCGTTCAGTAGTTTTTGAGTTTATCATGAACAGACAGACAGACAGACGCGGCGGGGGACTTTTCCTTCTATAATACCTTCTATAATATGTAGTCAAGATTTATTTTTGGTTTTATTCCCAAATTTGCAAGAAAACAATTTTTTAATGCGGATGCGGCAAGTCTTTTCAATGTTTTTCTTTATAGACCAAGACCAAGACGTCAAGTGTAAACACGAAGCAACGTATGAGTGGCGCCCTCTAGGGAAATAAGGTGCGACCTGTTATTTGTTCGTACGGTAAGATGGTAGCAGCGCGCTTGCGGATTGTTGACCGAGTTTTACCTAGTGTAACGCGGGCTTTAGATATACTGTGTCCTCTGCAATCAAAACTTCTGCAATCAATCTGCCCGCTGATGTAATGAGGGCCCACTGGTGTAAGTGGTAGAACGGTCGGCTTTGATGCCAGAGGTACCGAGTTCAAACCCCGCCGTGCACCAATGGATTTTTCTATAGAAGGCGCTTTTAAGCGCTTTTCCGGTGAAGGTCAGTGGCCCTCCGGTGAAGGAAAAATATCGTAAAGAAACCCCCAACCCCCGCAAGGTGGCAGGACACTATCTGTGTCCGCCTGGCCAGCTACCACCCTCATGTTAGAAAATCTGTCGCCAAAACATCAAACGTGTTCCGGCAGCTCTCCTTGAGAGCCAGCTCCCATTCGAGGCCTAGCTTGCTTACCATCATTGACCGCATCATCACATACCAATAGGTGAGATAGTAGTCAAACGCTAGACTAAAAGATTTTAAAAATAAAATAAAAGCGAAGCCAATCTGCCCTCTGATTCTCAATCATTCGAAAACCTACTCGGATTTGAAAGATTATTTAAATATTGATATATTCGTAAGTTATTTTGTCACCGAAACCTATTAAAATCACAGATTATATCAAAAGTGACCGATCGGAGCATTCAAGTCGAAGTAAAGGCCGTTTCAGAATCCGAATTTGCTTTCGAATGATTGAGAATAGTCCTGCTGGTCAGTTTCAATGCAACTAAGAGCCAGCCGTGTCTTTTATCCGCTAAACGGAGTCATTACCAACTGACTCTTACTTTCCGTAATGTATCTGTGTATCACAGAGTACTTTTATATACCTGTGTATCCGATAACTAACCATCTTGATCTATTTGACGTTACTTTATTTGCAACGCTAAATTTTGGCTCAATATTAATAACTAGCTGACCCGGCAAACGTTGTTTTGCTAAAACCCAAATATCTTACGGGACCCTATTTTTTTCCAAAATAAAATTTAGCCTATGTTACTTGTGAATAATGTGGCTTTCGAATAGTGAAAGAATTTTTAAAAACGGTCCAGTAGTTTTTGAGACTATTCATTACAACCAAACAAACAAAGTTTTCCTCTTTATAGTATTAGTGCAGATAAAATTTAGCCTATGTTACTCGTGGATAATGTGGCTTTCGAATGGTGAAAGAATTTTTAAAAACGGTCCAGTAGTTTTTGAGCCTATTTATTACAACCAAACAAACAAAGTTTTTCTCTTTATAATATTATATTATTATTATATATAGTGTAGATAGTGTAGATTACACATTTTTTGCTTGACAAAAATATGTATATAATATATGTATAATAACGCTTGCCTATATAGCATAAAAAAGGTCTGCATTGCGTGCTTATAATGAATTTCGAATGCATTTTCATCGAGTGCGGAGCTACCCTGAAAGTTTCAGTTGCTTAATTTATGTAAAGGAAGTACTCAAAATTTGAATTGCAAGATACTACCCGGAACCAGACAGACAGACAAATAAGTGAAATAATAAGTGAATAAAAAATACATACTCTATTATTAAAACAGCTGTCAATTCCAAAGTAAAAATTTAAAAACAATTTCCTTGACTATATATTTCTGCACATTATTTCCATCTTAAAAAAAATTACGTACTTCAATTAAGTCCCAACCATTGTCCTGTTTAAAAAAAAAGTCTCTCAACTTTATTGATATTAGAATAAAAAATCAGAGTGCCGCGGTATTGCAAGCTCGTTAAAATATTCAAAAAGCAAATGACGTCCATAAACTGGCAACAATGAGCCCGCAGTAGGTACGGTTCATTGCAAAAGTACCTCTTAAAAATGGCATCAAATATTTATTTACTGCCCCATGGAAGAGTTTAGACGGCGCTTTGATATCGCGAGGAAACCTTTTTTATCAGACACAATAATGCTTGATTAGCGTCTGTCTATTGGTGATAACCGCATGAAAATCCGTTTAGTTGTGTTTGAATTTATCGCGTACAGATGCATAAATTTAAGTACATTGCAGTGCAGTCACATTTTAATTTCTTGAACTTTACAGAGCTTCGATTAAACTTTAAAGATATGGAGAACATTTTTTCAATGAAAATCAGGAAATCACGTAAATGGTATTTAATTTAATTATTCATCAATCAGCAGCCCACACTGTAGTCCACTGCTGGACATATGCCTCTCTACGTTACTGAATACGATACTTAGATTTTTTCATTTAATTCAAGATCATCGCTCGATATGTCAATAAAGATATTTGTATATGTATTTGCTCCACCTAGTCTGAGGGCCTCGTACGCTGAAGTTTTATTCAATTGTACTTATTTAGATTTGGTTAGTTAGAATCAAATTAAATTATTATCTTATCGTTGTAACGATGATATGAAAATATCAAAAATAATGTACCATAGCTTCAAAAATAAAGCGATGTCTAAAGCCACCCTTATGCAATGCTCCCTTCATCGGGGGAATGTAGGGTAATCGGAGGTTATAAAAAATTAACAACTTCGATTTAATAACCAACGTGAAATCAAAATGGGGAGTCGGTGGTACTCCGTCATAACATTTTAGGATTGTGAAACAATGTTGTTTAAATTTCCTCTTGGTTTTTTAAATCGCTTCAAACCAGTTAATATATTTTTTTGGTGTTTACTGTGTGAAATTTAAATTCAAGTAAAGTTCTACAGCTGAATTTATTAAATTAAATTAGAAAATTGAGCAAATATTGTTTAAATTTTCAACCGAATTCCAAAGAGGAGAAGGCTCTCAATTCTTTTGTTGGTAAGTATGTATTCTTTTTAGGGTTCTGTAGCCGAATGGCAAAAAACGGAACCCTTATTATAGATTCGTCATATCAGCCATTTTATTCCGAAACTGGTAAGACTACAGGGGCCTTATTCAGTATGACCACTTTTAAGTCTTACCGTGCCGTGTTACGTTATCTCCGCGTTATGGTATTCTCTATGCCAATTAAAACGCGGTAGGGTAAAGTTATGAGCGCGTTTTGAGCTGTCAAAATATCGTGACATATGAGGACGTGTAACGCGCGCGTTTTGTATAATTTACCTATCGTGTGGCACACAGAATACAAATTTTCAATAACGTGACGTGGCGCGTTAAGGAACGCGTTATGTCATTGGTCATACTGAATAAGGCCCCAGAATTGAAACTTGGTAGATAGATATTGTATTCTGTTAACCGCTTTCCGATTTTTATACAAAAATAAAAAATATAAAATTTTAAGGGCATCCCAAACATGGAACTGAAACAAAAAAAAAAATTCTTCAAACCTATACGTGTGGAGTGTCTATGGATAGATCTTTAAAAATGACATTGAGGTTCAAAAAATCATTTTTCTCAAACTCAATCATTTAAAAGATATGCGCGTCTTAAGTGGTAAAATGTGTGTCCTCCCCCCCCCCCCCCTTTAACTTTTAAAGTATGGGAGTGAAAAATCTAAAAAAAAAATATGCTGTAGATCTTAATAAAAACTAACAACGAAAATTGGTTTGAACGAGATACAGTCAGCAGTTTATGAGATATAGCGACTGCAAATATAACTTTGTTTTTCATACAAACACTATCAAAAACAAAGTTATTTTTTAGTTGCGAAAAATTATAGTTATAGAATACTTTACTGTGTTACGGAACGCTACGAGTGCGAGTCCGACTTGCACTTGAACAGTTTATTTGTATGTTTGTTACGTTATTACTCCGCCAATTGTAAACCGATTCAAGTGATTCTTCTTTTCAAAGGTAGGAAACATCTCGAAGGTGGTATATTTATACAATTCATTAATATTTCAAAGTAACTATTAAATCTATAAGAAACCATTACTAAATTAATACTTACTCTGAGAGTGATATCTAATGTGTATCTCTAATATTTATACTATTAATTGAGATCTAACGAGTAGGTATGTCCAGAGATGTAGCGATAAATGTCTCAAAGTTGCTACTGGAACTGACTTGGACAGCATGTGATCATACCTTCGAGCATTTACCAATGGAGATGTTAACGTTGTAATTCGCAAACATTTTTTTCTGTCGATACTTACGGGGGACTAGGTAAACACGCATTGCACACACACAAATCACTCACTTTAATTATCCCGCACACTAGCTTGAAACACGCACACAGTATTAAGAATACAGCGTAGTTCGCACGCTCATATGGCCAATATTGGCTATATGGCCAGCAGAGGGGTACGCCTTGCATTGACATCTCCATTGGTAAATGCTCGAAGGACCATACTCATAAATCATTATCATAATCATAAATTATTTATTGCTGAATTGTAGTCGGCACAGATGGTGAAAAGTTATAATAATTTTTCATACAATCTATCATAAAAATTGTGTGCAATGGTTTGCCTGGAGAAGCTACAGACATTTATCAAGCATAATTATGGGCTGCGGAAACTTTGACACTATATAAAATTATGACATAATAATCATCATGCGAAGTCGGTTTTTTAGTTTTTAATCGACTTCACAAAAAAGGAGGAGGTTCTCAATTCGTCTGTATGTTTTGTTTTTTTTTGTGTGTATGTTACGCGATTTCTCCGTCAATTGTGAACGGATTCAAATGATTCTTTTTTTAATAGGTAGGATACGTTTCCGAGGTGGTCCCATTTTAATTTTATCGAGATCTGATAAGTATCTCCAGAGATATGGAGATAAATACCTCAAACATAGGAGAATGTATTGGTTTTAGTAGAAGAGTCCCAAGAAGATTATACACAATGGAGGTTGCTATTGCATATACTTTTGAAGACTAAAAAATATGACCTTGAATAATGTTTTTACATCTTTCTTCTCGCTGATTTTGGTTTTTGACAGATATTCTTACGATAACTGTGAGCGAGATAGAAATAAAGGTGGGGATAATTAATATTTTTATATTTTTTTTATCTTATGGGTTAGCGTTTGACCACTATCTCACCTGTTGCTAAGTGATGATGCGGTCGAAGATAGAGAAGTGGACTAGAATGGGAACTGGCTCTCAAGGATAGCTGCCGGAACACATTAGATGTTTGGCAACAGATTTTCTAACTTGAGCGTGGTAGCTGGCCAGGCGGACACTAGATATGTCCTACCACCATGCGAGGGTTGTTGGTTTCTTAACGACGTTTTCCTCCACCGGAGGGCAACTGTGAGAAGCGCACATATATTTTACGATAGAAAAATTCATTGGTGCACGGCGGTTTGAACTCGGTACCACGGCATCAAAGCCGACTGTTCTCCCAATTACGCCACCGGGCCCTCAATAAATACATACATACAATCACGCCTTTTTCCCGTTGGGGTAGGCAGAGACTACTTCTTTCCACATGCTACGATCCTGACATACCTCCTTCGCTTCTTCCACTTTCATGAGCGTCTTCATACATACTCGCCGGTTATAGGTACTTTTGACTTGGCCTTTTTTTAAAACGTCTCCGATATGGTCGTGATACGTTCGCCTAGGTCGGCCTCTACCAACAGGCCCATTCACACACGTCTCATAAATCTGTTTCGTTCTTTCTTCATCCATCCTCTCTAGATGTCCAAACCATCTAAGCATCCCTTTCTCTATCTTTGTCACTACATCTTCTACCACACCACAACATTCACTTATCATGCTGTTCTCCAACTTATCCATCAGAGTCACTCCGATCATACTTCTCAAACTTCTCATTTCTACAGCATTAATTTTACTTTCATGTTTCTTCTGCCATACCCAGCATTCACTACCGTACATGAGTGTGGGAACCAACACTCCCCTATGTACAGCCAGTCGTGCTTTTTTAGACACGTTCTGACTTCTCATAAAGTTATGTGGTGCCCCACTCACTTGGTTTCCAGCCAAAACTCTTCGCTCAATATAACTTTCATACTTACCATCTCTCGTAAACTTAGAACCCAGGTACACAAACTCTTTCACTTGTTCCACTCTTTCTCCTTCAATCGTCACATAACAATCAGTCATTCTTTCTTCTCTTTCAAAAACCATTACTTTGGTATTGCTTACATTAACTTTCATCCCTTTGCTTTTTAAGGCGTCATGCATAATATTCACCATTCTTTGCAACTCAAATAAATAAAACTAAATAATTATATATTAATATAAATAATTTGTCTTCACAGGAATGTTCTAACGGGCAAAGTCTTGTTAGGGTGCAAACTTTTTCAAACATACCTAACATTTTTTGACATGACATGACGTTTGGCAAAGATGGCGGCCATTTCAGTCCCGCGACACTGCATACATTATTAAATAACTCAGAATTATGTACGTACTTTGTACCAATTAACACTGCAAAAAAAATTATAAGCATAATACCACAGATTATGTAATAGTTACTACGTAAATAATACTTTCCGTTGTTAGGTTGGCCACACAGTGCTTTCATAATTCGGGTATCAACAATATAGGGAAGAGTCTCTTATAGCGTAGTAGAGTGATTCAGTACTCAGTTGGCCATATGGCGGCAATTGATGTTAATAATCGCAAATAATACTTTTTAATTTTCATTTTGGAATACAACTAGTCCGTGTTGTAAAAGTATTTGGAATTATTATAATAAAATAGACAATTAATTATCGTGTGTGTCAGATGCTTTAATTGCACAGGGCCATTTTGGACATTTTCCTTTGATACCTTGATGACATCATTATTACTAGTGAATATTTTCACTGTAGCGCGGCATTTAAAGTCAATTGTTTTAGTGTTCCGAACCCAAAGGGTACCAAATTAACAATTTCTGAGACTTTGTTGTCCGTTCGTCCGTCCGTCCGTCCGTGTGTCTATATATGCGCACTTTACAGATCTGTATCTTCTTAACCGTTATAGGTACATACTTGAAATTTTCAAAAAGTATATATCCGTCAGTGTATAACGGCCCAGACACGAAATTTAATAGATGCATGTAATTTAATTAAAACTTGTTTTGCACTAAAAAGGGTAAAATAGGTTATTTTTCAAAAAAAAAACCGACTTCATAACCACAAACAGGCACTCAAAAGCGAAAAATAAATTACTTAAAATTATTATAAGCGCTACCCACCTATTTATTTGAAATCGATGCCAGCCAAATCTATTGGATAGTAGATAGATTCTACGTATGTAGTAGTAGTAAGTAGGTACTCGTACATGTAGGTTAGTGAGTAGGTAGATACATGTAGGTATTATCTATCTACTACCTATTAGACTTGGCTGGCACCGACTTCAAAAAGATAAGTGGGTAGCGCTTATAATAATTTTAAGTAATTTATTTTTCGCTTTTGAGTGCCTGCTTTTGGTAATGAAGTCAGTTTTATTTATTTTTTTGAAAAATAATTTATAAACTATCTTTATCGTTATTTATAATATTAAGCGTGTTAAGATTAAAATAAATAGGTATTAATAATTTTCTACATTCATAAAATCCAAAGTTGTGATTGGCTGACTGACTGATATATCTACACACAGCATTAACCGCTGGTCCCAGAGCGGACCTTACCTAGGCAATCAAATCGTTGTGAAAATTTCATAGAGAAATTAAATTTGAAGGGTGTTATTATTGTGAAGTATATCCCCTGCGTATCAACTTAGAAAGGCAGTCGCGCGCGTTGAAGCACAGCGAGCGCACGTATTTACGTGTTCGACTGGTTCCGTAAAAGGCGCGCGAATTATCATTGCCAGAAAAGTATTACGTAACAATGACCGAGGCCCACTCGAGGCCTCCGTCGAGGATGAGTGAAGAAGAAGTTCCGATGGACGCATCCATCTTATGTTTGAGAAGCGCGGAAATACCAGTATGCGGTGAGCCGGTTCAAGCGGAGTGTTTGCCTACTACGACAGGCGAAGTAATAGAAACAAGCGTCGAGTCACCTCGATCGGTGATTTTACCTACGAGAGCCGCCAAACGTCTACGTGCTGACCTTGACAGTGACGAACAATCGCAGGATCGGGAATGCGACGACGGCGGTGCGTTTACAGTTGTGATGCCGAGAGGGAAGCGGGTGACTAAACGACATACGAATAAAAAAGAAACAAACTATCATGATGTTTGTATATCATCGTATGAATTATTACCGAAACAAATTGGATTAGCACGACTTTTGAAATCGGAGGGCATCATTAATGCTATACAAATAAAGTATAAGAGTGCATACACAGAGTATTTGTAAGCTTTGAGAAAAGAGAGGATGCGGTTGAACTGACAAATAATAAGAAACTGCAAGATATGGGATACCACTGTCATTTCACAACGGAAGTAGACAGTACCTATGGAGTAGTGAAATACATAGAAATGAACATGACTGATGAGGAACTTATAAAATGCTTCAGTTGCGAGTGTAAAATAGTTTCGGTTAAAAGATTAAAAAGGTTATCTGAGACCGGAGAGTGGATTAACAGTGAGACCGTGCGTTTTGAATTTAAGAGTCCTGTGCTACCTTCATACATTTATGGATATGACTGCAGGTTCAAGGTCGAGTCGTACACTTTTCCGGTGTCTCAGTGCGGTACGTGCTGGAAGTTTGGGCATCTGTCACGAACGTGCCCCTCAAAGGCCACTTGCCCGAAATGCGGAGGCGGACACAAGAACTGTGACACTACTGAATTTAAGTGCGTAAACTGTAAAGGACGTCATATCTCATTCAGTAGGATGTGCCCTGAATATCAAAAGGAAAGAGAAATACGGTCCATTATGTCAAAGAGCAATGTAACATTTAAAAGTGCACGATCCATGTTTTTAGAAGACAAATACTATCAGATCGAAACTGAACCTCAAATTCAAGCCAGTAGACAACATCTACGCGAAGAAGAAGAAACTCGATATCCACCTCAGGAAACATTTGATTCAAGAGTAACATATAGCGCTGTATTGCGACAACAGCCTCCAATCAATAATAATCCAGAAGAAAGTAACAGTAGCGAAATGGAGATAGAGATTGAAAACAATACTACGACAGGTGTAAGAGGAAATAAAAAGAAGATTAACAAAAAAACGAAGAAAAAAAATATATAAACTCAGAAATATACACAAACATGTATAATCTTTTCAATGACTCTAAACACGACATTTAAAATCTGAGCTTTAAGTTGGTGAGGATTTGAGTATTCCGTAGAGTCTAGGAGATGTCCCAGCATCAGGTCAATGCTTCCATGTTCTAATAATATCGTTGAAGAAGAAGATTTTGGAATTGATCAGACCTATGAAAGTTGATTTCATAGCGCAATTAACTAGAAAAAAGCTCATAGTTTTATAACGATTGAACGCATTTTCATGAATCAAAGCTAAAAAAAACTCTCGATGAAGACATCTATCAAACAAAAACTATCAATAATAAAAACAAAATCGGTTCATCCGGTTAGGTGCTAAGATGCTACAGACAAACACACAGATACACACGTTAAACGTATATTACCCCTACATTTTGCGTCGGGGAACGCGTAAGGTTACGGCGGCAGATGTTCAACCTTTTTTTTTTTATATCGAACTTATAGGCAAGCGTTTGACCACTATCTCACCTGTTGGTAAGTGATGATGCGGTCGAAGATGGTAAGCACGCTAGGCCCAGACTGGGGAACTGGCTCTCAAGGATAGCTGCCGGAACACATTAGATGTTTTGGCGACAGATTTTCTAACTTGAGGGTGGTAGCTGGCCAGGCGGACACTAGATAGTGTCCTACCACCATGCGGGGGTTGTTGGTTTCTTAACGATGTTTTCCTTCACCGGAGGGCCACTGTGAGAAGCGCACATAAAATTTTCGATGGAAAAATCCATTGCTCTCGGTAAGGTTTGAACTCGGTACCACGGCATCAAAGCCGACCGTTCTCCCGATTACGCCACCGGGCCCGGGCTCCTTGGTAGTAAGCTACTTTTTGGTAGATTTAATGATCCCATTACCACTGTACGAAAACTCATGATTCATGAATTTTTTTTTTTTTTTTTTTTATTATAGAGCATATTACTTGTTAGTAATACGTCCCTATTGTAACTACAATCTAGCCTTTTCGGCTAATAAGCAATTTTACTTTAGCCTAAACTGTATACATAAACTACACTAAGAATGTGTCCATTGACACTTTTCTTATTGTCTCTAATAAAGATGTATACACATTGTTCAAGTGTTCATACGTTTAGCACTATTAGCACTTTATCACTAAACTTTATTTTTATACACTAGTTCGAACGGTTTTGTCCGCTTAAGTCTTCTTACTATGTTTGTATGGTCAAGGAGCTGGATTGCCTCGACATTCACATGATGGTGAAGTCTTTTTTCGTGAGCTTCTGCATACTTTTGGACAATTTTGACGACGGTCTCAATTTTCAGGTCCCGATGTAGATCGTCATTTCTGATGTACCAAGGAACCATTGCGATTTCTCTCAATACTTTATTCTGGAACCGCTGTATAATTGATATATTGCTGTTTTTGGTACAGCCCCATAACTGTATACCATAGGTCCATACTGGCATTAGAACTTGCTTGTATAATAATAATTTGTTTTGTATTGACAACTTAGACTGTTTGCCAAGTAGCCAATACATTCTTTTGTACCGTAGCTCTAATTCTTCCCTTTTCTTCTTGACGTGTGCTTTCCAGCGCAGCTTGACGTCAAGGGTCATGCCAAGGTATTTGGCCGTATTATGGTAGGGGATTTGGTTCCCGTTGATAATGACTGGGCAATAATTATGTTTTTTGTTACTAAAATCTATATGTATTGATTTAGATTCGTTCAGTTTGATTTTCCAGTGTCTTGTCCAATCGTAGATTTGATCAACAGCTTTTTGGACTTTTTCTGATGCTTCTGCATGGGTACTTCCTACAGCCATTATCGCAGTATCATCAGCAAACGTCGCTATGGTGTTATTTTCTAGCTCTGGAATATCGCAAGTGTAGAGAAGGTACAGGACCGGACCAAGAACACTTCCTTGCGGTACTCCAGCTTTTATTTCCTTGACGTCAGAGTATGAATCTTCATGCCTTATTCTGAATACTCTATTAGAGATGTAGGATTCAAGAATATCTGCAAAGAATCTTGGTAGACTCTTTCGTAGCTTATATATAAGGCCCTCGTGCCAAACTTTATCGAAAGCTTGTGCCACATCTAAGAATATAGTTGAGCAGACCTTTTTGTCTTCCAGTGTCTTTTCAATAATATCTGTGATTCTGTGTACTTGGTCAATTGTGGAATGTTTTTCTCGGAAACCAAATTGGTGTTCTGGAATAAGTTTAGCTTCTTCTAATATCGGCTTCAATCTTTTTAAGAGTAACTTTTCAAAAAGCTTCGACATTACGGGGAGCAGAGATATTGGTCTGTATGACGTAGTTTCATTGGGTGGTTTTCCTGGTTTTACTATCATTATAACTTCAGCTACTTTCCATAAATTAGGCACATATTTCAATCTAAGGGAAGCATTGATTAAGGTGGTTAATTTAACTACCGCTTTTTTTGGAAGGTTGTGTAGCATTTGTCCTGATATAAGGTCATAACCAGGAGCTTTACGAGGACTTATAGTATATTTTATTTGTCTAATAATTTCTTTAGGTGTCGCTAGTTTAAAGCTAGTTTCTTCTTCTTGGAGACTTTCATCATCCTGTAGAAGTGAGCTATGTTCTCCTTCATTTGGTTGAAAAATAGTTTCAAGGTGGGTAGCAAATCTTGCTGCTTTTTGCTCGTTACTAACTGCCCATCTGCTATTTATATCCTTTAGAGGTGGAACTTGTGCAACTGGCCGGCTTAGATTCTTTGTAGCTTTCCATAGAGAATAATCCGTGGTACGCTCACTAGTTAAATTTTGTAAATAGTTATTTGTGTAGTCATCATTGTGTTCTTGAATCATCATTGTTATTCTTTTCGTGAGATTATTAAGTTTTCTCTTATCTTCTGGACATCTTGAGTGGTGCCAGATTTTCCTTTGCTTCCGTTTTTCCGTTATAAGGTTCAATATAGATGTTGGATATGTGTTACCTTTAGATTTCTTACTAATGTCTGGTGTATTTTGCCACGCTGTTTGTTGTATGTCATGAATAAATTGTTCTAGTTCAGCATCAAGTTGTTCTGTGGTCTTAAGGGGCACCTTAAGATTTATTCGACGGTCTAAAATGATTTTAAAGCTTTCCCAATCAGTGTATTGGTTGATTATAGTTGGTGCTGTTTCTTTGGTGACAACGCTCTCACTAATTTCTAAGTATATAGGAGAGTGATCTGAGTTCATATCGTAGCTTTGATACGTTCTGGTGTAAGCTGATGAGATGTTCTTTATAATAAAGAAATCTATAAGATCTGGAATTTTATTAGGGTCTGTTGGCCAGTATGTAGGTAAGCCAGATGATTCTACTTGACATTTTGTATCCTTTACAGCGCATAGCAGTTCTTTGCCTTTAGTAGTGGTAAGTCTAGAACCCCAATAAGTATTTTTAGCGTTAAAATCTCCTCCTAGTACAAACCTGTTTCCCAGGCTCTTCAGGAATCTGCTATAGACATCTCTTTTTATATTATGCCGAGGGGGGCAGTATATTGATGATATTGTTATTATATACGTTCTAGTTTTAAGACATATCGCTACCGATTGTATTTCTCTCGATTCGTATTTGCTCTTTTCATAGTGATTGAGGTTTTCTTTAACAATAACAGCACTACCCCCTCTTGCAGTGTTATCTGGGTGCAGGGCGTTGTATATTTTGTAGCCTTTAAATGTAATGTGAGATTGCTTTGTGAAGTGTGTTTCAGATATTAAACACACGTCAATATTTTCTATGTCTAGGATTACTTGAAGTTCTCTCTGGTGTTTCTGTAACCCATTTGAATTCCATATCATGATTTTAAGTGGCTTATTCATTTTCTTATTTTCGAAGTAGCTATTTTAGTGCTACACTCTATTTTCTTCAATCTTTCGTCAAATGATAACATAAGCTTTAATATGTCATCTAATTTTTTGTCCGGATTATTATTTGTGTGGGTCTCTCGAGGGGTGTTTGATTGGGCTCCTGCTGCAACTTGAGCGTAGGAAATGTTTGCACTAAATTTCGTGTTTTTAACCGAAAGAGGTTTGTTATTACTAAGTTCACGAGGCTTTTCAGTGCGTACCTCAATATGGCGTGCTGTCGAACTATTTTTAATTTTTTTGTTCCGAAGGATTTGTATCTCCTTGGCTACAATACATCCTCTGTAGTTGGCTGGATGTGGAGATCCACAGTGAACACATTTTGGTTTTTCGTCCTTTGGTTTTTTGCAATTCAGCGTGAGATGTTTCCCTGTGCATTTTACACATCTAGGTTTTACACATCTTTGAAGCAGTATCTCTGCGTATGTCCATAGGCTTGACATCTCTTGCATTGAGGTATAAGTTGAGTGGTCTTAATTGATTGGATTTCAACTTTACATCCCATTATTGTCTTTAGATTGAAAATATTTTTAATGTCTTCTTCTTTGGAGAAAGTAAGCATAAACATGTTGAGTGGTTGTTTACTCTTCCAACTTAATTTATTGACTGCTTCTTTAATTTTCAATCCTTTATTTTGAAGGTCTTCAACAATTTTCTCTGGTTTGCACGTGGAGTGTAGTTTTTTCGCCATAACTCTAATAGGCCTCTCTTGCTTATTTTCGTATGAGTGCCAAACACGGTCACTGAGGCTAAGCGCCTTTGTTAAAGCCCTATACGATTCTTCGTTGTAAGTATTAATTTTAACGGAGTCTCCATTTAGCATTTTAATAGTAAATGCTTCGGGTGGCTGCTGTTTAGACAGAAACTCGTATAGGCTTTGGTAATCTACAACCCCGTCTACTATTATTGGTGGGGGCTGGGGAATTTTTTTCATTTTAACTTGAACTTCATTATCTTTTTGTGATTCTTCATCCTGAGTGTCTTGGGAGGGTGACATATTCAATTTTCTTTTTTTCCTAGACTTATTTCTATGTCTGATCCATTCAGTTTCTTGGGCAAGCTCTTCCTCGTCTGTGTTATATTCAGCACAGGATTCAGGAGCTTCCTTACTTGGGGGTGCATGTGCACTTGATTCCGCAAGGCATTTTAACTGCTTTTGCAGTATCTCTATTTGACTGGTTAGATCATCGACGAGGCTTTTTAATTTTTGGCGCTCTTGTCTTTCTGCACTGTAACGTTCGTATAGTATACGTTCGAGTTTTGTGGTTAACTCGATTGTTTCTTTTTCCGGAGAAAGCAATGCCATTATTAAAACGGTAAGTGTATACTCACCTTAACAATAAAAGTCAATGTTGACCGCGCACTATAACTAGGTCATAATCGCAAATTGGCCGCGTCTTGACACAGCGTTGTTATGATGCGTAAGCACTTTACTGTAGGTACGCGGAGTACGCGCGATCGTGAATCACAACTGTTCTCGACAAAAATCGAACGATCACTGATTGATTCATGAATGCACATAAAAATTTCATTGGTAGGTATATAGCTAGGATTAGAACCAACGACGGTCGGGTCAGAATCAGGGTAACTATCCTTTACGCTAAAGGGCCGTCCAATATCACTACGTAAGTATTATAAAACAAATTCCATCACTGCGTCTGTCTGTCTGTTCGCAATAATCTCAATAGCTACTGAAAGGGTTATTATGCGGTTTTCACCAATAGCCAGAGTGTTTATGAGGAAGGTTTAGGTGCATAATTCGTTAAGGCTTTGTGTAAATTGGATGAAATATGACGATTATTGTTAAATATGTTCATATTTTATATTCGATGCAACAAACTGATGCAAATTTTGTAGGCATATATGTTCTACCCGTGCGAAGCCGGGGCGGGCTGCTAGTAGCATATAATATAATAAGCAAAGTTTTAGCACTTCAAGACAAAGGTGTAAAATTAAGAATACAGTCGATACCTTCACATATAAATATTAAAGGAAATGATGAGGCTGATAGATTGGCGAAAAATGCTATTTATTATGGTTCAGAATTATATTTAATACCGGAAGATAACGATATACTTAGTAGATATAGATATAAAATTTTTGAAAAATGGAAGTTACAATTTAATACGATGTCACACGAGAAAGGTATTTGGTACAAAATTATTCAGAATGAACCAGTGTCGATTCCCTGGTTTAATAATACAAAGTTAAAACGACATTTAATAGTGGTGGCTCACAGACTCCGCTCCGGACACATGCCACTCAATAAGTTTAAGCATCTGATGAAATTAGTTGACTCGCCCAATTGCACCTCGTGCGGTGTCCTAGAGGATGTCCATCATATCCTCGTGGAGTGTGTGCGGAGCGAGTCGATGAGGGTTAGCATGCTCACTCAGCATAATACCAATCTACTCGAAGTCGGTGTAATTCAGAGTGTTTTGTCCGTGCCACTGTGTGAAGCGGCCAAAACACTATATTTAATGGTGTACGAGTATGATTTGTTAAAATGATGTTATGTATATATATTTGTAAAAACAGGGCTGACATAGTCGCTGAGCGACAAAAGCCCTACCAAAAATTAGATTTAAAAAAAAAAACTTGGAATGGGTTTTTTGAAATTCAACCTTTAAGAGGGTGAAATGGAGGGTTGAACTTTTTTATTCCCTGGGTAGATTAACTCTAAAATTGGTATCTACACATACACTTAAATTAAATTTATAAGACACGTGTATCACGGTTTTTGCAACGTAACCTATAACTTCTTATAATTCAATTAAAGCCAGCCAATTCTTATCTATACTAATATTATAAAGAGAGAACATTTGTATTTTTGTATGTTTGTAATGATTTGACTCAAAAACTACTGAACCGATGTAAAAAATTCTTTCTTTGATATATAAAATGGACTTTCGAAATGAAAATAGGCTATATATTATCCCGTTTAAATGAAAGGTACATTCGTGGAGACCTAATTTGCAACCTAAGTCGACAAAAAAACGGTCGAAAAAACACGTTTCTTACGAACGCTGCTCAATTGAAAATAGATGGAAGAATATTTTCTATGGAAGAAATGTACAACTTAATAAGACCTACAAAAAAGTCCGCGACAGCATATGTCTATCTCTTAAGGTTGACTCACAGTAACCATTTTAATCTTTAATTTTTTGTTATAAAATATTACATAACTTCCAAGGCTATTTTCAAGTATATAGTGTTAATCCTTATCCAAATAATTACGATAATTAGCTTGGCTACATATTGTATATCATTCAAATGAAACTTCTAGAAGATATCACGGATTTCACATACACGCATCGCAAAATTAATAAAATATTTCCAGTGAAACCACAGATTAGGTCATAGTTACTTCGATAATATTATTATAGGCTTAGCTATTTTGTAGATCCCCACCGATCACAATCAATTTGAAGTCAATATATTATAATAATATAATCTATTGTGTAAAATAATATTGATCTATATATATAATAATATAATATTTTAAAGCACCTCGACTGATCTATATATAATCATTTCATTAAAAGCATTCCAATGACTCTAAACACGACATTTAAAATCTGAGCTGTAAGTTGGCGAGGATTTGAGTAATCTGTAGAGTCCAGGAGATCTGGAGATGCCCCAGCATCAGGTCAATGCTTGGAAGCATATATATAATAATATAATATTGTAAACCACCCCGACTGATCTATGTATAATCTTTTCATTAAAAGTATTCCAATGACTCTAAACACGACATTTAAAATCTGAGCTGTAAGTTGGTGAGGATTTGAGTATTCTGTAGAGTCCAGGAGATGTCCCAGCATCAGGTCAATGCTTCCATGTTCTTATAATATCGTCGAAGAAGAAGGTTTTCAGGCTCTAACTTTTAAAGTAAGGGGGCGAAAAATCTAGAAAAAATATATTCTGTAGATCTCAATAAAAACTTTCAATGAAAATTGGTTTGAACGAGATACAGTCAGCAGTTTTTGAGATATGGCGACCGCAAATATAACTTTATTTTTTCATACACACACTATGAAAAACAAAGTAATTTTTTTTGTTGTGTAAAATCATAGTTATTAGGCGCGTCTAAAAAAAAGATAAAATATATTCTGTAGATCTCAATAAAATCTTAAAACAAACTCTATGAAAAACTAAGGAAATTTTTAATTTTTTGGTGGCGAAAAATTAAAGTTATAAAATACTCTACTGTTACGGAACCCTACGATTGCGAGTCCGACTTGCACTTGGCCAGTTTTGGTAGATTTAATGATCCCACTACCTCTGTACGAAAACCCATGATTAAAACTTTCATTGGTAGGTAAAACTTTCATAGCTAGGATTAGAACCGACGACCGTCGGGTCAGAATCAGGGTAAATATCCTTTACGCCAAAGGGCCGTCCAATATTACTACGTAAGTATTATAAAACAAAAGCCATCACTGTGTCTGTCTGTCAGTTCGCAATAATCTCAATAGCTACTGAGCGGATTATCGTGAGGTTTTCACCAATAGCCAGAGTGTTTATGAGGAAGGTTTAAGTGCATAATTCGTTAAGGTTTTGTGGAAATTGGTTGAAATATGACGATGATTGTTAAATATGTTAATCTTTTATATTCGATGCAACAAACTGATGCAAATTTTGGATGGCATATATGTTCCACCCGTGCGAAGCCGGGGCGGGTTGCTAGTTTACTATAAAAGCTAGATTCTTTTATTACATTTCCAAACATCCATTCAAATTCAAAGCAGGTCAGCCGATAGAATCTTTCTTTTTACAATATTTTTCACAACGATTGCTCTCAGAACATAGACCTAAACCTCTGTAGAGCTGACACATTTACTTATTTCAGACAGACAGACGGACATGACGAAACTATAAGGTTCCTTGTCAAGACTACGGAACCCTAAAAACAACTAAAAAAGAGGGAGGTGCGGTGTCCGGGGACGTTAGGTAAAATATAAACTTTCAAATATCGCTCAGTCGGTGGAATGTATAGCTTGGGATGTAATATATATTATACCATAGTATAAACGGTCTCATACAAAATGTATGACGAGCGATACATTTTTATATCTCAAGATATAGTATATATTATATTATATCCCAAAGTGAAAAGCCGGCTTTATGCTCATCCCTATGAATACGTTGGCTACGTTGGGTGTCAATTAATAGCCACCTGATAAGAATTTTTAAATTGTTTATAGGTACTTTTAAATTTTTAAATATGCTTCAAAGATGCTACTTATCTTGGTTTCAGTTCTTAGTTATATTATATTTTAATCGGTAGGGTACTTTTCTGAGCTGATCCCATTGTAATTTCATCGTGACCTGATAAGTATCTTGAGATATGACGATAAACTTCACAAACTTGCTACTAAACTTACTCATGGGACATGGAAGTCGGTTGTTTTAGTTTTTAAACTATCTTAATAATTTTTTGAACGGTTGAACTATTCGGTTGTACTAGTTAGTGGAAATGAAATTTGAAAAGTTATTCTCACTAGTTCAACCGGTTGAACTGTTTGGTTGAACTTTTTTTTTATGATATAAGGTTTCAGGACAAGCACGATGCTCGC
Organism: Cabera pusaria; assembly: GCA_954871355.1. NCBI lineage: Eukaryota > Metazoa > Arthropoda > Insecta > Lepidoptera > Geometridae > Cabera > Cabera pusaria. Next base: position 4,122,862 of record OX940904.1, on the reverse strand, counting down.
CTAATGGTAAGCGATGACGTCTACCTATTTCAATACAGCGACATGCAAAATTCTGGCAGTACAGAATTTTGCATGTCACTGCCCTGCACCTTTATTCACCACCTTGCCATTTCAACCGAAAAACATTCCTATTTCGCGGCTGAAAATTAATTGGCAAAGTGATGGTACCGCCCCAGGCAGACTAGCAGAAGTCCTACCACTAAAAAAATTGTGGGAACGAACTAGTGGGAATGAGCCTAACTTTTCATATATTTTGAAGTTTTGAACTTTTTTGCTTTTGCTTTTTTCTATATATAAGATATGGTCAATGAATCACTTTTTTGTCTTTGCAATAATAGTAGATTATACAACAAGTGAATAAAAAGGCAATTTAATTCGAGGGACTAAGTTGGATCCCGAGAGCAGCGGTGGGTTCTAGAATAGAATGCATGGTGGTAGGACACTATCTAGTGTCCGCCTGGCCAGCTACCACCCTCAAGTTAGAAAATCTGTCACAAAAACATCTAATGTGTTCCGGCAGCTATCCTTGAGAGCCAGTTCCCATTCTAGGCCTATTGTGCTTACCATCTTCGGCCGCATCATCACTTACCAACAGGTGAGATAGTGGTCAAACGCTAGCCTATAAGATATAAAAAAAAAAGAATCCTGAGCGGAGCAAGAGATACAAGGACCGAGATTAGTTTTTAGGGTTCCGTACCCAAAGGGTAAAACGGGACCCTATTACTAAGACTCCGCTGTCCGTCTGTCTGTCTGTCTGTCTATCTGTCTGTCTATCTATCTGTCTGTCTGTCTGTCCGTCTGTCACCAGGCTGTATCTCATGAACCGTGATAGTTAGACAGTTGAAATTTTCACAGATGATGTATTTCTATTGCCACTATAACAACAAATACTAAAAACCGAATAAAGTTAAAAATAATAGGGGGTCCCCATACAAAAAACGTGTTTTTATCGGCATTTCAATAAAACGTACATAGATGGCGTTATATTTAAATGCCGATCCCTAACTCCTTTGTTAGATGGTAGATGGCGTTATAAAAAATAAAATGTTTATTAATTATAATTTTTTGCTGGAGAAAAATGATAGTGGTATATTTTGCTCGATCTTATAAAATACTGTAGTGTGGTACGGAACCCTACGAGTGCGAGTCCGATTTGCACTTGGCCAGTTTATTTTATTCACGAGTCGTGTAATCTTCTTTTTACCATTGACTGCGAGAAAATAAATAGTAGTACCTACTTATAGCATTTATATTTATGATATATTGTTATTAATGTTTCATAAAATATGTGGATTATTACCATTAAGTGCCGATGAATGTGTGCGAGTGTAGGGAAACAGAACAATCTTGAAAAACATGCTATTTGCGTTCTAACCAAAATCGCACTGAAAATCTTCAATAAAGTTCACATCTTTACTAAGGGTACGGCTTGGATTAGACTTGGATTAGATTGTGACTTCAACTTGATCAGAAATGTAACTTTGACTCAATTTTATGACTTAAATTTACGAATACTTGAACAATTTTAATACTAGATTCTGGCTGAATACACTAATCGCGTGGAGCCATAATGAAAACACAAAAGAATTAAACCAAAATTGGCGGGATTTTTATTTAATTATATATAGCTTCAATGGTATACCTCAATTTTGCAAGCCAGTTTAAGCACTTTCAGCAAGATTTACTCATTTATTCTCTCTCTCTCTCTCTCTATATATATATATAGCTGTGCCTCGCGGCTTCGCCTGCGTTAACAACAACTTTTATTTATTTTTTTTTTCATAAAAACCATCTTCTGACGATAAAAAACACATCAAAAAAAGAATTAGCGAAATCGGTCCAGCCGTTCACGCGTGATGCCGTGACCAAGGGCAATTGGGATTCATTTTTATATATAAAGATAATTCGTATTTTGTGCTTGTTCCAAATTTAAAATGTTTTTATTCACTGAGTGAGTAAAAGAGCTTTTTATTCACTGCTGTCGATTTTTTTAAAAATATTTTATAGGCTAGCGTTTAACAACTATATCACCTGTTAGTAAGTGGATATGCGGTCGAAGATGGTAAACACGCTAGGCTTGGAATAGGAACTGGCTCTCAAGGATAGCTGCCGGAACACATGAGATGTTTGACGACAGATTTTCGAACTTGAGGGTGGTAGCTGGCCAGGCGGACACTAGATAATGTCCTACTACCATGCGGGTGTTGTTGGTTTCTTAGCGATGTTTTTCATTCACCGGAGAGCCACTGTGAAAAGCGCACATAATTTTTTCTTACAAAACATGTACCTACTCTTAACCCAATCGAGGGTTACTTTATCCAACAAACAACAAATTAAGAACCTTACAAAGCATCCTTATTCTTAACCTGACCGAGTATCGAATAAATTCAACTCGAATCGCAACTTAACGCACCAGAAGTTAACTTAAGGCTCCTGTAACAGCCACTTTAATCTATCATTCGAGGCGATTGTGCTGTGTTCTGTAATGCTAAATATAATAAAGGTAACTTTTTAAAATAAAACTTTTATTACACCGCCTCAACATTTTTCATACATCTATTGCATGTCGCAATATGCATAATATACCGGTGCTGATTAGTGAATATGCTAACAGCCAGTGCTGATTGGTGGATATGATGTATGACATTTAGGTCTAGCTGTGATTGGCGGATGCTTCCGTTGTGTCATGTCAACTGCTGTCATAGTAGCTAGCTACTAGCCAGCTACACATAAACAAAGGTCCACTTGCATCGTGGTTTCATAAAAAGAACCACCAATTTTTTTGTTTGATAACTATTCACTAGCGGTTGGGATAGACCCATTAATGTTACTTATCGGGAAACACAGAGTCAGGACAGGAATTCCATACATTGGCAGTGCGTAGATATGATGACTGTGGAATCAAATCGCTTCATATATATTGATGGAATTTCCATTGTCAATCAAGTAGTTTTGTTGACATCTTTATGATACTTAAAAAAAGAACCCCTTTTCCGTAGCTCCTCAGTTTCACGGCGTTCCCCTTATAATATCCAACAGTCTTGGGATCTTAGGCATTGACATTTCTAGTCAGGTTCAATTGAAGAGTCACTTGGTAAAGGTAAACCAAAGTAAAACTTACATCCAGGAAACTCGATGTGCTTACCAGAGCAAAGCGATATTTCACACCACATCAACAGCTTGTGCTTTAGGAAGCAAAAGTTCGTCCACACATGGAATATTGCTCGCACCTCTGGAACGGCGCTCCGAGCTACCAGCTTCAGCCTCTTGACTCCTTACAGCGAAGAGCCACTAGAATTGTCGACGATACCGAGCTCTGTGAAAATTGAAGCCACTCAGCCTCCGTAGAGACGTCGGTGCGCTCACCATCTTTTAACGTCTCTATAATGGAGAATCCTCTGAAGACCTTTTTGACCTGATTCCACCATCGCCATTCTTTTATCGTATTGCTCGGTACCGTCGATTACCTCCAAAAGAAAAAGATCACCTTCACATGTTTCAGACTTGGACGTCTCGCACTACCCATTTTAACCGAAGATATTTACCAGTGAGATGTGGAATAACCTGCGCGCCGTGATCTTCCTACCTAGCTATAGGATGGAATCTTTTAAAAAAGGTATACCCAAACTCCTCAAAGGTCGGCAACGCATCAACAGTACTCATGGTATTGCAATTGTCCATAGGTGACGGTAACCGCTTTCCATCACACGGGCTGTCTGCTAGTTTGCCCAACATAACATTGAAACATTTTTTTTTTTGTTTTTAAGCTAATACTTAATAACAGATATGTATTGCTGTGTTAATATCTAAAACAGATTCAGAAGAAAAAATAAACTCGCCAAGTGAAAGTCGGACTCGCACTCGTAGGGTTCCGTACCACACTACAGTGTTTTATAAGATCGAGCAAAAAATACCACTATCATTTTTCGCCAGCAAAAAATAATAATTAATAAACATTTTATTTCTTATAACGCCATCTAACGTCTAACAAAGGTGTTAGGGATCGACATTTCAATATACCGCAATCTATGGGACGTTTACCTAACTAAGCGTTCATAGATGGCGTGAAATGCCGAAAAAAACACGTTTCTTGTATGGGGACGCTCTATAATTTTTAACTTTATTCTGTTTTAGTATTTGTTTTTATAGCGGCAACAGAAATACATCATCTGTGAAAATTTCCACTGTCTAACTGTCACGGTTCATGAGATACAGCCTGGTGACAGACGGACAGACAGATAGACAGACAGAGAGAAAGACAGACAGACAGACAGACAGACGGACAGCGGAGTCTTAGTAATACGGTCCCGTTTTACCCTTTGGGTACGGAACCCTAAAAATCATTTACGTTGAAAAAATTGGTAAATTGCTCTTGAAATTAAATTTGCTATTACTTTTATTTAGAGTTTATTATTATAGATATTTTTTTGTTAACATAGATAAATTCTTTCGTAGTACAAATAACAGCACCATCGTCATCATCAGCCAACCGCTGTCCAATGCACTATTAATTATTTTGTGCCACTGCTGGACTCGGTGATATCTAGACAGCATAGTTTGAGGCACAATTTATGCATACATTATTTTGGTATTGTATGAGCGAATCGCCAGTCGCAGGCCTCTTAACACACCAGAAGTTTAACTTAACTCTGACTGTGAGATATTTACGAGCAAGGTGTAATTAAATTCTAGAACTGGTTTTCTTGGAATCGGAAGTTCAGTTTGCTTGAATAAATTATGTGCATTCTATGAGCTCATTCAATTCTTGGAGAGGAGAACTAGTTAATCTTGTGTACCGAGTCATTACATTTTTAACCGACTTAAAAAAAGGTGGTGTCTCAATTCAACCGTATTAAATGTATATATTTTTTAAGCGACTTCAAAAAAATAATGTTTCTCAATTCGAACGTATATTTTTTTTTAAATGTTTGTTCGCTGATTTCTTCGTTGTTTATGAACTGATTGTAATTATTCTTTGTTGTTGGAAAGTAAATATCCCTAAAATGGTACCATAGTAATTTCATCGAGATCTGATTAGTATCTCCAGAGATATTGAGGGAAACATCTTACATTTGGTACTGAAAATTAATAGCGCGGCATTTAAAGTCGGTTGTTTTAGTTTTTAAACCATCTTATACTTTTATCATGCAAGTTATTTTTGATTTTGAATAAGCCTTGCATCTTATTAGTACGACAGACCTAGGATTCACTGTAACGTAGAGAATCCTAGGTCTGTGCTGCAGACATCATCAATCAATCAATCATTGCAGCAATTTTGCGACGGCAACTTTTGTTTGCTGCGTTAACTCGTTAAACCCTAAGGGAGAGTTTTGGCGGAAACGTTAAAAAGTGGGTGCTCTCATTGCATTTTTTCCTAAAATTTGTGTTCTACCGTAAGTCAATGGGTAATAAATGTGGATTATAAGCCATTAAGTGCCGGTGAATGTGTGCGAGTGTAGAGAAACAGCACAATGTTGAATAACTTGCTATTTGCGTTTTCACCAAAATTCCACGGAAAATCTTTAGTTATGTCCACATCTTTATTGATTGCATGATTTGGACTAGATTTTGACTTGAAACTAGACCTGAAATGTGACTTTGACTCATCTTTACGACTTGAATTCACAAAAACATGAAGAATTTAAATACTTCACACTGGCTAAATACACTTATCGTGTGGAGCCATAATGAAACTAAAAAAATACCCCTAATCCCATCAACATACACAAAACTTAGGTCGAGACAGTCTACAACAGTCTACAACAAATAATAGTGAGTATAATAGTCGGAAATATTATCCCAAATCACGATCTGCCAAAAATAACCAGTCGCCAACGAGTTAAGTGACCATGAGTACCATGAGAGTAAGTACCTTGCATAATCTAGACTGTTCTAGTAGCCCAGATTACCTCAAAGACGTATGTGGGTTGACAGCTTATTCTATCATCGATTTTTCCATGAATAGTCCCGACTCCTTACTAGCCGTCGACTTCTCAAACGGCCACGATGGCACACCAATTTAGATCTATTGGAAACATACGGGCAGATTTCTTTAGGATTTTCGCTACTTAGTCATGTTCGCCGACTTCTAAACTGTTTGGTGTTGTGACGAACATGGTCTTGTAAATAGATTTTGTAAACATTCTTAGTCAGTCAAGTGCGCCAGCTAGCAATAGCTCAATAATTTATGATCGTACAAAACGAAAAAAACGACTTCACATGCCGCGATAGTGAAAGTATCCAGTAGTCATAATCATGTCATCAAAGTATACAATTTTTTTTAAATTGTTTATCTCCATATCTCCAGAGATGATTATCAGATCTCGATAAAATTTGAATGGGACCAAACGGGAGGCATAATCGCGCAAACAAATAAAGAATTTTTCATATCGGTTTAGATTGGACGAAGTTTTTTTTTTAGTTTTATTATGGCTCCACACGATTAGTGTATTTAGCCAGTGCCAAGAATTAAAATTCTTCAAGTTTTTATGAATTTAAGTCGTAGAGATGGGTCAAAGACACATTTCAGATCAGTTTTCAGGTAAAAGTCTAGTCTAAGTCATACCTGCAGTCAAAGTCACAAAAGTCCACTGAAGATTTTCAGTGGAATTTTGATGAGAATGCAAATAGCATGTTTTTCAACATTGTGCTGTTTCCCTACACTCGCACTCACTCACCGGCACTTAATGGTTAATAGTCCACATTTATTACGCATTAACTCGTGGAAGAACACAAGTTTTAGAAAAAAATACAATGAAATCGGGCGGGAACGTGGAAAAGTGTGTGTACACTTTTCCACGTTCCCGCCAAAAACCATTTGACGGAGTTTTAAGTTTTATTATGGCTATGGTAAAGCCACGACACTTCTATTTTACACAGACTAGTAGACTGTAAAACTAAAGCAGCCTACTAAAAATATACTTAGTTACAAAAATGATACGACTTTAAATGTTGCGCTAGTCATTTTAAGTAAAAAGTTTGAGGAATCTATATATCTTTGAAAATGCTAATCATATCTCGATGACATTTTAATGGGACCACTTGGAAAGTATACCCTTTCAGACAAAACATAATTTTCCAAATCAGTTCAGGCGATTTAGAGTAATCGGTGAACAAACTATAAAAAAAACTACGATTTGAGAAGTTATTCCTTTTTCTGAAGTCGGTTAAAAGTTAGATAGATAGAAACTCTTTATTGAACACCATAGAAATAAAACTTTTAACAATAAACATTTAACAAAAGGTGTAAGAACAGGCGGTCTTATTCTCTTATACTCTTATTTTACAATTCTGCGAAAGTAAGAATTCTTAACATAATGAATATAATGTGTGTTTTTGACGATGTTATAACTGATGTCGACATGATTATTCTTTGATTATGATTTAGTTGATGTAATTGGTGTAAACCGTATTAATTGAATTAAAATAAATTAAATTAAAAATTATCGCTTAAAGCGATCTCTTCCAGACGGTTAGTATTTGCCTTTATCGACCGTCATTCGATATCATTTAGCAAGTATGTAGTATTTTGGATTATTAGATGAAATTACAAACTAATAATACAAGTCTGGATATTAGACACAAGAAAAGGACACAAGAAAACAAAACACAGCTAACATTAGTGTAGTGGTAGGACTTCTGCTAGTCCACCTGGGGCGGTACTACCACTTTTCCAATTAACTCAGCCGTGAAATAAGCATGTCTTTCGATTTGAATGGCAAAGTATCCAGAGAAATTACGGGACATAACGAGCCTTAACATCTTCATGATTGTATTAAAACCCGCTCAAAAATGACTCCGACCCATGTTGTAGGAATATAAATAGCGGAACAAAGAGGAAATAAAACTGGCCATGTTTGGAGGTGTTAACGCAAGGCGTATCCCTATGCTGGCCATATAGCCATTATTGGCCATATGAGCGTGCGGAACTACGCTGTATTTTTGATACTGTGTGCGTGTTTCAAACATCTCCATTGGTAAATGCTCGAAGGTTTGGGCAGTACGATGCCACAGATAGACACACACATACACAGACACACAAACACAAAGATACACACGTCAAAAATATAACACCCCTTCTTTTTGCGTCGGAGGTTAAAAACCAGCGTCAAAATACAGAAAATGATCGCGTATAACTTCGTGGTACTGTTTGATTTGACAAATTGCATCCTTTGTCGGGCCGGAGCTGTCGATAACCCCGCACTATTTGTACTATGGGACCCGTTAAACGGTTTGATTCTTCCCGACGACTTGACGGAACCCTGTTTTTGTTGGTTTTTGGAAGAGGCTTTTTTCATCACGTTCTTGTTGATTTCAATAGGACAGAAGGGTTTGACAGACAAGTATGTGAAAGGAATGATTTTTCTGTAAGTCATAGTAGTTGTTTAAGATTTATTTTTAGGTCATAATTTTGACATTTATATATACTTATAGCCAATATTTTGAGGTCGTTTACAAAACGAAATAAACTGGCCAAGTGCATGTCGGACTCGCACTCGTAGGGTTCCGTAACACAGTAGAGTATTTTATCAGCATAATTTTTCGCCACCTTAAAATTAACTTTGTTTTTCATCGTGTTTGTATAATATCAGCTCGGCTCAGAAGCGAAATCGGGCGGTAGTATTTCAAGAGGATACCTCAAACTTGCTACTTATCCGCACTATCTTGCCGCACTAAGCATTTTCAGTAAAAAATGATTAATTAGTACGGCATTATTTAATTTAATTTTTTATCGAAACGATTTTAAATTATTTTGCAAATATTTTTATCGTTTCTACGCAATCGAAACTTTATTTTTTGATTTGTTTTAAATGGCTTCTCTAATATAAATGTTGTATAAAATGTACTCTCTGCATGCTTTAATAATATGTTTCTGTCTCTATCTTTTAGATTTTTTATTTATCTGCACTCCATGATATCGATGCAATCCTTTGACGTGATAAATCCCGGAAATCCCCCGGGAAATAACGGAGTGCCTTCACGTTGCTTGATACTTGTTATATTGGCTTGTCAGGACATTATCTGGTTTATGTCTATTTGTATTAGCCTTAATGGAGCTGTTAGGTTATATAGTGCGTTCTTTTTATTATTCGACTTTTTTTTTATTTAGTCAAAGACATGTTTATCGTGGTTTTAATGGTGTATGGTAATGACCGTTTTCACTATTACCTTACGATATCTTTTCTTTTTTTATCACGCGTGAACGGCTGGACCGATATAGCTAATTCTTTATTTGTTGTGTTTGTTATCATCAGGAGATGGTTCTTATGAAAAAATATATTAAAATCGAAAACGATATTTATGTAATAGCTAGTTTTACATAAATATCGTTATAAATAATAGTGTTTGACCCCTTTCTCACCTGTTGGTAAGCGATGATGTGGTTGAAGCTGGTGAACACGCTAGGCCTAGAATACTCTGACTGTCAAGGGATTTGTGCTGCCGGAAGACCGTTAGATTATGGCGGCATGTTTTCTCTTTGATGGTCTCAATGAGCAGATTACACTTGACAGTCAGAGTATTCTAGTCAGTCGTGGTGGTTGTAAATTAAATTAAAAATTAACAGTAATATTATATGAAGTTACTATAAATATATAGTATCTAATATAAAAAATAGTGTACTTATGTATACGCGTTAGAAGTTATACTTCTGTGGCGTATGGAAAAAAAATAACTAAAATGCAGTAGTGATTAACGATAAATATTAAAACTAATCAAAAAGATTTTATTTAAATAAAAAAGGTTTTATTAACGTAAAAATATGACGTTAAATATGACATATACAACTTGAACATAGTCATGCTACCTAGAACTAACTTCACGATGTAGAATTTAGGTGTCGGTGTGCGAGCACATCGTACCACCTAGAACTAACTTCACGATGTTACATTTAGGTGTCGGTGTGCGCGCGCATCGTAAAAATTCACTCTCATCATTTTTCTCTAACGCGCCAAAAGAAGTATCACTTCATTAACTTAATATTTAAAAATATACATTATATTATATTAAATTTGTGTTTTACATTCATCCTGTTTAGACGTGTGTCAGTATCGTAGCATGCGGAAAGAAGTAGTCTCTGCCTACCCCAACGGGAAAAGGCGTGATTTTATACATGTATGTATGTATTATATTAAAACCACAGTCTGATTTGGTTCAAAAGGTTCGATTGTGTTTAGTAATAGTACCTTCTTGGAAATTCGAAGAAAGGACTTTTGACTTGACCCTGATATCAACATTATTAATTTGGACCGTTATTAATAGTTTAGCTTAATTAAGACCCAAGATTGGAAGCCTCACATAAGTCAGTCTATTAGGTATGTTGATTACACTGATATTTGATATTCTATCATAGATATGTAATTTACCCCAAAATTTTCTGAAAATATCTGTTATTTTCCTAAGTAATTGTAAATACTCACGTTTTAAAGGTACGGCCACACCGCGGCGTCCTGCGATCTGCGGGCGAGATCTTAGTACTTTTCAATTGTTTTCTGATCGCATTTGGTGTGAACCAGTCGGTACAAATACTACTGCGCTATCTGATCGCCGCCTAGATCGCACACGCAGGACGCTGCTGTGTGTCTTCAACAATCATCGTCATATTTTAACCAATGTTCACAAAACTTTGACAAATGATATACCTGTACCTTTCTCATGAATCATCCTACTATTGGTGAAAACCGCATACAAATCTGTGGTGTAGTTTTTTAATTTATCGCGATAAGATAGACAGAGGCGGTGGGGACTTTGTTTTTTATTTTATTTTTATTATTTAGTCTTATTCAAATTTTATCGAGATCTGTAATCATCTCTAAAGATATGGAGATAAACAATATAAACAAATTTGTATACCATTATGAAATGATACTGGCTACTTTGACCATCGCGGAATGTGAAGTCAGTTTTTTCGTTTTGTACCATCACAAATTATGTATTGTTCTCTACTATGGGTTGCGTATAGATATATATACTGACAGAACAGAACATTAGCTTCAGTCAAAACGTATCTAGATTAAAGTCTCATAGATCGACTTGGTAATTTGTTGACGCTCCGGCCTTGACTGGCAAATTAATTGATGGGTAAGGACCGTAGCTTCTAATTTAGGTGGATTGGGATAAATGTGCTATAGAAATAAAGTAGATATATTATATATCGTAAATCGTAAGTAAATTAGTTTGACGGCAACTTAATTATTATGTGGTAAGAAGGAGTCTCTGCCTACCCCAACGGGTAAAGGGCGTGATTTTATGTATATATGTATAATGAAATGATTATAAAGAATATTGTTATGTGAAAGTAATATTTGTCGAAAAGAGTTTAAAGTTTGTAGATTGTGTCCGAAGTGTTTGAAATAGAAGAAAATGACATACATACATCAAATATAATAATCATAAAAGTAAATCATACATAAAATCACGCCAATTTCCCGTTGGCGTAGGCAGATACTACTTATTTCCACAAACTAGGATCCTGACATTCCTCTTTCGTTTCTTCAGCTACATGATAATATGATAATGACATACATACTTTTTTAGGGTTCCGAACCCAAAGGGTACCAACGGAACCCTATTACTGAGACTCCGCTGTCCGTCTGTCTGTCTGTCTGCCTGTCTGTGTGTCTGTCCGTCTGTTTGTCTGTCTGTCTGTCTGTCTGTCTGTCTGTCTGTCTGTCTGTCTGTCTGTCTGTATGTCTGTCTGTCTGTCCGTCTGTCACCAGGCTGTATCTCATGAACCGTGATAGTTAGACAGTTGAAATTTTCACAGATGGTGTATTTCTGTTGCCGCTAGAACAACAAATACTAAAAACAAAATAAAGTTAAAAATTAAAGGGGGTCCCCATACAAAAAACGTGTTTTTAAAAGCCATCTATCTAATTAGTTTCGGCAAAATGACATAGATGGCGCTAGTAAACGAGCCCCGTCTTTCTAGACCGCGACCAAACCAAATATTCTTGGTAATATCAATTAATCAAATATAAAGAGGTTGAAACTCTGTTATGTTTCGTATTGAACGGAACCCTCCCTAAGTGTGCGATAAGAGACGTGATGCTGACTCGCACTTGGCCAGTTTTATTTATTGTTGAAGAAGACTAGCACTTGGCCATCTTCTCACCCGATATGTGTCAATGCGGTCTTAAGTGAAATGGAAATGAAAGATGGCATATATTAAGACGAGGCGTAGGACATCTTACCGAAAAATTTAAATAAGTGTTAGAAAGATTTTCTAGCTCCGCCATATCTGACAATGGGCCGCGATAAATAGCATAGAAAAATCTTTTTTTTTTTAACAAAAGCTTACTACCAATGTGGGTTGCCCATTACTAGTAGTCTTGTCTAACTCCTCTAAATATGCTTGTGTCTGGACTCTGGACGAAAAATTTAAAACCACCCAAAGACGACATTTCCGTTGTAAGTTGGTGTGGACTATTCTGCAGAATCCAGGAGATGCCCCAGTATCAGGTCAGGTTACCATCTTCTTACAATATCATTATAGTTAGAGGATTTTTTTTTTAATACATTATAGGCTAGCGTTTGAACACTATCTCACCTGTTGGTAAGTGATGATGCGGTCGAAATTGGTACATAATCTGTGCCAGTAAGTAAAGTGCCAGCCAAGTAGTAAGTCGTCGAGATAAGAAAATGCGTCGTAATACAAATGTTGATATATTAAAAACGGTTCGGCTGATTTCGTTAAAATTTAAATGGGACCATCTGAAAAAGGTACCCTTTGAAACAAAAAAAGAATTTTCCAAATCGGTTCAGGCATCTTTGAGTAATCGGTGAACATACATAAAAATAAAAAATAAATTAAAAAAAAGTGTCGATGAATTGAGAACCTCCTCCTTTTTTGTGAAGTCGGTTAAAAATGAGGTCAAAATTGGTGAACATGCTATGCCTAGAATAACTTCAAAATAAAATCGGAAAATCGAAACGATAGAAGTTCCAGAAAACAGCGCGCATCTTTTTAGTATGCCATGAAAGCCTACATTCACTTTTAGGTATTTTACAAGGTTTTTTATTTCCGGTGGTAAGGACAAAAGGTAGGTATTAGCTTTATAGCCGCTCGTAAACATGGAATGGTAAACAAACGAGATAAGAACAAACTCTTTGTGCGAGTTTTTGTGAGGCTATTCTAAGGTAGAAGTGGTAATTGAAAAGAGTGGTGTATTTTTATTATTTTGCAGAGAAAACGGTTGGTGTTATTCATACAGAAAGTATATAATATGTAGAGAGAACATTACCGTATGCGAATGAAATAGCTATAGAGATATAATCCGACTGAAACAATAAACACGTGATACATATGCCAGCTATAACATAAAATGAACAACATAATTTGGTCGGGTTATAATACGTGACAGCGGGTAAGAGCCAATGGGTGCACTAGAACTTGTATCCAAACATTGCTGGATACAGTTTAATCGCATACGCAGATAAAGGATAAAAAAATGTTGTTCATCTCGCTCTCTCATACTAGTGATTGTATAGTTTTATCCTCCTCATATTATTATTATAATTTAAATGCCACATCCGCTTAATATTTAATCCATGGTTATGACTTTGTTTTAGTAGTGTTCAATATCAGTTCTTAGTACGTCAGTAGAGTCTAACCTAAAGTCCATCTGCTTTCAACTGACTTTTATTATGTTTATGATCGTACAAAACGAAAAAAAACTGGCCAAGTGTGAGTCAGCATCGCGTCTCTTATCGCATACTTAGGGAGGGTTCCGTACAATACGAAACATAACAGAGTTTCAACCTCATATATTTGATTAATTGATATTAACAAGAATATTTGGTTTGATCGCGATCTAGAAAGACGTTTTTTGTATGGGGACTTGAATGACTATGTATTTTATTTTTAGTATTTGTTGTTCTAGCGGCAACAGAAATACACCATCTGTGAAAATTTCAACTGGCTAACTATCACGGTTAATGAGCTATAGCCTGGTGACAGACGGACAGACAGACAGACAGACAGACAGACAGACAGACAGACAGACAAACGGACAGCGGAGTCTTAGTAATAGGGTTCCGATGGTAAAATATTCATAATAAAACAATAAAAAAAAACATCTGGCAATGTTTGTGGTTTTTATTATTCTCAAAACTGTGTTAATCGTTTCTAAAGAAGTCACGTGCTAGAATTGATTAATCATTACAATTAAATTAACGACTTTCCTCCTTCTTAGGAAAGGGATTGTACCTGCATTTATTCATACATACGAAGGAGCATTACTTAATCACAATCTATATATATATATATAGACTATAGGTATTATTATACTGCCTGTATGGAGTTGGGATCCCTTTGTTTCGCATAATTTTTTATTCTTAATTTACTTAGGCATAACGGGTTACGCATAATTTTAAATGGCATAATAGTACTATTGCATAATTTATATTGGCATACTGTATAAACAAGCATAACTTTCATTTAGGCTACATTATTTCGTCCTAATTTTGATTCGCATAAAGTTACAGGGCATATTTTTATTGGCCTAATAGTTTAAGACATAATAAATGAAGTCATAATTGAACGGATACACATTTTTTTAAAATAATTTGACACTTTCGAAGTCAGAATTAAGGTAAGACTACTTGTCATGTTTAGTTGAGAGTTGTTTGGCTCAAAAAAAAAGTTCATGGTTTAAAGTTTTTAAATCAATATTTATTAATATGTGAACTTCAAGTCCGTAGCCAAATAAAATGTATTAAATACTAATTACACCTCGGAAATGAATTCTACCTATAACAAAAATAATCATCAAAAAGCGGCTCACAATTGGCGGAATTATCAGGTAACAGACATACAAAAAAACATATAGACGAATTAAAAACCTTCTCCTTTTTGGAAATCGGTTGAAAAATTAATTATTAGCACAGATTATATAATAGATACTAACGTAAATATTAGTATTAAATGTATTAAGCCGGGTCCAGACATGATCATTTGACCGATCCTATCACCGTATCCGTATCTGCGAATTGTATCAAGCCCCGTATCAAGTTGTGGACGCCTCTGATTTGCTCCGTATCCGTATCTATCCGTATCTACCCACGTCCGTATCTGTATCACCTATGATGATCGGACAAAAACCGACACGACATGTGACGGGCCGTATCATAACGGCGTATTGAGATCCCGTATCATGATACGTATATCATTACCCGTCCACATATGCGATCATGATACGCGTCGACGATACGGATACGGTGATCGGATCGGGCAAATGATACATGTCTGGACGCGCCTTTAGATACGATTAAGTTTCATTATCTATTTACAAACCTCACGTTCTCGTTTTCTTATCGCTAACATATTATAACTGTGACAAAGTGTTCGGTATTTAGAACAATATAAAATGTTAAGTGCTTCAAAATATTTAAAACACTTTGCTTAGAGTTATTGTTATAGTCTGGCAATCTCTTGCGCGACCGTCCCGCGGGGTGTCAGACGGTGGCGGGGACGAGGTACCCAAGATGTCAGCGGGTAGCGGGTGGTGTAGCGGGGAAGGGAAGCGTGTGTAGCCGTGTCACAGATTATATAATAGTTACTCCGTAGTGTGTGCTAGAATGACCGCTACCTCGTCCCCGCCACCGTCTGTCACCCCGCGGGACGGTCACGCACGAGATTGCCGGGCTATAGTTGAAATTTGACTGCAAATAATCAATTTGCTTGGTACGTATGTGTTTTGTCTCTGTTTGAACTTGGCTTGCGTCTGAATAGTCACCTTAGTTACCAATGTTGCTAAAGTAATTATACTTAGTAGGTAATAGCTTGAAACTTTATTTAAAAATATGCTTAATATAATGCTAATGACCTCATCATCATCACTTAGCACCAGGTGAGATAGTGGCAAAGAGTTTGTCTGTCCAACATTATAATAATTTAATAATAACAATATATGTAAAATTCTAAATCATAAGTCCTATATCTGGAATCGAAGAGCCGAAGATCGGACTCAGTGGCGTGTTTTGGGAGTTTGGGAGAGGCCTATGTCCAGCAGTGGACGGATACCGAATGATAATGATGATGATGATGTTGTAATTAGATGAAATATGTTCTCTTCTTCGCGTATGCATCAATCACATCAGTACTCTAGAATAACCAAGAAAGCATCTTCGAGGTACGATTGAATCTTCTCGGCAAGAGTGCTAATAACTTAAATTTTGTGATCTGGGGCTGTAACTACAAATGAGAAAGACGCTGATCAGCATTAGTATTCTAAACTTTTTTTTATCTAAAAAATGTTTAACGTTTACAAAATGAAAAAAAACCACACTTCAAAAACATAAAATAAGGTTGCTGAAAGGAACTCCAAAAAACAAAAACGTCATCCATGTATGTATATACTACATATTTTCGTATTTGTTGTTTTTTTTTTAAAAGCACAGAATCAATTTCGATAAAATTACCTCTGAACTACGAATAAATAATAGTTAATTTATTCGTAGCCTCTGAAGTATGACCTACCAAACAAAAGAATCGTAAAAATTAATTCATAATGAACGTGACGAAAGATTTTGAAATCCTCTTCCGCAATGTGGAAACACATTTACTTCTTACGAAAAACCTTTATTTCGGTATTAAACTTAAGTTTAACGAAGTTTAAAGAAAACAGCTCGCAGGTGTCATGGCGTCGGCTGTGACGTCACGCATATACCTATGCGTAATAACCTTATATATAACAATGGATATGTAGCGGGCAGATAGCTTAGTTAGCCTTTCAATTAGCCTCTTAGCCATTATCCATTCAACTAGATTCCTGAATGATATATAAAAATTTAAAACCCTAGTTTAATTTGTTTTAATATGTATTTTAACCTCAATAAATCTTCGATTTTTTGATACCGTCGTCATGCCTATTGGTGGAGTGGATGAAAAGAGTACCTACCATCATAATCATGCAATGACTGTTAGATACAAAACGAATACTATAAATGTACATAAATATAACGCATGCATATTACATGAGTATAAAAACCTATTTTGTACGCCATTATTCTCAAAGTATCAACTGCGTCGTTTGCGAGAACATTGCTATTGGAAATATTTCAAAATGAAATTGTTAATTATTTTTGCAACGATTTTAGTGAGTGCCACCTTAAGTAATACCCAAGACTTTCCTACTGGTTAGTATTCTTTTTGACTGACTTTTTGACTTTATAAAGGTGGACGTACGTACTCAATTCGTAAGAAGATTTTTTTTATTTACCCCTGACGCAAAAAGAAGGAGTGTTATAAGTTTGACGTATGTATCTGGGTATGTGTGTATCGGTCTGTCTGTGGCACAGTAGCCCCGAAACGAATGAACCAATTTTGAATTAGATTATTTGTTTGATAGGTATCTTCATCGAGAGCGTTATCAACTTTGATTAATGGAAATACGGTGAGCCGTTTTAAGACAGTTCTTTTTTCTAGTTGATGACGCTATGAGACCAACTTTTATAGGTCTGATCAATTCGAAATTGGGTATCCTCGTACTTCAATGATATTGTAAGAATATGGTGGCAATGATAACTTGGCCTGATGCTGGGGCATGTCATAGAATCTACAGAATACTTTACTCCTTACAGACTTACAGCAGTAATGTCGTGTTTCGGCTCATATGAATAGTCCCAATGAACAAATTTACACATAGATACATAGTGGGGTGTGGTTTTATTATTATGTTTTATTATTATATATTAATATAACCTAGAGATTCTTGCATCTTTGAAAGATTTAATAGCTCGATACAGTTTAGTCCCTATTTTTTTAATTATAATGTTTGTCAGAGGAATTCAGAGAAACTTCTTAAATTTTCAACTGTACCAAGCCTGTCAGATCACGATTCTGTATGCGAGTGCAATTACCTTTAGCAGTTATTTTAACCTTACAGCAAATTGTCCACCGGGCGAGCATTCCGTGCTCTACTGCCCTCAAAAGGCAGAACCATCGTGTGACAACCCTACGATACACGAGAGAGAGGATGGCATCGCTGCCTGCGACATCCCTGTCTGCTTCTGCGACAACCCTACTGTCAGGGACTTGAAAACTGGGAAGTGTGTCAAAAAATGTGAATGTTACTGAACCATCACGGATTATATTTTTCGCTAAATAAATATTTACTGATGGATCTTACTTCTTACTAATATATCTTACTAATGATGAAAAATAAAATTTAGATATTTTTTATGCGAGATAGGCTTCGCCACTATTTCACCTGATGTTAAGTGACAATGCAGTCGACGATGTAGCACGCTTACCTAGTAAATACATGTTCACTCGGGATTTGAAGACCCCCGGGTTGTAGCTATCGGGAAACACAGACACCAGCAAGGAATTCCATTCCTTGGCGGAACGTGTGACATAGGACGAAACAAAACGCTTCTTGCGTGTAGATGGAACGTCCACCATGAAGCGATGTCGCACATTAGTAAGTCTGGTTGTCCGACAGAAGAAAGGGGATGGCGGTACTTGCTCGTGCAAATTGGATGGCAGTCTCTGAAATATATTCGATAGAGAACTGATAAACTAGTGACTTTACGGCGATGCTCTAGGCTCTGAAGCCTTTATTGCCCTACAAGTTTGTCGTCATTTGTAAATCGCTTAGCTCTCCACTCAATTACTGCCAGCGCCTTCTGATAGCTGACCTATCCCAGAGGTGAGAACAGTACATACATATCGTACATGATCAGACCTGTGATTTATATAAGTGAATCAAATTACTATACTCGTAGGTAAGTAAAGACATAATTGGATAGCTAGTAAAAATCACAAAAAGGTGACAAATAACAAGACGATTTAAGATATTTCTGTGAAGCTTGTAGTGGTAGGACTTCAGCTATTCCGCCTAGGGCGGTACCACTACTTTACCAATTAATTCAGCCGTGAAATAGGAATATTTTTCGGTTGAGTGGCAAAGTTTCCAGAGTCCATTCGATCCCTAAACCGAATGGCAAAGATACGTTTTGTCTTTTCTAACTCGCCCTTGGCCGGTTTTTAATTGACTTCACAAAAAAGGAGAAGATTCTTAATTCGACTTTATTTTTAGGGTTCCGTACCCAAAGGGTAAAACGACCCTATTACTAAGACTCCGCTGTCCGTCTGTCTGTCTGTCTGTCTGTCTGTCTGTCTGTCTGTTTGTCTGTCCGTCCGTCTGTCACCAGGCTGTATCTCATGAACCGTAATCGTTAGACAGTTGAAATTTTTACAGATAATGTATTTCTATTGCCGCTATAACAACAAATACTAAAAACAGAATAAAATTAAAAATAATAGGGTGTCCCCATACAAAAAACGTGTTTTTTTGGCATTTCAAGATAACGTCCATAGATGGCGTTATATTGAAATGCCGATCCTTAACTCCTTTTGTCATGATTTCAGCTACTGAGGTTATAAAACCAGGGTTTTATGTTATATATTTATTCGCACATTATATTTTGTGTCATGATATAATTAAAGCATAGTTAAATAATTTGTGTAAAGCGAATTTGTTTAATTAATTAGTTTTGTTCAAACATATAAGTAATTATTTTTCAATTCGTGTGAAATATTAGTAAACATAGTAAATTTATATTAAGTTAATTAAACATTACAGTTATTTGGAATTAATATTCGTGGAAAAGTTTATTTGATAAATATTGTAGGAATTTATGTTATCAGAAATAATGTAATATGATATTATAGCGATGAAATATTAGAATCATAGTTGAACAGTATTATATTCTTGATATTTCTATTATTATTAAAATATGATTGAGTTATTTTTATGTGTATGGCGGGAGGCATCACGTTGTCGGATGGCCGAGTGTCATGATTTCTTATTTTTATAAGTTAAATTTACTTATTTTGATGTATTTTAATAATCCGACCGAATTGAAAAAAATATTTTTTGTTTGAGAGATTATGCCTCCCGTTTGGTCTCATTCAAATTTTACCGAGGTATAATAATTATCTCCGGAGATATAGAGATAAACATCTCAAACTCATTGCATACCTTAATGACAAAATACACGTAGAATAATTAGTTGCTATTTTAATATTAATAGTCGTTAGTTTTCCGAATAAAATAAAATAAATAAAAAAATAAAAAATATGCATTTGTATACCTTGACGACATGATGCTACTGGCTATTTTGACTATCGCGGTATGTGAAGTCGTTTTTTTTTCTTTTTTTAAACGATCTTAAATTACATATATTTTATTCTGTTCTGGATGCCCTGTATATTTCTTATAGCCATTGATACACATTATTAACGATGGCTAATTAACATACAATTACATCTCTTGATATTATTTTCCTGTTCTTCAAAGGTTAAATGTAATAAACTTAAACCATTCGTATAGGGAACCCCCTTAGCAACTGACTCAAGACTTCTTTGTATATAAAAAGCATAATACTTGCATAAGAAATATAGTTTTTCTGTGAAGTTGTAGGAGGACAGACGTGTTTGAAAATGAAGTGTATTTTGATCTGTGCTTTTGTTGTAGTGGTGGCAAGCTCAGTGCAAAGCCAGGGAATTCCTACAAGTAAGTCAACACGTCATTTGAACCTTTACTCGGATAAAGCACCACCAATTTTTTTTTATATCCTATAGACTAGCGTTTGACCACTATCTCACTAGCTAGTGATAATAATGATAGCACGCTAAACCTAGATTGGGAAATGGCTCTCAAGGACAGCTGCCGGAACACATAAGATGTTTGGTGACAGATTTTCCTACTTGAGGGTGGTAGCTGGACTAGACCGTGTCCTACTACCATGCCGGGGGTTTGAGGTTCTTAACGATGCTTTAGCCTTTAATAGTGGGCCACTGTGAAACGAATACATACATTTTTGATAGAAAAATCTATGGGTACACGGCGGGGATGTTGTTTTCGTGGTAAGACTTCCGTAGTCCGCTCCTGGTACATGGTACCTTGTATCCTGGTACCTGGTATACTGGTATACTGGTATCCTGGTACCTGGTATACTGATATCCTGGTATCCTGGTACCGCTTTATTAGTTGTTAAATCTTGCAATATAAAAGTTTGTAGTAATAGAGTATAGTCAGTTGAGTCAGTAAGGAGTTAGTGGAATCAGTAAGGAGTTAGTAGAGTCAGGAAGGAGTTAGTAGAGTCAGGAAGGAGTTAGTAGAGTCAGGAAGGAGTTAGTAGAGTTTTAGTCTGAATAGCAGTGTCCAGTGAAATTACAGTTAGTAAATTTAGTAGCGATTTTAGTACATTTTTGAATCGGTATGAATTGCAAAAGAATCTTTTTTAAGATTATTTAAAAATATACAAGAACCTTCAAATGTCGCGCTATTAATATTCAGTTCCAAGTTTGAGGTGTTTATCTCCATATCTCTGGAGATACTTATCACACTTCGATGAAATTACCATGGTACCTCACTTTCTCCTTTCCAACAAAAAAAGAATAATCAAAATCGAGTCATAAACGACGAAGTTATCCGCGAACAAACATAAAAAAATTTATACATAAGGCCGAATTGAGAAATCTTCTTATTTTGAAGTGGGTTAAACATTAGACACAATAAAATAAAGTATTCCACATTAAATTGATTTATATTTGCTTTTATAAATTAAATTAATTGCATAATACAATGTTTGTTTTGATTTAACGACATGAAATCAATTTATTTTAAATAACTTTAAACAGAAAACTAATCCGTATGATATTGAAATAATTAGCTTACACAAACAGAAAATAAAAAAAAATGTAAAAATAATACATTTATTAAACATAGTTCAACTATTCCAGTCTTCCACATGGTCTGCATCATGCTGGAACTCAGCGAACCGATTGGCTTATGCTTGCACTCAGTCAGAGAGGTCAGGGAGGTCAGAGACACCAGTAGTCATCCATAGACACCATAAAACTGTGACTCTATTCCACCTCTTTTGAGGGTCACTGCGCCACTGCGCCACTGGCAGTGGGAGAATGGTTGGCTTTGACGCCAGAGGTAGTGATTTCAATCCCCACAGTGCATCAATGGATTTTTCTATCAAAAAGTTATGTGCACATCTCACAGTGGCCCTCTGGTGAAGGAAAGCATCGTTAAGAAATCCCCAACTCCTCATGGTGGTAGGACACTGTCTAGTGTCCCCCTGGCTAGCTACCACCCTCAAGTTGGAAAATCTGTAACCAAACAGTTAAATTGTTCCGGCAGCAGTCCTTGAGAACCAGTTCCCATTCTAGGCCTAGCATGATACCATGATAGACCGCATCATCACTTACCAACTAAGGTGAGATAATGGTCAAGCGCTAGCCTATTCAATATAAACAAAAAAAAAACTTCAACTAGCGAATCCTTTGAGCTATGTCTAAAACTTTGGTTCTCTGACAGATGACCTTATTTCGAATTAGATCCATCAGAGGTTGTACACTTACAAATTAAACAAAACATAATAAACCTGTATATTTAAAGGCGTCTTTTTTTTTTACAGAGAAATGTCCACCAGGAGAGCATTCAGTTCTCTACTGTCCACGTAAAGCTGAACCATCGTGCGACAACCCTACGGTCCACGAGGCGACTAGGCCGGGCGCGTGTGACATCCCTGACTGTTTCTGCAACACCCCTACTGTACGGGATTTGAAGACTGGGAAGTGTGTGAACCTGAGCAATTGCTCTTAGTTTGTAAAGACTTTTAAATAAACTTTGGAAATTTATGATTGTTAATTTTTTTAATTATAGTTTGTCTTTTTTTTATATCTTATAGGTTAGCTTGACCACTATCTCACCTGTTGGTAAGTGATGATGCGGTCGAAGATGGTAAGCACGCTAGGCCTAGAATGGGAACTGGCTCTCAAGGATAGCTGCCGGAACACATTAGATGTTTGGTGACAGATTTTCTAGTTTGAGGGTGGTACCTGGCCAGGCGGACACTAGATAGTGTCCTACCACCATGCGAAATAATTTTAATAGTTTATTAACTATATTAATTAGAACTTGAGACTAAAATTCACGCAGAACGCTGTTCACTATGATGAGAGTCAGAGAGTGTTCGGTTAGGGCGTGTAGAGCTGCCGGGGCAAGATGGTAAATGCTAGCGCGATCCCATCTTGCCCCATATCGACGGAGGACTGCTCACACGTGGGGTTTTTAGCCGACAGGAGTCCGGCATAACCCCCGTGCCAGAATGGTAACCATGAGTATATACCCCACGGTAAAATAATGAACTGGCCAAGTGCAAGTCGATCAAACTCGCACTCGTAGTATTCTAAAACTGGCTTAAAAATAGCATTATTTGCCTCTAAAAATCTGCATTGCCTTCTAAATTACGCAGACAGTTAAAGAGTACAATTAAAGAGCATCTGAATAAATGCTATATAAGCTACTAGCTGACCCTGCAAACGTTGTTTTGCTAAAACCCAAATATTTTACGGAACCCTATTTTTTTGCCAAAATAAAATTTAGCCTATGTTACTCGTGGATACTGTGGCTTTCGAATGGTGAAAGAATTTTTAAAAACGGTCCAGTAGTTTTTGAGCCTATTCATTACAACCAAACAAACAAAGTTTTTCTCTTTATAATATTAGTGTAGACTAGTAATCTTCTATGTGATGCGACACTGTAAATATAACTCAGCACCGTGGTTATTTTTTAGCATCTAAATTTGTAATATGCATTTAAGCAGTCAACTTCTGAAATTATTATTATTTGACAGTGACACCAAAAAAAAATTGTATTATAGTCTGGCCATAACTGCTGTACACTCCCAGAGGTATGCGCGCGGCGAGACGTGTTGACGCGGGTATGCGCGCGGCGAGACGGGGGCGACGCGCTCCGTCAGTCTGCCATCCCCACAGTCTGTTTCCCCGGCTCCCACCTCGCCGCGCATACCTCAGGGAGTGTACAGCAGTTATGGCCAGACTATAGCTTCGAATTTTTTATCTTTGTATTGATGTATTATTTTAAATGCTAAGTTATAGTAAATGTTGTTAGTCTATACAAGCTTGAATTATATTTTTGAGGGCCTTGTGTTGAAGCTATAGCATAAAATGATGATTAGATGGAAAATCATTGGACATTTATTGTCATATCTCTGGAGATACTATTAGACCTCGATGAAATTACAATAGATCCACCTCGGGAGAATACCCTGTCGGATTAAAAAAAGATTTTTTATCGGTTAACAATTCGCGAAAATATCGGTGAACATAAACAAAAAAAACATAGGTACAGACGAACATAGAACTTCCTCCTTTCTGGAAGTCGGTAAAAAGTGAATCATTCAGATGTAGAAAATAGGTTTGTGGCACAAAATGGGAATAGACCCTTTATACATTCCAAATCCTAGACAAAAGCTGTCAAGCTCCACCAACCGAACATCCCATGAGACGTAAATGAGTGATAGCCCAAATTAAATTCTCATAGCAAGCAGTTACGGGATATAATTAAAAAATATATCCGAGTGTTAGAATTTATCTACGCCGCTTCTAATTGGGCGAATCTGTAATTTCCCGGCGGAGGCTTAGACTCAAGTCTCAAGCTATCAGCGATCAGTTGTAGCGTAATTTTGAAGGTGCGTTTGGCAAAAAATTATTTTGTCTAAGCTTGTGTAGGTTGCTATTGGCCGTAAGACCTATTATTGTAACAAATTATCTATTTATATAAAACACAAAACAATGTTTTTACCTTTGTCCGTTATTGAAACCATCCAACCGATGTGCCCTAAACCGAATTCATTAGAAAAGCAATTTAATGCAAAGATGGTTTTGGACCACTAAAACAGTGCATTAGGTACATTAGGTTACATTTCTTTCTTAGTGTAGTAAACACACGTCGGGTATCCGCTACTATCAAATATACTATTAGCAATAGTTGTGGTGTAACAGTATCGAGTGTATTTATCTAAGGTTCTAGTAGGTTCTAACATTCAGCTTATTTAGCTATAAATATTAAAATACGGGACTTATTGCGCCAAAATTTATGTTTTAGGCGCGATAAGTCACGTATTCTAATATATTTAACTATATGTTCAAATCGAAAGTTTAAAGTTTATAATCCAGCTTATTTATTCTCGTAATATGAAACTCTTTTGTGGAATTCTTATGTAGGTTTTACGGAAATGAAAAAAAAACGTAAATTATATACAACGGTTGTATGGTGCGTATATTGTATCTTGGCATAAAAAATGTATGAACACTCGAGAGTTGTATGACTTGCACCGCATTAAAATCCAACCTGATGATAATAACTCTCTAACCAGCTGAGTTATTCGCTAATGAGAGCGCGGAGTTCCTTTTGATTACCCCTAACCGTTTCTTAGTGTAATTGATTCTGAGTTCTGGGAGAAATTTGATGGATTAAGGTTTCTTCAGAGGATTACCTCTATACTATACCAGTGGATACCCAGCTTGTACTATTACTTATTTTCAACCGACTTCCAAAAAGGTTGAGGTTCTCAATTTGTCTATATGTGTTTTTTCCCCGATTACTCCGTCAACAGTGAACCGATTCAAATTAATCTTTTTAGGGTTCCGTTCCTCAAAAGATAAAAAAGGAACCTTTATAAGATCACTTTCTTGTCCGTCTGTCCGTCTATCTGTCTGTCTGTCTGTCCGTGTGTCACCACCGATTATATCAGCAACGGGTGGACCTAGCGATTTGAAATTTATACCAGATACTGAGATCTATAGCCCCTATAAGGTTTATAAAAATCAGGGTCCTGAGTCAACACGATAAAAATATATGGGCAAATTTAGATTTTCGCAAAAACTTAAACGTACCAAAGTACCAAAATTTACCTTACATTTCCACTTTTTTACTATTTTTTTCACTATTTCCTTTACTTGTGCTGTAAGACCTTGCTTTTAACCAAAATTGACAATTCTAGGTCAACCGGAAGTACCCTATAGGTTTTGGGTCAAAAACCTATAGGGCACTTCCCGTTGACCTAAAATCATGAAATTAAGCAAGATCTTGCAGCACAATTAAAGAAAAAATAAAAAAAGTTGAAAATTAAAGTATGCCCCCATATATAGGATCAATTAAGGTAGACCTCTGAGTTATATGAACGCTCATACAATTTAGAGGTCTAGTTTAATTGATAATAACCAACGTTGGTACGGAAGCCTCGGATGGCGAGTCCAACTCGACTTGGCCGGTTTTTTTTTAAATTGGTAGGGTTCATTTCCAATGTGATTTCATTGTTTTTACCTGCGCACACTTTTCCCACTAGAGAGCAAAACTGCCTCGACCACATTATGTTACAATCAAAAAGCACTGCTGTATCCTTGGTTATAGAAACTTTCATCACCGATCATCGCCCCATCTCACTTGCACTCGAACACAAAATAAATCGAACTCCACCTAAGACCACCTCAAAATCTATAGATTATTCAGCCATAATATCGGAAATCAATCTAACTGATTTTTATGAAATATTAAAACTGTCAGACGCAAATACTGCCGCAGATCTCTTCCTATTTAAATTGATGAGTATTATATCCAAGAACACAAGTTTAATACATATCCCCAGGAAAAAGCGTACTATTAAACCTTGGATTACTCCTGGTATGTTACGTTGCATACGGAATAGAGATAGATTACATATTAAGTTAAAAAAATCCCCGAATGACGAAGAGCTCAGGATCACATACAAAAGGTACCGGAATTTCTGCCATCGTCTTCTACGGAAGCTTAAAAAAGAATACGAGCGTAATGAATTCATAAAGGCTAAAAATAATCCTAAAGCAACCTGAAAAACCATTAAATCCATTACAAATACAAACAAAAATGTATCACCTCCTATTGATCTATTTAAAACTGGACAAACTCCTAAACAATCACTTGACTTAGTTAATAAATATTTTGCTAACATTGGACGAGATCTGGCGAACAATATAAGCCAACATAATTTTTCAAATAATGCAACTACTTCTTCAACTCCTCAAAACTCACCAAGCGGCTCTTTTGTACTGCTTGACACTGACGAGGAGGAAGTTGAACGCATTATTCTGAGCCTGAGAAGTGATTGCGCGAGTGGTTGGGATGGTATACCTTCACATATATTAAAAGCTTGTCGAAGCGTCTTAGTTCCACCAATTGCTCACATTTGCAACCTCTCTATTGCCACAGGAGTTTTCCCTAAATGTCTAAAAAAAGCCATAATTCACCCAATCCACAAAAGTGGGGATAGAGACAGTGTCAGCAATTATAGGCCAATTTCGATCTTAACATCCATATCCAAAATTTTAGAAAGAATATTAAATAACAGACTAGTAAATTATTTAGAATCGCAAAACGTACTATCGAATTTCCAATTTGGCTTTCGTAAAAATAGATCTGCTGAAGATGCAATCTCAATGTTAATAGATCTTATCACCACTAAACTTGAGGAAAAAGAAAGATGCTTAGGCATTTTCCTTGACCTTTCAAAAGCATTCGACACTGTATCTATCCCCATACTGGTAAATAAGCTTGAAAAGCTGGGTATCCTAGGTAATGAACTCAAAATGTTCACCAATTACCTTACTGAACGCACACAACTGGTTAAAGTTGACAATGTGTGCAGTGGCGAAGAAAACATCACTTTTGGCGTTCCCCAAGGATCAATTCTTGGACCGACATTATTTATAATATATTTAAATGATCTTTGTCAATTACAAATAACTCACTGTCGCATTATAACTTATGCAGACGACACTGCACTCTTAGTTCACGGCACAAATTTGGATGTGTGCAAAACCCGAGCAGAACAAGCACTGTCAACAGTCATGCAATGGTTTAACCTCAATCTCTTAACCTTGAACGTTAACAAAAGTCATTTTATTACCTTTTCTACTAACCACATTACTCAACCAGAACAAAGCTTTAAAATAACTGCCCATCATTGTACAAATCAGTTCAAAAACTCTGGCTGTAACTGTCCATATATAGTAAAAACCTCAAACATTAAATACCTAGGTATTCAAATTGACGAAAAATTACACTGGCAACCTCAAATCAATCAATTAGTAAGCAGAATTAGACGTCTCATTTATATTTTTAAACAAATTCGCCACACCGCTGATTCCGATGTTCTCAAAATTGCTTATTGCTCACTATGTGAGTCAATTATTACATATTGCATCACGGTATGGGGAGGTGCGTACAAATCGTCATTACTTCAACTAGAACGTGCCCAACGGGCAGTACTGAAAGTAATGCTGTGCAAACCCTTTGGATATTCTACTCAGCAACTGTATGTCGACGCTGAAGTACTAACTGTAAGAAAATTATATATTTATCGGACAATCTTAAAAAAACACTCCACAGTATTCTTTGACACTAGTATAAAACAAAAACGCCGATGGATTGATCGAATCTGCCCAATAGTCAGACATAGAACAAATGTTTGTGGTCGTCAATACAATGTTTTAAGTTCCCATCTTTATAATATAGCAAACAAAAATGTAGATATATATGGATTTACGAAATACCAATTTAAAACACAATTGTTTAATTGGCTAATACAATTAACATACGAGCAAGCAGAACAACTGCTGAATACTCGTGAGTAACCTGCACGAACAAATACACCCTCATGTAAAATACACACATACACACAACACACCCATACACACACTAACCCACGCACGCGCACACACACACACACACGCACAGACACACACACACACACACACACACACACACACACACACACACAAAATATATCTTTTTAGGGTTCCGTAGCTGAATGGCAAAAAACGGAACCCTTATAGATTCGTCATGTCTGTCTGTCTGTCTGTCTGTCTGTCTGTCCGTCCGTATGTCACAGCCATTTTATTCCGAAAATGTTAGGACTACAGAATTGAAACTTGGTAGGTAGATGTATTATGTGAACCGCTTTCCGATTTTTATACAAAAATAAAAAATATAAAAGTTTAAGGGGGGGCAGCCCATAAGGAACGGAAACAAAAAAAAAATTTTCTTCAAACCTATACGTGTGGGGTGTTTATGGATAGGTCTTTAAAAATTACATTAAGGTTCAAAAAATCATTTTTTCTCAAAGTCAATCATTTGAAAGATAGGCGCGTCTAAAGTGGTAAAATGTGTGTCCCCCCTCTAACTTTTAAAGTATAGGAGTGAAAAATCTAAAAAAAATATATGCTGTAGATCTCAATAAAAACTAACAACGAAAATTAGTTTGAACGAGATACAGTCAGCAGTTTTAGAGATATGGCGACCGCAAAGATAACTTTGTTTTTCATACAAACACTATGAAAAACAAAGTTAATTTTGTAGTTGCGAAAAATCATAGTTATGGTATACTTAACTGTGTTACGGAACCCTACGAGTGTGAGTCCGACTTGCACTTGGCCAGATTATTTTATCATTAATTTTCACTACTAAAACTTACTTACACTCCTTACGCACCTTTTATTCACAATGTATGCATGACACCGATTTGGAGGAATCACGTTGTTTCCGGAAATACAGGCTCTTTAGGTCTAGTTCCGGAAAAACAGTTCCAAACTGTACACCACTGTAATTTAGCCTTAGTTTAAACATAAAAATCGTTTGTAAATATTGTGTAAGTAAGGCTTAACAGAAAAATAAAGAATTATATATATTGTAATTTCATCGAGATCTGATAAGTATCTCTAGATATATGACGATAAACGTCTCAAACTTGCTACTGAAACTGACTCGTGTGGTATGGAAATCGGTTGTTTTAGTTTTAAACTATCTAAATTATGTGAACCAGCGTGTGCTACTAAGCTATAAAAAAGATTTTAAAAAAATGTCTAAGCCTAATGCATTATTTTAGTGGTCTAAAATCATCTTCGAATTGCCTTTCTAATGAAAGCCTTTTGGGGTACATCGGTTGAATGGTTTTAAAGTCTATAACGGACGTAGGTAAAAACATTTTTCGTTTTAAATAATATAGATAATATTATATTCTATACTCCACTCTACGGCTCCGCAAACGTAGTGTAGGACGCCCTCTAGCTAGGTGGAGCGATGATATACGCACGCTGGCTGGCAGTGCTTGGAAACATAATAGCTAAGGATCAAGCTCAATGGCGTACCATAGAAGAACCCTATGTCCAGTAATGGACGGAACTCTTGGCTGATAATGATGATGACGATACTATACTCCAGGGGCCTTATTCAGTATGACCAATGAGATAACGCGTTCCTTAACGCTTCATGTTACGTTATTGAAAAATTGTATTCTGTATGCTACACGATAGGTAAATTATACAAAACGCGCGCGTTACACTTCCTCATATGTCACGATATTTTGACAGCTCAAAACGCGCTCATAACCTTACCCTATGTCAGGCCTGTCGCACTCCGCGCTGTAGCTAGAAACTACAAGTACCTCCGCGCAACCCTCTCGGGTTCATGTTCACGCGCGCTCTCGATCGGCCGCGCGCCATACTCGTACTTACCTCATTATTATATTCCTTGCTTACGATATTAACATACAAAAATATTATTCAGTATGTCTAAACGAAGGGCTCAATTCAATCAGGGAAATCATTGCGTAGCATACTGATGCTTAAACAACAACGGGAATGACGACATTAGAGTTCATAAACTTTCTAAGAATCTCGAGTGGTAAGACATTAATTATTGTATAGAGTATGACAAACTGTAGGAAATCTGAATAAAAAAAAGTAAATCTAGACATTAATAAACTTAATATTATTTATAAGTAAAGTAAATCTAGGTAGTAAGGCTATCTAGGTACTTTTTGTTTAACGATCCGGTCGTTTAGTAGTAGTTTTCGACTATTTTCGCGTAAAAGTCAATGACCTTAAAGATCGTTCACTGTAAGTAGACCTCCCGCTTACTAGAGGCCGCCTTCTAATGAAGGGTCAGTGTATACTAGTTTTAGTTGAATACTTATATCAATTGAACAATAAAAGAAGAGGATAGAAAATGTCAATTTTTTTGCCTTTTTTCATTTTATTTGTTAATTTTGTCGTCGCGCTGCACATGTAGGTACTTATATAAAAAGCAAAGAATGTCACACATAAAATGGTAGGTAGGTATAATTCAGCTGAGTTTCATGTTTCAAGGGAATTCATCGAGATCTGATGAGTATCTCCAGAGATATGACGATAAACGTCTCAAACTTGCAACTGAAACTGACTCACGCGGCATGGAAGTCGGCTGTTTTAGTTTTAACTATCTTAATTAAACTATCACATAAACTATCTTAATTATAGTTTAACTGTAGTAGTTTTATCCTACCTCGACATTAAACATGAATGTAGCACTTTAAATATACTCATTACATTGTTCTACCTTAAAGTATTCTTCTACCAATTATAGGCTTTAATAAGTTATCTAATAACATTCAACCCTATAGGAGAGGCCGCGAGTTGACCGAGTTATTCAGACTCTCGCTGTGCGGACTTACGGTGCATTTTACTGTGCGCAACACGCGGTTCATAGTTACTATTAGTTGATACTGTGACGCAAATTCAAGGTCGCACTCGAGGCGTGAAGCGCATTTTGAACGTTACCGGCGTTGTAACTAAGTTTAATCTCGCATTTTTGCTCTCAGGGAGTGCAATTTCTGTACTTGTACTATTCATTATTCTGTGCCTATGTTTTAACCGCGTTTTAATTGGCATAGAGAATACCATAACACGGAGATAACGTAACACGGCACGGTAAGACTTTAAAATGGTCATACTGAATAAGGCCCCTCCCAACTAGCAAAATCGTCTTACGTTTCTCACTTTATAAGAGTTCTGAGCTTATAGTGGTCTCTTATCTGTTTTAGTCATTGCTATCGCTCCTATATTAGTCTCTGACAAGCCGTTACAGGCTCTAATATGCTTGATCTTAATACCTTGTCTTAATCAACACCAATATTATAAATGCGAAAGTCAGTTTGTTTGTTTGTTTGTTTGTTTGTTTGTTTGGGACTTCTTCACGGTCAAACGGCTTGACAGATTGGGCTGAAATTTTAAACAAAGATAGTACATAGGGCAGAATAGGATATAGGATACTTTTTTTCTGGCTGTCGAGTCTGGGGGTCCAGATATTTTTAATTTAATTTTGTAAATATAAGACCTCTTCTCGAATAAACGGCTTGACCGATTTGCCTGTCATGTTGTATAAAGACAGTTCATAGGGCAGAATAGGATACAGAAAACTTTTTTTCTGGCTATCAAGTCAGGGGGTCCAAATATTTTTAACGTAATTTCGTAAATAAAAGGCATCTTCTCGAATAAGCGACTTGACCAATTTGCCTGACATGTTGTGTAAAGACAGTTCATAGGGCAGAATAGGATATAGAATACTTTTTTTTTGGCTATCGAGTCAGGGGGTCCAAATATTTTTAATTGAATTTTGTAAATATAAGACCTCTTCTCGAATAAACGTCTTGACCAATTTACCTGGCATGTTGTATAAAGACAGTTCATAGGGCAGAGTAGGATAAAGGATACTTTTTTTGGGCTATCGAGTCTGGGTGTCCAGATTTTTTTTTATTAAATTTTGGGTATGTGTGGCCACTTATCATCTAAACGGCTTGACCGATACGGCTGAAATTTTCTACATATACAGCTCATATGGCATAGAAGCACATAGGATACTTTTTTCTGGCAGTCGAGTCCAGGTGTCCAGATTTTTTTTATTGAACTTTGTAAATGTGTGGCCTCCTCTCCGTCAAACGGGTAAAACATTTCAGCTGAAATTTTGTGCACAGACGGTCAATAAGACATAGGATACTTTTTTTTGGCTGGCAATTTCGAGTGTCCATAATTTTATTATGGAATAATGTGTTGCGTCTTAGCGGCAATCGTTTTCACCGATTCAGCTCAAATTTAGTATTTTGAATTTTTTAAACGTGTGACCTCTTCTCGGTTAAACGAGTTGACCGATTGAGCTAAAATTGTACAGAGACAGTCAATAAGACATAGACCAAGAGAAGAGTCTATTATCCGAGCACATTGGTTACTTTTTTTACAATCGAGTCCGGTTGTCATGTTTTTATTGTTGAATTTTGTATATGTTTGTCCTCTTTTCGGCCAAAAGGCTTGACCGATTCACATGACATTTTGTACAAAGACATTTAATAGGGCATAAAAGGGCAAAGAATACTTTTTTTTTCGGCAGTTAAGTGAGAGTGCATATATTTTTGTTAACTTTACATAGAGTTAACATAATCATAAACGGTTGACCTTAGGTTCGTCTATAATGACTTAATTAGTGTCTTGATTAGGCCATAAAACTATCAGGATCATTAGAAGTCATCAAAATTTACGCGCTGGCTTTGCTTGCCCAACGTGTTTATCTGCTTTGTGGGAAGTATTTCAAAAACTTTCGTGTTTTAACAGCCTTAGGGTAATTAGTGTAGACTTAGTAGGTCATAAAACCTGTCAGGGTCATTAAAATACGTGAAATTTTTCGCGCTCGCTTCGCTCGCGTAGTTATAGATCTCTCTGCGCTCGCGTAAGCATTTATTTTATCTACTTTGAATGTAATATTTCAGAAACTTTTGTATTTTAATAGCCACGCCACATACATCAAAACGAGTCACAAATAAAACAGTACAACCTTCAATAATCATAATGATTATTAACTTTAAAATAAGTGGATATCACGTTTAACCCTAATGTCATCAGTGTTGACTAAGTAGGTCATAAAAACTGTCAGGGTCATAAAAAGTCGTAAAAAATTTCCGCGCTCGCTACGCTCGCGCAAGCATTTATTTTATCAACTTTGTAGGAAATATTTCGTCAACTTTTGAATTTTAATAGCCACATGCATCAAAACGAATCATACATTGAAATAGAACAACCTTCAATAATCATAATGATTATTAACCTTAAATTAAGTGGATATCAAATTTAACCCTAATGCCATCGGTGTTGACTTAGTAGGTCATAAAAACTGTCAGGTTCATAAAAAGTCGTAAAAAATTTCCGAGCTCGCTTCGCTCGCGCAGAGATGGCGCTCGCTACGCTCGCGCAAGCATTTATTTTATCAACTTTAAAGATAATATTTCAGCAACTTTTGTATATTAATAACCACATGCATCAAAACGAGTCATAAATTAAAACAGTACAACCTTCAATAATCATAATGATTATTAACTTTAAAATAAGTGGATATCACGTTTAACCCTAATGTCAAAAGTGTTGACTTAGTAGGTCATAAAAACTGTCAGGGTCATAAAAAGTCGTAAAAAAATTCCGCGCTCGCTTCGCTCGCGCAAGCATTTATTTTATCAACTTTGTAGGAAATATTTCGTCAACTTTTGAATTTTAATAGCCACATGCATCAAAACGAATCATACATTGAAACAGAACAACCTTCAATAATCATAATGATAATTAACCTTAAATTTAGTGGATATCAAATTTAACCCTAATGCCATCGGTGTTGACTTAGTAGGTCATAAAAACAGTCAGGGTCATAAAAAGTCGTAAAAAATTTCCGCGCTCGCTTCGCTCGCGCAGTGATAGCGCTCGCTACGCTCGCGCAAGCATTTATTTTATCAACTTTGTAGGAAATATTTCGTCAACTTTTGAATTTTAATAGCCACATGCATCAACACGAATCATACATTGAAACAGAACAACCTTCAATAATCATAATGATTATTAACCTTAAATTAAGTGGATATCAAATTTAACCCTAATGCCATCGGTGTTGACTTAGTAGGTCATAAAAACTGTCAGGGTCATAAAAAGCCGTAAAAAATTTCCGCGCTCGCTTCGCTCGCGCAGTAATAGCGCTCGCTACGCTCGCGCAAGCATTTATTTTATAAACTTTAAAGGTAATATTTCAGAAACTTTTGTATATTAATAACCACATGCATCAAAACGAGTCATAAATTAAAACAGTACAACCTTCAATAATCATAATGATTATTAACCTTAAATTAAGTGGATATCAAATTTAACCCTAATGCCATCGGTGTTGACTTAGTAGAACATAAAAACTGTCAGGGTCATAAAAAGTCATTAAAAAATTTCCGCGCTCGCTTCGCTCGCGCAGTGATAGCGCTCGCTACGCTCGCGCAAGCATTTATTTTATCAACTTTGTAGGAAATATTTCGTCAACTTTTGAATTATAATAGCCACATGCATCAAAACGAATCATACATTGAAACAGAACAACCTTCAATAATCATAATGATTATTAACAAGCAGCAACAGCAACTTTTGTATATTAATAACCACATGCATCAAAACGAGTCATAAATTAAAACAGTACAACCTTCAATAATCATAATGATTATTAACCTTAAATTAAGTGGATATCAAATTTAACCCTAATGCCATCGGTGTTGATTTAGTAGGTCATAAAAACTGTCAGGGTCATAAAAAGTCGTAAAAAATTTCCGCGCTCGCTTCGCTCGCGCAGTGATAGCGCTCGCTACGCTCGCGCAAGCATTTATTTTATCAACTTTGTAGTAAATATTTCGTCAACTTTTGAATTTTAATAGCCACATGCATCAAAACGAATCATACATTGAAACAGAACAACCTTCGATAATCATAATGATTATTAACCTTAAATTAAGTGGATATCAAATTTAACCCTAATGCCATCGGTGTTGACTTAGTAGGTCATAAAAACTGTCAGGGTCATAAAAAGTCGCAAAAAATTTCCGCGCTCGCTTCGCTCGCGCAGTGATAGCGCTCGCTACGCTCGCGCAAGCATTTATTTTATCAACTTTAAAGGCAATATTTCAGCAATTTTTGTATATTAATAACGACATGCATCAAAACGAGTCATAAATTAAAACTGTACAATCTTCAATAATCATAATGATTATTACCTTAAAATAAGTGGTCATAAAATGTCAGGGTCATAAAAAGTCGTAAAAATTTTCGCGCTCGCTTCGCTCGCGCAAGCATGTATTTTATCAACTTTAAAGGAATTTTTTCAGCAACTTTCGCATATTAATAACCATATGCATCAAAACGAGTCATAAATTAAAACAGAACAACCTTCAATAATCATAATGATTATTAACCTTAAAATAAGTGGATATCACATTTCACTTGAGTGTCATCAGTGTTGACTTAGTAGGTTATAAAAACTGTCAGGGTCATAAAAAGTCGTAAACATTTTTCACGCTCGCTTCGCTCGCGCAGTCATAGCGCTCGCTTCGCTCGCCCAATTATTTATTTTATCTACTTCGAAGGTATATTTTTCAGCAAATTTTGTATTTTAATAGCCACATGCATCAAAACGAGTCATACATTGAAACAGAACAACCTTCAATAATCATAATGATTATTAACCTTTAATTAAGTGGATATCAAATTTAACCCTAATGTCATCGGTGTTGACTTAGTAGGTCATAAAATCTATCAGGGTCATAAAAAGACGTAAAAAAAAAACCTCGCTCGCTTCGCTCGCGCAGTGATAGCGCTCGCTGCAATCGCGCGAGTATTTGTTTTCTCTACTTTAAAGGTAATATTTCAGCAAATTCTGTATTTTAATAGACACATGCATCAAAATGAGTCTTAAATTGAAACAGTACAACCTTCAATAACCATAATGATTATTAACCTTAAAATAAGTGATTATCGACTTTAACCTGAGCGTCATCAGTGTTGACTTAGTAGGTCATTAAAACTATCAGGGTCATAAAAAGTCGTAAACATTTTTCGCAGTAATAACGCTATATAGCATATAATAGCGTGTTTCAACAGCCTCATACATTAGACTGACTCAAATACTTAAACAGCAAAACTTGGTAAACCTTGGTTAGGTTTACCAAGTAATTATTAATGACTTTAACAATAGACGATATCGAGTTCGACCTAAGAGTAATCTATAGTGAGTTTATTATTAGGTCGTAATTTGTCAGGGTCATAAAAAGTCATAAAAAATGTTCGCTCGCGCAATGACAGCTCTCGCTGCGCTCGCGCAGCTATTCTCCTTATTTTCTTTGTAAGAAATGTTTTAGGAACTTTTGTGTTGAGTCAAACATTTAAACAGCACAACTTCGTATACCTAACCAAAATGATTAATGACTTTAACAATAGAGGATATTGAGTTCGACTTTTGGGTCACCTATGGTGACTTGGCCTAAGAGATCATCGATCTTAACCTCAAAGATCATAAATACTCAAATAACGCGGGCGAAGCCGCGGGTAACAGCTAGTTATGCATATAAGTTTAAATTTACAGTGCCGTTGTAAGCCACACTCTCCTAAAAAAACATTTATTAGATTATCACACTTGAGATAAATTAGCACTCATATCCACATTTTCTAAGCTCATTTAATTTTATTACATATTTTCTAAATGCTATTGTAAGAATTTTAGACTAATATCAGCATTTAATTAGAGTACTTAAAACATGTAAATATTGATCTTATTCAAAACTATTATAAGATCAACAGCAGTGGATAGGCACAGTATTAGAGTGATATTGAATCATCATACTTACAATAGAAAAAACGAGTCTAATTTAAGAAAGTTTGATCTTAAATCGAATTTGTGACTTAAATTGTGAGAGTAACATTTGATGTTGACTATTATATTTCACCAAAAGTATTTTAGTGCGGTCACATAAAATACCATTTCACATCCCAAACGTTCACTCTTAAATGAAAATAAATGTTTTATGTCAATTCAAGGATCTCTAAGTTATTCCAACATGGAGTCATGTTGGAGTGATCTAAATGAGCTAAAAATAGTCTTATAGTTATTTTAATAAATGCAATACTAATGGCGTCGCTTTTAATACAAATTATCAAATAAAATAATTAAACAAGAATACGAAATACTATATATTGATGAAGCGCACGAGTTGTGAAGCATAAACTAGGGTTTACTTTACAGTAAATAATATTTTCCAATACTAATACTTATCGAAAAGCATAAAACGAAACAGTTGTTAATAATGGTACGGTTACTACAATATAATTATTGAATACCTTTATCCTTACTGTTTTCGATTTCTTTTTTATTAGTTGTTACTTTCAAACAAACACTACACCAAGTTTTTTTACGATTGTGTTTGATCTTATGTAAAATCAAAATAAACTTTCTTACGCTCACAGGACTCTTAACGTCAAAACAATGTAAGCCTATGTACGGTTAAATTAGTTTTGGTAAGAATAATTTAAGTGAAAACAACATTCAATAAGACTGATATTAGAAAGATATAAACAAATTACGCTTATAAATGGTGCCCAAATCCAGGCTTATACGACGATATACGAATGGTATAAGAGCAAGAAAACAGTGGTCTAGAGATTATTTTAAGTGTAGTTTTTGCTGGTTGGGCTGCTACCTAGTCGAGTTACGCTAGAAGCAAAATTACAACTGCAAGTACCTATTAATTTCAATAAGAATTTGAGTTCTCTTTTCACAATGAAATAAACAGATATAAAGCACGCCATCTCTCGTTTATTAGCTTTTTGAAGGGCGTTTGAGGCGTTTTACGATGCGTTATAAGACCAGTTTAATGGGTAATATTATTTTGCTTGATATATTCACGAGTTAATGTTCAGAAACGCCTGCTCGTTTCATGATCGCAAGATCTAAGCTATGTCAGATGAAATCTCAGGTACTTAGGTAATATGTAATTCCTTTGTTTGTATATCTTATAAGCTAGCGTTTTACCTCTACGAGTTTAACTGTTTTGAGATGCAAAATTTAAACATATTCGAATATAGAACTGTTCCAAATTCAGAATTGCCGGGATATATGGAAACGACAGAACTTAAAAGGCATGCCTCGTATTTCGCCTAGTAAGCGATGACGTAGTCGATGATGGAGAACACACTAAGCCTAGAATACTCTGACTCTCAAGGCTGCGTGGCGCCGGAACATCGTAAGGTTATAGCAGCAGATTTTTTCCTTGATGATGGTATGCTACTTTTTGGTAGCAAGATAGGCGGAAAATCAATATATATAATATTTTCCGACCGCCCATGGAAGAAAACTCGTGCAAACAAAGGATTTGAACCAGCGTCATCTCGTTTAGAAGTCAAATCTATCCTTTACGTCAACGGGGCTCTCCTATGTATGAAGGTACTTGTACGTGCGATAAGATTTTCACTTCAGACACTTCAGAGGTGGTTCATGGCTACCCACCTATGGTTGGGGTTCCTGTCTGTTTCTGAACGGGTGACCACATGTCAAGGTTCCGACTGTGGCTCAAACAACCCACTGTGCCCTTAGTGCGAGTTAGATAATGTCTTTGGAGTTTTCATAGCAAACTCGATATCGTATATCGAACAAATTTTTGTATGAAAAACAGTACAGCGCCTCTAGTGATTACTACACTTCACTAAATTTAGACCAATCAGGGAGCAAGAATAATTCGAAAACTATGTGAGATCTGTCAAAAGCGTTTACGATAAAAACTCGTACTAAGGGTACTGAACAAAGAAATGGTATTAATCGAATCACAGAGTTCTGGCATGATGTTCGGCAGAAGCCACCTCGGAGGATGGGTACCTATCGTTATTTTCAGCGCCTCGTTTCTGCCGTCTTTAATTTCCAAACAAACACGATACCCATGTACGATACCATCTTAGACAACATCATGATTTAACATTAGTTGACAATGACAGGTTGCAATGAAATAAGGTTATTCATATTTTAAAGGTGTTAAACGACATAAATATGTCTAAGGCTTAGATTATTTGACAAGTAAATTATCTAGGTCTAAGAGCCGATTTCACCAGTGAATATAATCGCGATCAGGTCCACTTGAACTTTGTTTACGTGTTTAACTGAGATTAAACCAGCATTTTGCATTTCACCACCACAAACCGAACGTGGTTAAAGTAAAACGAGTTTAAATTCTGAACTACCGATTTTGGGCGTTTAGCGCGCTTTTCCGTATCCGTGCATGGCATAATAAGACGAGGTGTCTTGTTATTTCGTTATTAAAATTTTAAATATTTTTATTCGTTGGGCTACATTTTAAAATCTGAACTTCACCATTCTGAACACCAAAACATATATGCACCGACAGGGCAAAGAGAATATAAATACTACGTCGACAGGGTAA
Source organism: Cabera pusaria (assembly GCA_954871355.1). Taxonomy (NCBI): domain Eukaryota; kingdom Metazoa; phylum Arthropoda; class Insecta; order Lepidoptera; family Geometridae; genus Cabera; species Cabera pusaria. The sequence goes on along the minus strand of OX940904.1, from coordinate 4,082,920 downwards.
TGAATTTGGTAATATGAATTTGTCAGTTTGACAATGCCAAAACAATCTAATACGACAGCTCTATGACGACATTTACGTTCCATTGTGCGTAATATATAAAATCTTGGTTTTGGTTTTGGTAAACGTGAACAAATGGAGCCTGATGGGAGGTAGTTAAATCAAGTACGCGTAAACCACGATCAATATCGATGTTTGAACACGTTTTAGTAGAACTTAGTTCAATAAATCTCGATTAGTAGCATAAATGGTGAAATCAACCCTAATAGGTACTGATATACTCTATAAGCATCTTATAAGATACAAACATTCTGATTAAAAATAAGGTGAACAAGCGTGATGACAGTCCAGGACTTGTCTCCCCTACTAAAATTAGGAGTTGGTAGGTTGATATGCTTATACTTATACCTTACCTTTGCTTAACATTAAGGTACGGCCACACAGCGGCGTCCTGCGATCTGCGGTCGCGATTTCAGTACTTCTCAATTGTTTTCTGATCGCGTTTGGTGTGAACCAGTCGGTGCAAATACTACTGCGCTATCTGATCGCCACCTAGATCGCGCACGCAGGACGCTGCGGTGTGTCTGTACCTTTACTTTAACTATTAATTATACAACCTAATTCAATATTTACAAATAGCACATATATACAACTTAAAAATAAATTAAGATAAACATTATCTTACCGGCAACAAATAAAATGTTATAAATAAAAAAACAGAACCTAGGTCGCAGCTGACTGCCGATAACGTTCCCAAAAAGCTGGCGACGTTACCTCGTTGAATTCCTAGGCTAATCCGTTGGCCGAGGTAAGCGCCAGCTCTTTGGTCATGATTGACGTCTATTAATCGTCTGGACAGCTCCTTTACAAAATCTCGGGCATCTCAACCCCACGGACCCATTGTTTCGACCAAACGGAAGAAAAATGTAGCTATCACCAATGGTAGCATAACTATTAATTTATTTGAAATCTATATCTGATCTCTAATGAAAGCACAAACGAAAACATCCAAAGCACCAGTATCCAGTAACTCGTGTTGTAAGAAACAGCATTTCTTAGACGAAAACACAGTCACATAGAACCTCTGAAAATAAACTTTCCGGAAGCCGGTAGTTTCAATGTACGTTCTACATTTGCGTCTACATTCAAGTAACTGTATTTCTCACTCACGAATGTCACGGAATTGGTTTATGCAACTGGTTTTGTCTGGGGTCTGACATTAACTTGCCTTTTGTTTACCTTCTATTCTTTAGGATGCTATACAGAAATAAATAGTTTAGGAGTCTATTATATTTTTTTATTTGGGGCTCTGTCGCTGTCGATTGCCCTATAGGAAAGGAATTACAATTAAATTAATAACTTCACTTAATTCTAAATATAACTAATTGGCCTTATATAGTGCTAAATCTACAAGTTTATATAACATTTTACATTGTTCTGACATAGGGTCACTTAACATAGAATTTTAGAAGGATACGGAACGTAAGTTAATTATGCATGGAACTATTATGGTGTGGTCGTACCACATCTGATTTTCAATCATTTTCTGTTCGTCGTAGATTGCGTTTGGTGTGAACCAGTCGATACAAATACTACTGCGCTATCTGATCGCCGCCTAGATCGCGCACGCAGGTCGCCGCGGTGTGATCGTACCTTTACACACTCATATAAAAAAGTAACTTGGCCTCTCACTTACTATTTGTATAATAAAGTAAGCTTAGTAAATCAACCTCAATCAACACATTAAACACAATAATTTAAAATTTAATATTTGTCCGTAATAATAAAATTCCAACATTTATACACACTTTACAAAAGCAACCCCAAAAACACAAACAGTATATTTTAAGCCTCTTGAAAACAAAATACTATTATAACAGTGAACTTTTCCCATCACTGAACCATAACTCACACACTCTCAGAACTCACCCGCACTCTCACAACTCACCCGCACTCCCCAGGTCACAAGTACTCACAATCTGGACAGTAAAATAAGCAGCGAACCTCAAACTACAAATAATATCCTCCACTAGACACCGGTGAGGCGAAATAACATATTTTATGCACAGATCTACATGGAAACCTACTAAACCGACTGTACTTCGCATAAAGAGCCCGGACTCGCTTTTAAAGGTTACGACACGATTTTATGTCGCGTAAACGTGGAATAATGCTTTTAAATCATAGAGATTATATTTTTCTTGGGACTTTGTTGTTTTATCGTCCTTGTTGGGAGAAATATGGTATATTGAAATAGTTCTAGCCTAACATAGTACGAGTATTATTTCTCAATTACACATGATTCGATAGATTTTTAGGTATAATTATAACATATTAGCTGATACCCGTGACTTCGTTCGCGTACACCAAGAATTTAGTAGCCTATGTTCATCCTCATGCTATCAAGTATCTCTTTGTTAAATTTCAGTAAAATCGGATCGTCCGTTTAGGCGTCATTAGGTAACAAACAGACAGAGTGACAGACTTACAAACGTTTTAATAATATAAGTATGGAATATGGATTAACGTATGTTATAACAGAACACTAGTGTCCTGCGTGAGAGATCTCGGTGGTGATTAGGTAGCGCAGTAGTATTTGTACCGGCTTATTCACACCAAATGCGATCTACGGCGATAAGAAAACCAGATCGCGAACGCGCACGCGGCCACAGAACGCCGCGATGTGGTCGTACTTTTAGAGTTAATACTAATTCCCTTCCCTTCCTATAGAAATCATTTTAGGAGCCAAAATAAAACATGCAAATAAAAGAAGATAACTCGTTTTGTGCAAATGGTAAGTTTGTTCCACTCGTTATTTTAACTCGAAAGTTGTCATTTTAGGTGTTTTTTTTAAAAGGCAAACCATATGCCCTTTAAAGAATTGCAATTTGATGATACTTTGATACCCTTTAGGTACACTGCAGGTTAGCAACATATGGGTGAGAGACACTCCGAGTGAAGCAAGAGTGCTTATGCGACAGTAACCACTTCCGACCGTCTCTATTTTTAACCGACTTCACAAAAAAGAGGAGGTTCCAAATTCGACGGTTTTTTTAGGGTTAAAAAAATTCTTCAAACCCAAATGTGTAGGGTGTTTATAGATAGGTCTTTAAAAATGACTTTAAGGTTCCTAAAATCATTTTTTCTCAAAGTCAATCATTTGAAAGATATATATAAAGATAGCGTCTAAAGTGGTAAAATGTGTCCCTAACGTTTAGAGTATGGTAGTGAAAAATCTAAAAAAAATATATTTAGTTTGGACGAGATACAGTCAGCAGTTTTTATGATATAGCGACCGCAAAGATAACTTTGTTTTTCATAGAAACACTATGAAAAACAAAGTCAATTTTTTAGTTGCGAAAAATCATAGTTATAGAATACTTTACTATGTAACGGAACCCTACGAGTGCGAGTCCGACTTGCACTAGGCCAGTTTTTTTTGTTACATCCCATAAAATTTTTATCGAGATCCGATATTTATCTCCGGAGATATAACAACTAGCTCCTTTGACTATCGCGGCATGTGAAGTCGGTTTTTTCGTTTTATACGATCATAAATTATTTAGCTGTCTATTGCATAAAATATAATTATAAATTACTGTAATTATATTTATTCATTTTTAATCTGCTAATATAAAGGTCATTATTCACCAGCACTTGTCAGCCGGACACAGAGGCGCACCCTCGCCGGAAATCTAATGGTAATACAACTCTCGCAGCCTCTCGGTTTGACGCCTAGTATGATATACACCTTAACAGTTTTCAATTTTAAAATATATTTTACGAAAATGCGGTTGACCACTTGTTTATTCAAAACTAGCAGCAGCTCGCGGTTTCACCCGCGTATTTCCCGTTGCCGTGAGAATTCGGGGATAAAATATAGCTTATGTTACTCGCTGATAATGTAGCTTTCCATTAGTTAAATAATTTTTGGAATCAGTCGAGTAGTTTTTGAGTGAAATTGTAACAAAAAACAAACAAAAATCACATCTTTCGTTTTAAAAATATTAGTTAAGAAATGTAGACATACGAGTAGATATTGTACAAAAAGTTTTAATGTTGACGGGAAGTCAACATTAAAACTGCTACCTTTTATTGATCTCTACAAATGCTAGGAGCATTTCACAGGAGCATATTATATCGATGTTGCGCCTGACTTGCTACCAATAAGTTATTTTTCAAAAAAATAAAACCGACTTCACAACCACAAACAGGCACTCAAAAGCGAAAAATAAATTACTTAAAATTATTATAAGCGCTACCTACTTATCTATTTGAAGTCGGTGCCAGCCAAGTCTAATAGGTAGTAGATAGATAATACCTACATGTATCTACCTACTTACTAACCTACATGTACCTACTTACTACTACATGCATAGTATCTATCTACTATCCAATAGACTAACCTGGCACCGACTTCAAATAGATAAGTGGGTAGCGCTTATAATAATTTTAAGTAATTTATTTTTCGCTTTTGAGTGCCTGTTTGTGGTTGTGAAGTCGGTTTTATTTTTTTGAAAAATAACTTATTTTACCCTTTTTAGTGCAAAACAAGTTTTAATTAAATTACATGCATCTATTAAATTTCGTGTCTGGGCCGTTATACACTGACGGATATATACATTTTGAAAATTTCAAGTATGTACCTATAACGGTTAAGAAGATACAGATCTGTAAAGTGCGCACATATGTATAGACACACGGACGGACGGAGGGACGGACGGACGAACGGACAACAAAGTTTCAGAAAGTGTTCATTGGTACCCTTTGGGTTCGGAGCCCTAAAAAAATTGACTTTAAATGCCGCGCTAAAGTGAAAATATTCACTAGTAGTAATGATGTCATCAAGGTATCAAAGGACAATGTCCAAAATAGCCCTGTGCAATTAAAGCATCTGACACACACGATAATTAATTGTCTATTTTATTATTACAATAAATCCAAATACTTTTATAACACGGACTAGTTGTATTCCAAAATGAATATTAAAAAGTATTATTTGCGATTATTAACATTAATTGCCGCCATATGGCCAACAGAGTACTGAATCACTCTACTACGTTATAAGAGGCACTTCCCTATATTGTTGAAACTATGAATTATGAAAGCACTGTGTAGCCAACCTTACAACGGAAAGTATTATTTACTAGTAACTATTATATAATCTGTGGTATTATGCTTATAAATTATTTTTTTGCAGTGTTGGTTGGTACAAAGTACGTTCATAATTCTGAGTTACTTAATAATGTATGCAGTGTCGCGGGACTGAAATGGCCGCCATCTTCGCCAAACGTCATGTTATGTCAAAAAATCTACGGTATGTTTAAAAAAGTTTGCACCCAAACAAGACTTTGCCCGGTAGAACATTCCTGTGAAGACAAATTATTTATATTTATATATAATTATTAATATATAATTATTTATTGAGGGCCCGGTGGCGTAATTGGGAGAACAGTCGGCTTTGATGCCGTGGTACCGAGTTCAAACCGCCGTGCACCAATGAATTTTTCTATCGAAAAATATATGTGCGCTTCTCACAGTTGCCCTCCGGTGATGGAAAACATCGTTAAGAAACCAACCACCCCCGCATGGTGGTAGGACATATCTAGTGTCCGCCTGGCCAGCTACCACCCTCAAGTTAGAAAATCTGTCGCCAAACATCTAATGTGTTCCGGCAGCTATCCTTGAGAGCCAGTTCCCATTCTAGTCCACTTCTCTATCTTCGACCGCATCATCACTTAGCAATAGGTGAGACAGTGGTCAAACGCTAACCTATAAGATATTAAAAAAAAAAAAATGTATCCCCACCTTTATTTCTATCTCGCTCACAGTTACCGTAAGAATATCTGTCAAAAACCAAAATCAACGAGAAGAAAGATGTAAAAACATTATTCAAGGTCATATTTTTTAGTCTTCAAAAGTATATGCAATAGCAACCTCCATTGTGTATAATCTTCTTGGGACTCTTCTACTAAAACCAGTACATTCTCCTGTTTGAGGTATTTATATCCATATCTCTGGAGATACTTATCAGATCTCGATAAAATTAAAATGGGACCACCTCAAAACGTATCCTACCTATTAAAAAAAGAATCATTTGAATCCGTTCACAATTGACGGAGAAATCGCGTAACATACACACAAAAAAAAAAAAAAAAAAACATACAGTCGAATTGAGAACCTCCTCCTTTTTTGTGAAGTCGGTTAAAAAGTAGCTTACTTCCATCAAGGAAAAAACTGCCACCATAACTTTACGGTGTTCCGGCAGCGCACAGCCCTTGAGAGTCGAAGTATTCTAGGCCTAGCGTGTTAACAATCTTTGACCACATCACAAAACTATTAAAATATAGTATAGTTATCTGAAAGAAATCGCTTTAAGCGATAAGACCGCCATTGGTACTAGTTCTTCATAATATGATTATGTTCTCTTAGTTATAAATAAAATATCCAACTGAAATATTTAACTGTAATATTTAAAAAAAAATTTTATCGGTTAAATATTACAGTTAAATATTTCAGTTGGATATTTTATTTATAACTATGTGTTCAAATCGCGAAAGTTTAAAGTTTACAAATGATTATGTTCTCTGTTTGTTATTTCTTGGTGTGCAAATAAAGAGTTATTGTATTGCGACTTGTGCTGTGACTTGTGACAAAGGTGTTGCTAATTATGCGTTCCTTATCAATAAGTCAATCATTATTATCATCACTTTCAATGGAGTTACGTGGCGAAACCCAATTAGATAAATATAAACTTTATATAATAAAATTATCATTCTTTATCAGTCCAACAAAAACAAAATCATCGATACTGATATTTATCGAAATGATCATGTCAGTTTGTCTGTCTTTTTTATTATTAAATGTGTAAAATAAAGATTAACTCCCGTTGTCAGTACGCTTAAACGGATTTTAATTCAATTTTCAGCAAAAAGATGAGAAAAGAGTGATTCAAGAGGAAGGTTTAGCCTAAGATATAACCAAGATTAAACGCAGGCAAAGCCGCGGGGTGCAGCTGGTATATATATAAAAAAAATAACCGGCTAAATGCGTGTGGGGCCACGCGCAGTGTACGCTTCCGTAGTAGCCAGTTATTCAATGCAGGTCTTTACCCGTTATAAACAAGCAACTAGGTACTTCGTCTTTGTCACTTTAAAGGATTTATTCTAAGGATTTTCTATTTGGTACAAAATTATCCAACACCCAAGTTTTCCAGATTTTTCAAGCCAGCAGTTTAGCTTTTAGAGTGGGGGGGAGGGGGGGGTTACGCCCTACTGGAGCAAAATTTTCACTTTAAAGTATAATATTTCGTAAATGGAGCATGCAATCGAAAAATGGTATTTGCAACCCTTAAATCATTTTAAAAGACCTATTCAACGATACTCCACACAATGGGGTAGACGACGAAAACAAAACTCATCCCGACTTCTCATGTAGGGGAGCCCTAAAAAATATTTTTCAAAAGTTTATTTCACCACTTTGTCGGCGTAATTTATATACATACCCCTACAAAATTACAGCTTTCTAGTATTAACGGTCTCTTAGCAAAACCTCGGACAGACAGACAGACAGACAGACTGACAGACAGACAGACGGACATGACGAAACTATAAGGGTTCCTTGTCAGGACTACGGAACCCTAAAAAGAAAAACGTGTCCAGTGAAACTCATGGGGCGTGTGAGACTCAACGTCTAAATAATTTAGCGTTTTTAGCGTTCAGTACCTCAAAAGGAAAAAAGAAACCCTCATAGCATCACTTCATTGTACGTCTGTTTGGCCGTCTGTCCGTCTGTCAAGACCCTTTTTCTTTGGAATGTATAGAGGTACTTTAAAGTTTATAACAATTACTTAGGTATACGGTCTCTTTTGGCTGTGAACAAATCAAACTTGAAGGTCAATGCGATCAAAAGATATGACCGTTAATGTCGCATTATTTCACATATTCTGCGATTTCACATGAGAATCGATACCTACAGGAGTAGGTGGTTATTGGGTGTTCTACTCCAGCCACATCTGTTGATTAAACGATATACCCAACTGCGTTCGCTCCGCTTGCTGCGCTCACTTGTTGCTGTTGGGTATATCGTTTAATCAACAGATGTAGCTGGAGTAGAACACCCAATAACTAAAAATTTACCCCGGAGTAATAGTTTTGATCAACTGTGTTCGTAACACATACGGTTGGATGATCCATGGTAAGTATCATCCTGAGAGCCCAAGGTAGGATTATCTCTCACCGCATACGATGTCTCAGCACATACGGTTGGATAAAACATGGTAAGTATCATCCTGAGAGTCCAAGGCAGGATTATCTCTCGCCGTTTGCGATGTCTAAACACAATCGGTTAAGTGATCCATGGTAAGTTTCACTCTGGGAGCCCAAGGTCGGATTATCTCCACCGATTGCGATTCCTAACCTACCTGTGTTTTGAGCATATCGTATAGTCAGATAAACCTGTTCTACTACTTCTACTAAAGCCGTTTTTCAGAATTAATATTTATATTTTCGAATTTTAATGATATTGGCTGCTTAACGAACTTCATTGCAAGAGCGCTTTTCGCAGAATGATAAGTAATGTTTAGTAACCACATTAATAAACATTATAATTTTCACCGGAGGCTTTGAGAGTTCTAAAACATGTTGATCAAAATTATTACACCGGAAGCTTTGAGAGTTCTAAAACACAAGTGGCGAGAGATAATCAATTTTTAGTTATTGGGTGTTCTACTCCAGCTACATCTGTTGATTAAACGATATTCCCAACTGCAACAAGTGAGCGCAGCAAGCGGAGCGAACGCAGTTGGGTATATCGTTTAATCAACAGATGTGGCTGGAGTAGAACACCCAATAACCACCTACTTACAGGGTACTTCCAGTTAACCTCGATTCATGAAATTCAGGTGAGTGTGTAGGTTATTGTAACGTGTGAACGATTAGAATGACTCTTTGGCATTTGAAGTACACGTCTTTTAATTAATAAAATATATTTTTCGCTCCATCATATAAATCTTATACATATACGAGTATATAGTAAGTAGTACCTGTTTTATCTATTTATCAATTTAATATTTATCGTTAGTATTTTAATTATAAATATTTCACATTTTTTTTATTACCCGCAGGCTTGTCTGAAAATCAACGTCCAATCTAGACATTTGTACGTAGTACTATTAAGTATTCTGTGACATATGTGATGAGACAAGCCTTTTTGACACCTCACATTGTTTCTTGTTTTTTTTTCTTGTTTCATTGTTTTAGTTAGTATTTAATGTGTGATGTCAAATAAATATTTTTTTTTCTAAGAAAGAAAGAATTATTTCTTTCTTTCTTTCTTAATTATTTAAATTTTAGAACAATGTTATAATAACTTTTTTTAAAACAAGAGTGTATTCGTATTGTGAATGAAAACATAATAACATGTACATGTAGATACTAAGAAAGTTTTATCATTTAAAAAAATTGTGACAATAAGCAAAGCACCGATAAACAGCTTGTATGTCATAATCCAAATCAGTATTAGCAATATCAATACTGATATAAAAATTCTGAACTTTTTATCTACACTGCAAGTAGTAATTACAATAGGTACCCAGTGATTTACAGCGATTGGCTACAGCAACAAGTATGTTGCGATTATTGTTTGGAATATTTCTTTTAATAATTAGTGTCAGTGGAAAAACAAAGGAAGACCTAAGGAAGGTTTACCTGGAAGGCCTAGGAAATGTTTTGGGGATGAAATTTTGGGATGGGGAGTATTATGAGTTTTTGGGTATCCCATACGCAACTGCTCCTTATGGCAAAGACAGATTTCAGGTGAGAAAGTTTCCCTAACGTTTTTGAATTTTTTTATCAATAGGCTAGAGTTTGACTGTCTCACCTGTGTGAGGTGTCACGGTGGTAAGCGGTGATGTGGTCGAAAATAGTGAATACGCTTGGCCTAGAATACTCTGACTCTCAAGGGCTGTGTGCTGCCGGAATACCGCTAGGTTAAGGCGGCAGATTTTTTCCTTGATGTAACACTTAGCATAAATTATTTGACGACAAATAGCTTTAATATAGTACGGTCGTATTATTAGAAGAAAGAAAGAAAGAAAGAAAATAAGTTTAAAGTCATTGCTCACCCGCCGGCGTCCATAAGCTCAGTAACCACAATTAATAAATACTTCATAATACTCTCTGAGATGTAAAAACTGGTGGTAAACTTTGGCCATGGCTTGTACAACCCACCGAAAAAAGATATATCATTAGTTCACCGAATAGAATCATGCTTAGTGCCAGCCAGTTTAGAAAACAGGTTGAGACAGTAACTACTTGGATAGGACTAAAGTCAGATGTGCAGATCCCCACCTTACTGCTGTTTTTGTTCCTTCTAGAATTTACTATTCCATCAGAGACCACATCTTTACTTAACATCAAGGGAGATAGATCAACTGTTTTTCTATAATTACGAATGAACTTTTAAATTACTGCTTTTTTATTTGGTTTCAGCCACCGCTGCCCCCAAAACCATGGGATGAAGACATGAAAGCCAATCGAGGTCTTCTTACTTGCCAGCAAGTGTATAACTACGATGATGAAGGAGACATGATTTATGGAGAAACAGACTGCTTGGTAGCCAGCTACTTTGTTCCTAAATTGGCCAATGAAAACAATCTGGTTCCAGTCATTATTTATATTCATAATGGCGCTTACGTAGGTGGTAACGGAAACATAGCAAAATACGAGTTCCTGGCTAGACGAGACGTTCTTGTAGTAAACATTAACTACAGATTAGGAGCACTTGGATTCGCCTGTCTTGGAACAGAAGAAATTCCTGGTAACGCAGCTTTAAAAGATATAGTTGCTGCTCTCAAGTTCATCAAAAAACATGTTAAGAGTTTTGGTGGTGATCCGGACAATATAACACTTGCAGGTTATAGCATCGGTGCAAGCTTAGCTGAAATTGTTGCTCTATCGAAAGAAACACGAGGATTGTTTAATAAACTAATACTGGACATTGGTACAGCTCTAGCACCATATGCTATAAATAGACACCCAATAGAAACTGCTATAAACATTGCAAAATCCATCGGTTACGAAGACGAAGGAGATCTTGAATCAATAAATGAATTTCTGTTGGATGCTGAAATTGAAGAATTATTAGGTGCTAGTAGACAATTCTTCCTAAAGAACAGTACTTTCGGTTTCACCCCTTGTATTGAAAATCCTAATAATCCCGGAGCCGTTTTAATTGAATCGCCTCTCGAAACACTTAAAAGAGGAGACTATGGAGATTTTTCACTGATTGTCGGTTATGCAAATATGGAGGGCATAAGTCGCACTAGTCAGTTTAAAGAATGGAGCAAAGAAATGAATGAAAACTTAGCCGATTTTCTCCCAGCTGACTTGTCCTTTCAAAATGAAAATGATAGAGATGAATTTATTAAGGAATTGAAGAAATATTACTTCAAAGACAAGCCGTTGACTCTAGACTCAGTTCGAGAATATATTGAATTTTTCTCTGATGCTATGTTTAAATACTCTATTATTAGATCGCTTAAGTTGCATGCTGAACATTTAACAAAACCCATTTACGTGTATGAGTTTTCTTACGTTGGAAAACTTAACACTAAGCATCTATACATGGATAGGATAAGAGGGGCTAGTCACAGAGATGCTACTGCTTATGTTCTGGACTTTTACGATTGGACGAGAAATTATACGGACATGAATATGAGAGATCTAATGACACAGATTGTGGCTGACTATATTGAGTACGGGTAAGTATATCATCCATTTCACAGATCTCGGATTACACTACGATAAATCCATGATCCATTTATTGATATATATAATATTATAAAATATCTTACATACATATTATTTTGTTATTATTATTTTTTTATTTATTACAACGACCACGTCGTTTTATCAGAAACAAATTACAATTCAATTACTGATTGCCCTTATATGGTTCCAAATTTACAAGTTTTTATACAGTATCTTTCATTGTTCTGACATAGGTTCACTTAACATAAGAAGTAACATAATATATAATATATTTATCTCTCGTAGCACCAAAATGAGTAAATCTATAGGCTGCGTTTCGGACACACTCCCAAAGCACATAATATTATAACTCATCTTTGATTATCCTAAAATCAATACAGTTAGAAGAAGCTATATTTTTCAAGTGGAAATAGAACTTGTACAATTGGGATGTGACCACAGCGAGACCTAAGATGCATCAGGCCCGGATTGCCACATTTATCACTTACTTTCTTAGTGGATTTATTATGTCTAATCATCATTATATTATGTCTTTTACAGGAACCCAACGCCTTTTGAAAGTGACTTAATTACCGTTAAATGGTTGCCATACAAAAATAACAACCAAAACTACTTAGATATGGGTGACAAATTTGAGATGAAGAAAAATTTATTCGTGGAAGGATACAAAGTTTGGGATAAAATTTACCAAAAATATTACTGGACGCCGACAGTACTAGACCCAACCCCATACAAAAGTAAACCCAAATCTTTTAGAGCTAAACCTATAGAAAATAAGCCTAAGGTTGAATCAAAACCAAAAGTGGAAAAAAATGACGAAGAGTCGGAACCAGAAATAGATGGGGATGATGGGCCTCAAAGACATGAGAAATTTAAAGCTCAAAGAGAACGCGAAGCTGCTGCTAAAGCAGCATTAAAAGAAGCTAAGAAAAATCCGACCCCAGCTTCTACCGAACCATCTACAACGAAGGAAACCGTGACTAAAGATCCGAAACCAGTAGAGGCTGAAAAGAAACCTATCCCCAAAGCTGCTCAAGAACCAGTTGTTAAAGATCCGAAACCATTAGAAGCTGGAAAGAAACCTGCAACCAAATCTGCTCAAGAACCCGTTAAGAAGCCAGAGTCAATTAAGAACCAAAAACCCGCCGCTCCAAGTGAATCACCTTCTAACCGTCCTAAGCCAAAGACGGATTCTCAAGCTGAAGATATAAAAGAAAAGATCCCGGTTCAAGAGTCTGCTGAGCCTACACTTGGTTCCAAAACTGATAAGCCTGCTAGTAAAGGGCAACCGGGTTCTAAGGAAGAAGTTAAAAAATAAATTGTAATTAGTTTTATAAGTACGACGTCTAGTTATACTTAGACTTTTTTAGATCAAGTATGACTCAAGCTAGGACAACCACTATAAATCAAGTGGATTAAACATTTTGTTGAGATCTGCAGACTTTTTGTATCGTAAATTAAATTATTGTATGGTCTCACAGCTGAGCAAATTTTATTTTAATAGTTCTTTTATTAAAACATTCAAAATTTTATTCCCCAAGTGGCTTGACTTCTGAGCCAGAGGTCACCGGTTCAAATCTTAGGTTCACCCCCAGATTGTAGGAGTACGTTATATCGATGTTACGCCTGACTTGCTACCAAATAATACAACCGACTTCCATGCCCCGCGAGTCAATTTCAGTAGCAAGTTTGAGACGTTTATCGTCATATCTCTGGAGATACTAATCTGATCTCAATGAAATTACAAAAAAACATACACTTCAAAAACGTACCTGATTAAAATAATCATTCAACTCGGTTCACAATTGACGGAGTAATCGCGAAACATACATACAAAAAAAAACATGCAGACAAGTTGAGAACCTCCTTCTTTTTGGGAAGTCGGTTGAAAATAGCTTACCTCCATCAGAGTCAGAGTATTCTAGACTTAACGTGTTCACTATCTTTCATCACATCACCGCTTACCTCCAAGCAAGATAGTGGTCAAACGCTAGCTTATAAGATATTTAAAATAAAAGGTTACCACATCCAAATAGCTCTCGGATAAATTAATATATTTATGAAATTCAAAATTACGTTTCCAAATCCGAATGTATCTGATTATATTTAGAACACCTATTCTCAACTGTCTTCAATCGTAATGAGTCCTGATTATAAAGTAAACTAGCCCTGCGTTACGTAGTATTATTTCGTAGTAGTATTATCTGTACTACTATGCTAAACAATTTAAAATCGTACAAAACGAAAACACCGACTTCACTTGCCGCGATAGTCAAAATACTGGCTAGTCATAATAATGTCATCAAAGTATACAAGTTTGCTCATATTGTTTATCTCCATATCTCCGGAGATAATTGTTAGATTTCGATAAAATTTGAACAGCACCAAACGGGAGGTATAATCCCTCAAACAAAAAAATATTTTTTCAAATTGGTTAAGATTTGACGGAGTGCCAAGGAAACAAACAGTCGAATTGAGAACCTCCTCCTTTTTTGTGAAGTCAGTTTCAAATAATAGTGAACAAATGTGCCTAATGCATTGTCTTAGTGGTCTACAACCATCTGCGCATAATTTCCTTTCTAATTAAAACGATTTTTTTTATTATTTTTTATTTATTTATGAAAGTTTGTAAGGTTGATCATAAAAAGCCTCAAAAACGCGTTTCTTGTATGGGGACCCCCTTTATTATTTAATTTTGTTTTGTTTTTATCGATATTTATAGACAAATAGCGAATACCCATGTATGGGAGCGCCATAATGACAACCATCAAAATATGTCCCTGGAATACGATAAACATTTCAAAACCAAAGGCCCAGCCGTTCTCTAGCTTTAGCGAGACTAACGAACAGCAATTGATTTTTATATATAAGAAGAAGACAATAGAAAATATTCATTACAACAAAAACCTCCACAGTCCAATACCCAGAACAGAAAACAGTTTTCTTTGTTGAAAACGCGTTTTCTATACACTTCAAAGGCACCCAATTTATCACGAAATTGTGCATTTGCTATTCAAAATGGAGTAGGCTCTGGCGCCCCTTGGGGTGAAAAAATATTCCCAATACTTATTGCATCGAAATCGCGGGAATGTTCACAAAGGAGGCATCTTGTTTGGAGGTGTCAGTCACAGTATGGGTTATGGAGTGGGTCAAAATGTAAAAGAAAAGCGAAAACATGGAATTATTCGCTTTTTATGTCTGATAGTAAGTGATGTAATCTAAAAAAGAATCGTACTTGATTGAAAGTAAATAAAACAATAAGATCGTTTAAAAAACAAAAAGAACCGACTTTAAATGCCGCGCTATTAATTTTCAGTACCAAGTTTGAGGTGTTTATCTCCATATCTCTGGAGATGCTCATTATATCTCGATGAAATTACAATGGTACCACCCTTGAGTTATCTCCTTTCTAACAAAAAAAGAACCATCAAAATCAGTTCATAAAAGATAAAGTTGTCCGCGAACACCCATAAAAAAATTATATATATATACGGTCGAATTAAGAAACCTCCTCCTTTTTTTGAAGTCGGTTAAAAACGAAGATAGATAAAGCGCTGGGCAAAAGATTTTTGTTTCTTTTTAAGGACAAACAAGACGTTCCCCTAATGGTAAGTGATAACTTCTGCTTGCAATAGAAGCTGTGACACCCAAAACTCTCGGATTGCCAGAACTTCACTGCAATTTGCCTGAGAATTGGACTGAAAACTCTTAAAAATATTACAATTTTTAACAGACTTCAGAAAAAGGAGATGGTTTACAATTCTACCGTAAATATATATATATATATATTTATATATATATTTACGTTTATTACATAATTTTGATGATTTTTTTTTTGTTGGAAAGGAGATATCCCAAGAATAGTACCATTGTAATTGCATAAAGATCTGATAAGTATCTCCAGAGATATGTCGATAAACGTCTCAAACTTGCAACTGAAACTGACTCGCGTGGCATGGAAGTCGGTTGTTTTAGTTTTTAAACTATCATAATTATACTGTAGAATTTCTGACAAAGTGATAATATTATCCAAAGTGGAGCAAAAGTCCTATGACAAAAACAATATTAATCCATAACCCATTGAACTGCTATCAAGAATCAAGAATCAAAGAATCAAAGCATTTATTCAGTATGTAGGCAGTATAAATATACGCACATATACACGTCAAATTCATAAATCATAAAATAAATCATAACCAATTATCAAGTAAACATAGCAAAAGCAGAATTTAACGCTTTGAATTAGAAAAAAAAAGTAATGAACCATTCAGCTGTCATCGAATCGTTTACGTCAGAATATTAAAAAAAAATTAAAGTAGGTTAAAACCAACCATACATGTAACTGTGTGTTTCAGTACTTCAGACAACTTTTATGCAAAAAAAAATAAAAAAGTGAAATAGTGAAACACAACATAGAGAAACGCATACCGATCACAGTACATATCATGATCCAAATGGAACTGATAGTCCGTCTGTCAGCTGCATAATATTGTTTAAATAAAAATAAAAATGGCAAGCCTAGAAAGAAAATCTGCGGACAAAAGGGGAAAACTGAATGGCTGTTGAATCTACCGGTGTTTCGGAAATACTCCCATCAGAGAAGAAACACCAAGAAACTCTATGGGGCTTGTCTTGTCATTTTATCTTTTTTAACCGACTTCAAAAAAGGAGGAGGTTTCTCAATTCGACCGTATTTTTTTTTTTTTTTTTTTTTTTTTTTTTTTTTTTTTTTTTTTTTTATGTTTGTTCGCGGATAACTTCGTCGTTTATGAACCGATTTCGATTTTTCTTTTTATGTTTGAAAGGAGATATCCCAAGTGTGGTACCATGGTAATTTTATCGAGGTATGATAAGTATCTCCAGAGATATTGAGATAAACATCTCAAAATTGGTACTGAAAATGAATATTTTTTTTATGTTTGTTCGCGGATAACTTCGTCGTTTATGAACCGATTTCGATTATTCTTTTTTTGTTCGAAAGGAGATATCCCAAGTGTGGTACCATGGTAATTTTATCGAGGTATAATAAGTATCTCCAGAGATATTGAGATAAACATCTCAAAATTGGTACTGAAAATGAATATTTTTTTTATGTTTGTTCGCGGATAACTTCGTCGTTTATGAACCGATTTCGATTATTCTTTTTTTGTTCGAAAGGAGATATCCCAAGTGTGGTACCATGGTAATTTTATCGAGGTATGATAAGTATCTCCAGAGATATTGAGATAAACATCTCAAAATTGGTACTGAAAATGAATAGCGCGGCATTGAAGTCGGTTGTTTTTTAGTTTTTAAACGATATTATTTTTTATCCTTTACTATTCCAATCTATCTTCCAAAAAGTAGCTAGAAAAACTTTTCATACGAAGTTTTAATAATTATTCCGCCGAAATCAATTGCATTGGACCACCATAGAAAAAAAGCATTTGCATAGGGGGTTAAGTATCTCCTAACTTTTACATTTTTACAAGCAGGGTGGAGAGAACCTGTGACAGACGTTTTGTGGACACGATGAGGGAAATGATTTGATAATAATTGATATATAATAATTAACACGTCGTGAATTAGGGTTTACTCTGTTGCAGTTGTGCTGTTCTTAAATAAATAAACTAGCCAAGTGCAAATCGGACTCGCACTCGTAGGGTTCCGTAATACAGTATTTTATAAGATCGAGCAAAAAATACCACTATCATTTTTCGCCAGCAAGAAAGAATAAATAAACATTTTATTTCTTATAACGCCATCTAACGTCTAACAAAGGCATTAGGGATAGACATTTCAATATAATGACATCTACGCGACGTTTACCTAACTAAGCGTTCATAGATGGCGTTACAGTGAAATGCCGAAAAAAACACGTTTCTTGTATGGGTACCCTCTATTATTTTTAACTTTATTCTGGTTTTAGTATTTGTTGTTATAGCGACAACAAATACATAATCTGTGACAATTTCAACTGTCTAACTATCACGGTTCATGAGATACAGTCTGGTGACAGACGGACAGACAGACAGACAGACAGACAGACAGACAGACAGCCAGACAGACAGATAGACAGACGGACAGCGGAGTCTTAGTAATAGGGTCCCGTTTTACGGTTTGGGTACGGAATCCTAAAAACCGATTAAAGAGTAAAAATAATATTATGCGTTATTTTTAGGGTTCCGTACATCATCATCATAATCAGCCAGTGTCAGTCCACTGCTGGACGTAGGCCTCTCCCAAGATACGCCACTGAGCCCGATCTTCGGCTTATTGGGAGGCATATGCTCTAGTCGCCCCACCGGGCAGGCGGGTTAGCGTTAAAATAAATAATTAAATTAAGATAAAATTAATATTTATGGGGGCCTCTCATACAACAGACATGATCTTTTTGCCGTTTTTATAGATAAAGGTACGAAATGCTTTGTGCGCGAGTCCGACTCGCACTTGGCCGGTTTTTTTAAAGCTTACTAGCAATTTGGGTTCCATATTACTAGTAGTCTTGTTAACCCCTCCAACTAAGCTAAATGAGCTTTGTGTCAAGTCAACTTTGGGTTAACCTCAATTATAGTGCAATGGGTGGCAATCGAACTTACAACCTATTGCCGGGTTGTGCAAACACTTGGCCACTGTCTTACCTGGAGATAAATGAAGAGATACTCTAAGAATGTGAAAGTGCCTTATCCTCGTAGTTCTAAGCCAAGGTCTAATTCCTACTAGAACAAACTTAATAAAATAGCCAAGTGCTAGTCGGATTCGCACACGTAGGGTTCTGATGGAACAAAATTTGCCGGATAAATAAGCTTTTTGTATTGGGATGGCCTTTAATTTTTAATGTAATTTAGTTTTTATTATTACCCCTTATTATATTATTAGACTCTTTGATATATATCTTTAATATTTTACTTTAGATATATATATATATATAGTATTTTTTATATCTCGGAGTAACACATACTCCGTTTGTTTAGTTTTAAATAGAAAACAGACAGTAGTAGAGTAGTAGAGTCGACCATGCGTGAAATATTTTTAGATGTACTAATATCAAAAGATAGGCCTTGAATTATTGACCAGTTGGTCTTGTAGATAGTATGCCTGACCACGAAACTAAAGGTCATGAGTTCGATTCTCACACTGGATAATTCTTGCTGTGATCCATCCATAAGCAGTTTCCGAGATATGCAATATATTTCTACATACAAGAATTTGCTCGTTTTTCAGTATTATTATTATTATTTATATATTAGTGTAGTACTAGTGGGTATCTTCAATACCACATAAGTATTGTCTAGTAAGACAAATAAAATATAGGTTTTCTTCGTAATCTTGTGTATTTCTTGATATAGGTGCATTCGGCTAACTCCGAAAATCGGGGAGTTCTAATAATTAAAGTTTTCCAATCGACACGGCAATATTTCATGCTTTGGCAACATTCACCTAGCGGCCATTGTAATACGCATCCGCCCGCAAGTCACCTCAGGCTGCTACGAGCGACCGCGCGTCATCAACTGTCATTTTTTTGTTATTGGATTTGCCCGAACATCCATAATTACAAAACCTGTTAAGATATTAAACTTTTATTTTCTTTATTCCCAGATTAACGTTTTTTTGCAATTCTGTATAGGCTTAGAACTATCTAGCTCAAGCTTTTTTGCACTTTTCAGATTTAGCCGAATAGGACAGTGCCTTCTAAGAGTTTCAGTACCGTAGGCTACTTGTCGGTAATTTCGAAATGAAAGTAGCACTCATGTAATGTTTGGCCCTTTCAGTGACCAAACCGCTACATACATTTCGTGAAGGTAAACCTGAATGAGAAAGAAACACGTATTTTAAGGCATAACTACTTAAAACCCACTTTTGAGTGTCGTTTAGAATTATCCGAACATAATACGGAATTGCACTCTGATAAAAAAAAATATAACAAGGTTTTCAAACATTTCTAATTATTAATTACAATAATATATTTATAAAAATCTTAGCAATAGTACTTGGACATATATTCACGCAGACGGAGTGATATAAGCTGGTAACATGAAGTCTATCAATTTTGACATATTGGTGATAATACAAAGACCCTGTGAACTCATCAAAAATTCATTCGTAAATACCCGAATGCACCCTAATTAATTTAGTTAGCTCCAGTTAGGTTAAGAGACAATATGGTAGTGAGCGAATAAATGTATGGAATGAGCGTTACATAGAATATTAATAATTTAGAATAACAGGTAAAATAAGCAAGTCACAGATGGCCCAAACAAGTACCATATTCAGCTTGTACACATACTTACATTACCTTCCCGAATTTTTGTGATGCTCACTCCATAGTCAAACTCTGCACAATCAGTTTAGTCTATATTAACAAGGTCATAATATAATAACCGCTGGCATCATAATGAACTTAAGCTAATCCATCCACTCAATTACAGTGAAGCCACGTTGAGTGGAATGCTCGGCACGCCACCATGTTGTCGCTAGACATTCGGTATTCGGTATCGACTGCCTCCAGACATGGCCCGGATGCCTTCTGACGGCTTATACAGGATGTGGAATTTTATGAAAATATTCTCGTTGGTATTTTAACCAAGTATTGGGGAAATTGCGTTCGTGTTTATTATAGTGAGATTATATTTGTTTAGAAAATGTGATAGAATTTTAGTACACAATGTTATTATTAAAGCATTATAGCGATAAAATCCAGTGTAATAGAACGTCCGAACTGTTTTCTTCCAAAACTGAATGTTAATCGCATTACGATACGTGTGACAGTTGCACGGCGTAGAACCTTCGCTGCGCTCGGGTACTTACATCTCGCCGTGCAGTAATAGACTACTTAAGTCACGTGTATCGTATATTATTTTATAGCTGTCAGTGTGACGTAAACCCGCACTTTACGCTTGCTACTTTTGCATCAAATAGAAGATTTTTGCACGGCGTAAAGTGCTAAACGTCGTGAAATAATCGACAATTTAAGTCCCGGAAAAGCGTGCGCAAAAGTGCGGGTTTAGGTCACACTGCGATATAAAAGATGTTATATCCATTTTACTGAGGGATGATAATCATATGAACGTCTACTTTGATGTGTGACTTTCCCAAGAAAGATAGAGTTCAACTAAAATGTGTTTTCGTAAATAATTCTATATCTATAGACATCTTTGAATTAGTTTTCAGTAACTCTTTACGATTATATAATAGGTATTTATTTTTAGCTGATTACGTTTGCTCAGCTACTATTGCAGTAAACAGGTCACAAAATCTGCTACCGGTATAACAATTACATATTCACGGTTAAAATAGTCACCGGTATTTAAAATGTTTAATTGTTTAAATACAGGTAGAACATTTGCGAACACCGTGTATACAAGACAACCACAGTTGATATTTGCATACCAACCAACGACGCGGCAGCCCTATGCAAACCAACATCATGACGATATTGGAACTACAACTGACTACGAGGACATTTGACGTGGTTTAACTATGCAATATCTTGTCTATGGAGAGTAGATATCAAACTGAATAATTGAGATAGTTTAAAAACTAAAACAACCGACTTCAATGCCCCGCGAGTCAATTTCAGTAGCAAGTTTGAAACGTTTATCGTCATATCTCTAGAGATACTTATCAGATCTCAATGAAATTACAATGGGACTACTTCGGAAACGTACCCTACCGATCACAAAAAGAATCATTCGAATCGGTTCAGAATTGATGGAGTAATCACGTAACATACACAAAAAAAAACATACAGACGAATTGAAAACCTCCTCCTTTTTTGTGAAGTCGGTTAAAATGTGTCTGACATAATTTAAAATCGATTAATAAACTAAAAGAACCGACTTCAAACGTCACGCTAGTCAAAGTAGCCATATTAACTTCATTACTGAACTGACTTCAGGATAAAGTTTCTCTAACAAACATTAGGTCTTAAAAATAAAAATAATCGTTAAATCTAACATTAACTTTATTTTACTATCAATTTTGTAACACTTAAATTATTTAACTGATAAATTGTTTGAAATGAGCCCCGTCGTTCCGGCTACACAACATTAGTCGCCGTTGAAATTCATTTCTTGTAGCCTTCAGCAAAGTGTTGTGGTGTATGCCCCTAATAATATTTTCTATCGCAATCCTTAGCTTTGAACGGTTTCATAGCAAGTTTCATAAACAACATTTTTTACATGACCCCATAAAAAGAAGTCCATGGGCGTCAGGTCTGGACTTCTTGCAGGCCATCTAATCGTCCCGTTTGTCAAACAAAGTCAAACGTTCCATTTTTAAACTTCTCCACTGAACGCCTCGGATCATGTAAGAAGGAAATGTGCATAGAGTACCACCATTGAACAATTTTCTTATCGAAGATTTCAACAAGGTACTTAACGATAAATTAGCAAGCGTGTACTTCATACGAAGTCTTTGAGTGTTGGAGAGATAACAGAACTGTTACGTGTCTTTTACTTGTTAAAAGTGAACAGTAACCAAACATTTTTTAGAGAAACTTTATCCTGAATATTAATACTACCGATTAGTATAATAAAATAAAGAGTGTTTATTTTTTTTAATTTTAGTTGGTTCGAGTCCCGGGCGAAGCAAGCGAGTTTTAAAAAATCTTTTAATGCAGATTTGTTTATTTTCAAATATAAAGGAATGTCTCCTTTAAGTAAAATGAGCTAGCTTAAGGATTTAAAGTAGTTTCCCTCCAGGGCCTGAGTTTAATTTCCACACTGTATACTTGCAATAATGTCTCAAGAGTGAGACGATTGCCATTAAAAAAAAATAGTAACATGTCATCGAGGTATACATGCATCGTTATACAAATGTTGACATATTAAAAACGTCACGACCGATTTTGTTAAAATTTAAATGAAACCACCTGGAAAGGGAACCCTTTGAAACAAAATAAGAATTTTCCAAATCGGTTCAGGCATCTTCGAGTAATCGGTGAACATAGATACGATTCCGACGAATTAAGAACCTACCTCCTTTTTTGTGAAGTCGGTTATAAATGTAATAGTTCAAGAAACAACGATAATGGCGCTAGACAACCTATCAAACAAAAATAACGAAATCAAAATCGGTTCATCCGTTTAGGCACTAAGATGCCACAGACAGACAAACAAATACACAGTCACAAAGATACATAAATCAAACTTATGAAACCCCTTTCTCTTTGCGTAGAAGGGTTAAACACAGAGAAATCTCCCCTGCTCGTGGTTAAAAAGAAAAACAAATCAATATTTTCTCGCTACAACTTTGAAAGGCTGAACATCACTAAGCTACCATAGCATAATTTTTCTTAACACCCGTCCCCTAATCTCGAAAAGAACCAAAAATTCCCAAACTCTCCCCTTGGCATAAATCTATAACCTTCCGTGCACTTTTCACCCCCTCGAACTCGGATGACTGTGCAATTATTATTATCTAACCAAGTATCATCAGCTCTATACACTTCGACCAAGAGTACCACGATCCATTCCAAAATAAATTCTTTGTTTTTCTTCGACGACTGAAACTCAGTTTGAGTTTTTGTTAATGTGACAGAGTTCAATCTGTTAGGGACATATAGAGAGTTGTAGGTACGAGGTTCGACTTTGTGGAAAATTCCTATAGCAGACCTATAAATCAGTTTTTCGTTTATTAAAACACCCCTTGGCACTTTCGATCCGCAATCGCCCCTGCATCGGGGGATTATTCTGCATTTGTATAAATCCTGGGATTTAGTTTGGATATTGAAATATAGTTTTCGGTCTTTTATTATTTTGCACTACTTATATATTTTTCGTTACCCGTAACCGCTTGTTCACATCTGTCGTGTGTCTTATCCGATTTTTAGTCGGATGTTTCAGAGGCAGAGAACATTATTTTTACATGAAGATATTCATGTTTTTCTAGTGGTAGGACTTCTGCTAGTCTGCCTGGGGCGGTACCACCACTTTGCCAATTAATTTTCAGCCGTGATATAGAAATGTTTTTTGGTTGAAATGGCAAGGGTGTCCAGTGAAATTACAGGGCATGTGAGACTCAACATCTTTATTGTCTCAAGGTAACAGGTGCAGTGCAGTGACATGCAAAATTATGGCAGTTCAGAATGTTGCATGCCGCTGTATCTGTTATAGGTAGACGTCATCGCTTACCATCAGGCGAGCGTTGTGCTTGTCCTGTTACCTTTTACCATAAAAAAAAATGCATACAGTCCGATTTCGTCGTTTGTTTCGACAACCAGATTAAAAATCGGATCCGACACACGACAGATGTGAACAGTCGGTTACGGAAAATGAAAAATATACAAGTACCTATTGCAAAATAATAAAAGAGTGAAGTCCTTTTGTTTTTTATAGTTTTTCATATCTCTCCATCCACAGATAATATTAGTACCTAAATTAACATTATAAAGGGCTTCCTGATGTTGGCTCTGGCTTCATCAATGCCTTATGCCTTGACCGCGCGTGACCCGAGATACGTATACAAAAATATAATTTGTAATATATTTTAATATTAAAGAAATATGTACCACGTCAGGTTCAGTTTTTTACTTTAATCTGAATCTCTCTTCCGAATGAAAACGAACCCCTACAGGGTATCAGTGAAAATCATTTTATTTTCCTTTTGTTCTCGCCCTAAAATTTTCCAAGACACTTGACGACACCGGAAACAATTAAGACCTTGTTCGGAATACTCCCCCTGCTCCCCAGGGAAGGCGTGTTGTGTTCTTTTTAATCTGCTACTCTCTACCCCTGCGCAGCTCTACAGAGCCGCAATAAGGCTTGCTTTCAAGGGGTAAGTTTGATTATTAAAATTATCGTGAGAGTGATACACACATAAAAGTTTGTAGCACCTATTAGTATTTGAAAAATATTTACCGAAAAATGTACTCCGACCAGTTTCCGACGTTCTTGAAGTCCTTTGTCTGGGAGTTTTGCCAACAAGCCCGTTCGCGACGCTCGGGCCTCGGCACGCCGAGTACCGTAACTCTGTTACGGTACATTTTTTACGTGTTAGAAACTGTTACAAACTTTAATAAGGGGTAAGTTGCTTACCAAGAATTATTATACAATTTTTTTAGTTATAAAAGTTATTGACAATGAATTTTACGTACCGGGCTCTTTCTAGCGTGATATTTAATGCGTATAATAAAAAAAATATTGATAATAATTGTGGTATGTGATAAGATTTTGCAGTTTCTCCACCCATTTAAATATGCATGGAGACATAAATGAAACTATGATTTTAATAAACTAGTAAAACTTTTGAAATGAATTTTTATGTAAATCAGTGAACAAAATTGTTATTATGAAGAATATGGATTAAATGTGTATCGTCTTACCGCCGTCTTTCAATTCCAGACAAACACGATACTATTAAAGTAATGACCTTTATCAAACGTGGTAGTTAGCAAACAATTGAATGCGGATTATATAGCCATGCTATCAGAACCAAGAATAGACTTTAGTATAGAAGTTGGGCCAAGTTTGACCAACCACACTTGCCCCCTTGCCGTTACCTTACTCCACCTCTATGTAATCCCCGCCGCGACGTCGAGACATTGGGGTAAACATTGTTTAATGTTGTTTAAAAAAAAAGTATTACCGAGATAAGCACAAGTTAATGGCTTTAATTTGAAAAAGCCGAAAAAGTTAGATACGCTTGCGCTGGGGTTCGCGATAAGTAATTTAATAGAAAAGGAAAATTTACGAGGGGTCGAGGAACTTTGAAACTGTTAGTCCACTTGTCTTCACATGCTTCATCACCAACCACCTCAAACGCTACTTATTTAGATGGTGCTTCCACACAATTTTACAATCAAACCGCAGCTAGAGGGTATTGTGTTTATAGGTTGTTGTATGACATTGTCAGCACACATCTACTCTCAACTACTCAGTTCATACAATACCTACTCAATGCCAACACTAGCGCCAATAGTTGGCGTATTGCAATCGGAATTCTATTGCTTCTCATCAGACATCAATTAATTCTAACTATAAAAAAATAATGATCATTCGAATCGGTTCATAATTAGCGGAGTAATTGCGTAAAAACACAAAAGAACAGTACAGTAAATTACAGTAGAAATAAGAAGCTCTTTACGATTATAACTTACGAACGAATTTTATGAAACACGTGATAAGTAAAATAGATATAAATCTGATACGGCCATTTTACCACGAAATTCTAATACTTTGACACGAACTCTAAACACGGACCTCTACAAAAACTATTTGATAACATATTACCAGAAAATTCCTGATGCTTTTCAACAATATATTTCAGCAATTTTCCCGAAAATCCCAACCAAGGTAACTACATTTTAAAACAAACTCAATAACCGTCCAAACTCCATTATTGGCCTCCATACACGGTGGAAATTACAGCCACAATGCCGGACTGAAATTAAATAACGCTTCAGCACAAAAGGGATTGATTGAGGGCTAGGTGACAGCTGTAAAAGCAGTAAGGACAATTAGCTCTGTAGCGCATTGGGTTAATGACTTCTTACCCAAAGGTTTATTTTTTGGTGGTTTTAGCCTGCCACGCATAGGGTTCAACGGATTAGCCAACTGAAGTGGCAGTGGGCTGGTCATATCTGTTGTAGGACCGATGACTGTGTGAGTAGATTGGTTCTAGAGTGGAGACCGCGAATCGGCAAACGTAGCGTAGGACGCCCTGTGAGCAGGTAGAGCGACGACATTCGCAAAGCTGTGGGCAGTGACTGAAAACAAAGAGCCAAAGATCGGGCTCAGTGGCGTGACTAGGGAGAAGCCTATGTCCAGCAGTGGACTGATACTGGTTGAATATGATGACGTATAAGGGAAAACGAAGTAAAGAAATTAGGGCAGAAAAGCTGCCCCAGCATTGTACAGAATGCCGATTTGTTCACCTGCAGCCTTCTTACTGGTGAATCACACCGCGATATACTACCTATATAGATAAAAAAAAACTCTACAGTGTTAATAGAAAAAATAATTTATTTTTAATTTTGTATACAAGGCCATAATGGTTGACATTATTGTAAAATGTCGGTCGTACAGAGATACACAATGAGCCAGAAGACGTAAACTCACCTCAAAGTGAGGACACTAAACCATATGTATTTTAACGCCTAAGTAAGTCACTCTGTGAATGTCGTTGGGTAGGTTTAAATTGAATTAATGAATGATTTATTTTTCCATAGTATTAAACTAGTTTTTACACTGTCTAATATATATATATATATATTGACACAAATTAACCATCGTTTAGGCACCTTGAAATTCTACACAGGAAAGTCCCGTGTTATGGAATTCAGTAACATTGACACAAATAAATGTAACAAATACATATACCGTGGGTAAACCTATCATATATACTAGATGAGCCACGCGGCTTCGCCCGCGTTTAAATGTATCCTATAGGCTAATCCATAATACTGGCTATACAAAGGCAATGATTCGACTAAATCGGTTCGGCCGTTTGACCATGAAGAAGTCCCAAACAAACATACAAACTCACTTTCACTTTTTAACCGACTTCACAAAAAAGGAGGAAGGTTCTCAATTCGTCTGTATGTTTTTTTTTTTTTATAATATTGGTGTTGATAGGTAGAAAACGTGTTTTATACGTCTCATCGTGTTTTGTAAAGCTATTTTGTACCGTTTCTTCCTGTAAAATATAGTTCGCAACTTTACATGGGTTAAGAGGGAGGCGCGAGCGAATTTTCAGGTAGATTTTTCAACCGACTTCCCAAAAAGAAGGAGGTTCTCAATTCGTCTGTATGCGTTTTTTTGTGTATATTACGCGATTTGAATGATTCTTATTTTAATCGGTTGGGTTCGTTTTCTGATTTCGAGATCTGATAAGTATCTCCAGAGATATGACGATAAACGTCTCCAACTCGCTACTGAAACTGACTCGCGGGGCATTGAAGTCAGTTGTTGATCTTAATTATGGAAACACAGCGTGGCTTGAAATTACGGTTGGATGTGCTTTTTGTTATTTTTTTTGTATTCAGACTTTTTGGGGAAATTTTGATTAAGTATCTATTCAACACTTATTTCGGAATTGCTAATAGGTACAAATACTCTGCAATGGTTTTCGATCACAGAAAAATATAAAGTAGAAACAAATACGCAACCAATCAATGTCTATAATAAAAACTCTTACTGCTAAATTAATATGTATAGGAGGCTACGAAGGGACCGATGGCACTTAAAAAGCTTTCAATTATCTAACTGTCAAACACAATATATGGAGGGAAATACAATGAAGAGTGCAAAAAAACAGATGATGTATTTGGGATGCTTTTATTTCATAAAAATAAGTAACGTTTTTGATACACTGCTTTCATACAAAGTTATTACGATTTTTTTTAATAATACTTAATTATTTTCTGTACTATAACTCAAACTAAGACCTGGGGCCTTATTCAGTATGACCATTTTAAAGTCTTACCGTGCCGTGTTACGTTATCTCCGCGTTATGGTATTCTCTATGCCAATTAAATCGCGGTAGGGTAAGGTTATGAGCGCGTTTTGAGCTGTCAAAATATCGTGACATATGAGGACGTGTAACACGCGCGTTTTGTATAATTTACCTATCGTGTGGCATACAGAATACAATTTTTCAATAACGTAACGTGGCGCGTTAAGGAACGCGTTATCTCATTGGTCATACTGAATAAGGCCCCTGATGACATTTAAACTCGTTTTGACACGATTTTATTAGCTTCATCATCACCAGCCGGTGACAATCCACTGCTGCACGCAGTAGGTCTCTCCCAAAATGCGCCACCGAGCAATTAATGGCTTTCACTTGTAACTACCTGCGGTGCGCAGTGACTGGAAAAGAAGAACCGAAGATTGGAATTAGCCTTGTGTAGTACATGTACTAAGTACTAATCTGAATGAATTCTCGACACTGAACTAGAATGAACTATTCCGTAAGTCTACTAGTACATAGTACATTTAGTACTTCGTTCGCGATTATTGTCTGTGATTCATGCTCATGCTCACGGAATGAAAAGGACGATGAACGAATAAGTTAGCGTAACTAGTGAACGAACGAGTGAGATGCACTGTATGGTATTTTCAATAGCTATTTTGAACATTATGGTAACAGTCATAGGGACTATTTTTAATTGAGTAATTATGACCTACTGTACTAATTTTTTTTTTTTTTTTTTTTTTATTTATTTCAGTAATCATACAGCGATTTTAAAAACTAAGTAATAGGTGTATAACTTATAGACTATGGCCAAAATTGATTACAATAGATAAAACATTATATAAGGATAAAAATGAACAGTAGTAGATTTACGAGTTGTTACGTGCATTGTGTGCGTGTGTGAGTGTGTGTGTGTGTGTGTGTGTGTGTGTGTGTGTGTGTGTGTGTGTGTGTGTGTGTGTGTGTGTGTGTGTGTGTGTGTATCTTTCTAGTGGCAAGTATTGTGTAGTTCTTTTATTTTCAATTTTAAGACACATTTAGACAAATGAAATAAGTCCAACTGAGACTATAGTACTAGAAGTCCGATCTAGTACAGCTGAAAGAATGTACTAGTTCGGAGCGATCTTTTTAATGACCGAGCAGGAACAAGCCTGATCGGAATTAGTGACGTGTTTACGAGCAAACGCTCATATAGTACATGCCTCTTCTATACTATAGGGGTAGTGAGTTGTGAATTGAAACTACTTTTGTTTGGTAGGTACACAATTCTAAGAGGATGAGATCGTTTACTATAAAAATATAATTTATTAGCTCAATTTTGCGGATTATCTCGTCAGCGTGATTCAGCCTAAACGCGATACGACACTATCGCCATCTAATAAAACATTTTGGAACTATAATATAACCACGCCTCCAACGAGTCGTCAGTTACACTAATCTCTACTAGAGATGTATCTATAGATGGTAAGAAATACATTAAACAACGTGTTTTGGGAGAGACCCATGTCCCGAAAAGACTAATTATGATGACGATGTAACTAACTAACAAGCAATGTAATAAACTCTTAGAAATTGTTGCATCAAAATGAAACTTTGTACGTCTATTTGATTATTAAATGTATCGCGAGGATTACACATAATATTATTATTAAGAACGGTTATTAGAAACTGGTCGGAGCAATTCCGATATGAAAAAAACCCGTGAGTGTACAACCGTTCTTTATAATAATATTATTTGTACGTCTATGTAGTTCAGATGACGATATTATAATTTGGTACCTTGGAGCTAATCTGATGATGAAGCTTGAAAGTTCAAAGATGAAGAAAAAGACTCTTCAGAGACTCCTAGTAAATCCCTCAATTTTGAGCTTATTTAAATCGTATTGACTAGTCCAAAGATTGGTCTTCCCAACAAGGGTCTCATGATGAGGCCAGAAATCTATTTTTTTAAGTTAAGGCGTGCATTATTAGTTTTTCTACAACAGACTTCAAGATAGTGAAGGTTCTCAATTTGACTGTATATCTCATAATGTATTATATCTCTGTAATTTACAGTATACTTCTCGGTGCGTCCCATTGTAATTTCATCGAGGTCTGATGAGTATCTCCAGATGTATGGAGATAAACACCTCAAACTTGATGAATGAAAAAGACTACGGTGGCATTTCATCCCGATTCTTTTTAGATTTATATACGATCTTAATTTTTTTATTAAAAAAAACTATAAACCTAGCTTCCGTTTCTCGAAACCCCTGTGTCAAATCAGGACCTACAAATTAATTTAACTTTCTACGAAAATTTTCATCCTTTCGCCATCTCAAGGGAAATTATCTTGTCCTTGGTTATTACCTCATGTATAATTTTAACTTATTAATACTTGGCTTACTTTAATTAAATTTGATGACATTTACTCATAGGGAAGCCTTAATTACAACGAATTAAAAACATAATTTCGGAAGAAAAGACGACGAAATTAATTTTATATTAAAAACTGCATTTACACAGTCTTGTATACCACTTAATAAAATCAAGCTCGTTCTATTTTTACGAAATTTGCTGCTACGATTAAATTCTACGACGGACTACGGATAAAGCTACGAGTGGATCTACGAATTTACGGACCTACGAATCATTCATCAACTCCAGGCATTAAATATTTAACATTTTTGAAACGCTTTCTATAAAATAATTTAAGATCGTTGAAAAAACTAAAAGAACCGACTTCAAACGTTGCGCTAGTCAAAGTAGCCAGTAGACGTAGTAACTATTACATAATCTGTGCCAGTAGTTAGTAGTAAGTCGTCGAGATAAGTAAATGCGTCGTAATACGAATGTTGATATATTAAAAACGGCTTAACCGATTTCATAAAAATTTAAACGGAAAAGCCACCTGGAAAAGGTAACCTTTGAAACAAAAAAATAATTTTCCAAATCGGTTCAGGCATCTTTGAGTAATCGGTGACCATATATTAAAAAAAAGGTTCCGACGAATTGAGAACCTCCTCCTTTTTTGTGAAGTCGTTTAATAATATGAGAGTTGTGATGTGAAATTCCTTGGAATTTGTTTTATCGCAGATTTTTGAGGGCCCGGTGGCGTAATCGGGAGAACGGTCGGCTTTGATGCCAGAGGTGCCGAGTTCAATCCCCGCCGTGCACCAATGGTTTGACTATCGAAAAATGTATGTGCACTTTTCACAGTGGCCTTCCGGTGAAGGAAAAACATCTTTAAGAAACCAACAACCCCCGCATGGTGGTAGGACACTATGTAGTGTCCGCCTGGCCAGCTACCACCCTTAAGTTAGAAAATCTGACGCTAAACATCTAATGTGTTCCGACAGCTATCCTTGAGAGCCAGTTCCCATTCTAGGCCTAGCATGCTTACCATCTTCGACTTCGGTAAGATAGTGGTCAAACGCTAGCCTATACGATATAAAAATAACCGCCCAAGTGCGTGTCGGGCCACGCGCAGTGTAGGGTTCCGTAGTAGCCTGTTATTCAATGCAAGTCTTTACCCGTTATAAACAAGCAACTAGGTACCGTTTTTGTCACTTTAAAGAATTTATTCTAAGGATTTTGTATTTGGTACAAAATTACCAAACACCCAAGTTGAACGACTATTATGGCTAAACTAATAAAGTTATCTTAACCGCTATAATTTTCCTTTAAAATTCATGAAATGCGCTATTATCACGAATTTTTCCAGATATTTTAGAGGGGTGGGGGGGACGCCCTCCTGGAACAAAAATTTGCACTTTAAAGTTTAATATTTCGTATAGGGAGCATTCAATCGAAAAATGGTATTAGCAACCCTTAAATCATTTTAAGAGACCTATTCAACGATACCCCACACGATGGGGTAGACGTTGAAAAAAAAATCATCCCTACTTCTCATATAGTGAAGCTATCCTAAAAAAAAATATTTTTCACAATTTTATTTCAGCCTTTTGTCGGCGTCGTTTATATACATACTCCTACAAAATTTCAGCTTTCTAGTATTAACGGTCTCTTAGCAAAACCTCGGACAGACAGACAGACAGACGGACATGACGAAACTATAAGGGTTCCTTGTCAGAACTACGGAACCCTAATAAGGATTTCTATATTTGTAAAAGTATCACAAAATGTCATTTGAATGCATTTCATTATCTAAACTAGACTTGAATTTACTAATTAAACGATAACATCCGAAAAATCTAATACTATAAGAATCTTTGTCCTGACATACTGACTGACTGACTGACTGACTGACAGACATCTAATACTATAAGAATCTTTGTCCTGACATACTGACTGACTGACTGACTGACTGACAGACAAACAACGCACAGCCTAAACCGCTGGTCGTAGAGACTTGAAATTTGGAGGGTATATTTGTCTTAGTACGTCGTACACCTTTGTGTACTAAGAAAGGATTTTACAAAATTCACCCTTTAAGGGGATGAAATGGGGGTTCAAAGTTTGTATGGAGAAACAAGATTAGATAGTATTTTCTATACGAGACTTCACACAATTGCTTCAGTAGAAAAATAAATAAATACGTGTTTCAGGTTTCTTTGAAATTCCACCCCTAAGAGGGTGAAATGGGGTAACAAAGTATGAAAATCAATATTGTTTCGGATTGCGCTGAAATTGCAGATGGCATGCAGATGGTTATTTTGACTTAGGTATCCGCTAAAAAATAATTTTTCAAAATTCTCTCTTCAAGGGGATGAATCGGGGGTTCAAAGTTTGGATAGTCATTTAATTCGACATTTCACACAAGTACTTCTGTAAATAAATAAGTAAATACGAGGTTCAGACTTTTTCAAAATGCCACCCTAAAAGGATAAACTAGGGTAACAAAGTCCAAAAATCTATATTATTTCGGATTGCGCTGAAATTTAGAATGCAGATAGTTATTATGACGTAGGTATCCGCTCAGAAGGGATTTTCTAAAAATTCCTCCCAGATACTGAACGGGGATTCAAAGTTTGTATGGCGAAACAAGATGAGAAAAAGTACGTGTTGTAGGATTTTTCGAAATAGGGTAGGTAACGAAGTCTGAAAATTTGGGTTTTTCGGGTTTTATAAATATGAATCCCGAATTGCCTTAGTTACGCGATAACATGAAAACGGGTGAACTGATTTGGCTAATTCTTATTTGATGTCTTTAATGATAGAATCGTTTTTACAAAAGAAAAGTTTTAAGCTAATAAAATAAGTTTTTAACGCGGGCGAAGCCGCGGGGCACTTCTAGTATATACTAAAATTAAAATAAGTGACCAAGAATCAACTTTAGATTAAGGATGTAAATTAAAGGATCGATGTACTTAAATTCGAGGTCTGTGGAATCAACGTTGTTATTCGTGAACGTGTAATTGCGGCATCGCGTTGACAATGTTAATCAAATTGAAATTAATTATTATAAGTTATCAAAGTTCAAAGGTGCTCAAAATTACATATACTTGTTGTAATAAAAATTATAACTTTATCATTTTCTATAAGCTGCATGATTTTATGAGAAGACTAGCTGACCCGGCAAACGTTGTTTTGCTAAAACCCAAATATCTTACGGAACCCTATTTTGTTCCAAAATAAAATTTAGCCTATGTTACTCGTGGATAATTTGGCTTTCGAATGGTGAAAGAATTTTTAAAAACGGTCCAATCGTTTTTGAGCCTATTCATCACAACCAAAGAAACAAAGTTTTCCTCTTTATAATATTATATATTGTTACATCGCGTCGTCGAGTCGCGATGTTTCGCCAAGCTTCTCGAACAAAAATAACGTGGGAAACAATAGAGTAGTTAGGGGCTATAAACACCCGACCCGACCGTCATAAAAGTAACCTTCCCGGAATCCCGACCCTAGTCAATATACCTAGTTTTGTAGTTAAGATTGAACCTTATTCATAAGTAGTTAGAGATCAAATTAGCATGTATGGTAAAGTTGTTTACATCAGATGTTCAAAGGAAAGCCGCCCCTTTTGTTTTTGATTTATTGCTTGTTTGTCTGTTATTTTTATTCTTTATTGATCGAGGATTTTCTAGAATAATTATTGTGTCCTATATAAAGCGTCGCACCGCGGCGTTAAGGCAGTCATTCTCTGGAAGCGACAGTGTAACTATCTAAGCGCGGATAGCGACCAAGTGATCGTTAAGTGTTATCAGCGAACTAGTGTTGTGAACTGTGAACAGTGAAATCAGTGATTGTGATTACCAACGACCTCAGTGTGTGTTAACGGACTTTTGATAATTGTGCAAGACGATTTGGACAACTACTGTGGAACATTGTGCTAACCTAGTGATCAGTGGAAATAAACGTTCATCTCATCGGATTGGCATTTTAATACCACCCCGCACGTAACAATATAATATATATAATAATAATTAATAATTAGTGTAGATAATTAGTGCACTAAGTTACCATGAAAAAAATCTCAGTATCTATTTTTTAATGGTTTTCTTAGCTTCTAGGTAAACCAGCACTTCCAAACTGAACTGCAATATGCTACTTAAAATAACGAATTTCATACAAAATCATAAATAGTTGGTAGTTTAGTGGAATTTAGTTCAGTATTATACTCTTTATTCAATAATACAACACAGGCTGCAAATCACCCGGTCCTTTTGAAGGCATTGACGGAGCCGAATCCAACGTCAAGAGGCCCTTTACAATATTAAATTAAATAAAATTATGATTTGATATGGATGGAGTGATGAAAAACTATAAAAAGATGGTACATTAATTTATTACGGCTATGAATGTGTGCTGCTTGAAGTTTGTTTTCTGGTCTATGGGATGAGGTACGGCACCCGCCAATTATGCCTCATTTCAAAATATTAAGGCGGGTGGTGACTCGCTATACACTGAATGGGCCCCCCATAATGGCGGACCGTTATGTCGACGCCGAAGGGTAACATTGGCGTGGATAGCTAAGGGTGTTGAGAGGTGTGCTGCACTTTTACTAAACGCTACTAGCGGCTTTATGCCTTTAACACAATTTACTATAGAAGGCGACTTGGTTAAAAAACTGTAATGCCCATATAGTCTGTCTATCAAATAAATAAATAAACACTTCCACCCTGGAGCTTAGGTCTTAGCTCTTGCGATTCCCACCACCGGCCGGCCGGTCAAGGCAAGCCGGGGGTCACAGGGTCTCATTTAGCCGTCACGGGATAGGGGAACGCGGTGTCGCCACTCACCGTCGGCTCGCCACAAAGCTGCCCCTACGGAATCATTATTATTAGATATTGCAGCAAATAAAAATAAAAGGACCTCAATATCATTTTTAGGGCCCAATGGCGTAGTGGGAGTGTGATTGGCTTTGATACAAGAGGTAGCGAGTCCAATCCCCGCAGTGCAATAATGATTTTTTTTATCGAATAATGTATGTGCGCTTTTCATAGTGGCCCTCCTGTGAAGGAAAAAAAATGGTTAAGAAACCTCCCAACCCTCGCATGGTGGTAGGGCACTATCTAGTGTCCACCTGGCCAGCATACGGCCAGCAAACGTCCAATGTGTTCCGCCAGCTGTCATTGAGAGGCAGTTAGGTCTTGTGTGCTACCATCCTCGACCGCTGAGATA
The DNA here is from genome assembly GCA_954871355.1 of Cabera pusaria. NCBI lineage: Eukaryota > Metazoa > Arthropoda > Insecta > Lepidoptera > Geometridae > Cabera > Cabera pusaria. The sequence goes on along the minus strand of OX940904.1, from coordinate 4,047,191 downwards.
GTGGTCAAACGCTAGCCTATATGATACTTAAAAAATATACCAAAGCATAAATGCAGTCCCTTAACACGATTTTTTTACATATAAAAAAATCCTTTGAAGTCTAAAGGCATCCTTTCATTAAGGCACTGAAAAATTCTTATTATAACATTAATTCGAAGAGGGCGTTAAGTATCGCGCGTGCACTTACGCCTTTAACACTCACCCAAGCGTGAGATTTTTTGAATTATAGTGTTGTTAAGCCTCTTTTCTCATTATTTTTATTTATGTTACAGACAAAAATAATGAGCTGTTTTGATATTGAAAAGATTTTCATAGAGTGTGCCTGTAGAAAACAGTAAGTATAAAAAACCTTAGATGAGACTGCCTTGAATTGTGAGTCACTTTTAGTTGCAAATTTCAAGTGTTTACCTCAATATCTCTGAAGATATCTTTAAACGACCTTCATGAAATTTTTAGAGGTATACTTAGGCTACGATACCGTTTCGAGGCCATATACTGAAGTACTCTAGAAAAATGGCGTAGCAAAATACTACAGGCCGGTGACGGGCAGCATCGTCACCGGCGCGAGGAGCTACGTCCTATCTATGGCGTATCTTGGGAGAGGCCTACGTCCAGCAGTGGACTGGCACAGTCTGATTATGATGATAATGACTCTAGAAAAATGGATTATACCTAAGAGATGGTAAAAGGAATAGAATAAGGCAAGAGAAGAGTTGGGAGATACCCGGTCCCAACTGGAGAAAAGTGGCTAGAGATAAAAAACAATGAAAGGTGTAAGAGGAGGCCCATGCCAAGACACACAAAACGAGAGACATTCTGTAAAACATTACAATATTTTAGACAACGACCTCAAGAGTTCAGGATAAAAGGCTAATTGATTGATTAATCAATCGATTGTTGGAATTGAAAACTCTAGGCCTAGCGAGCTACTATCCTCGACCGCATCATCAATTACCAACAGGTGAGATAATGGTTAAACGCTAGCCCATACGACATAAAAAAGTTCTATGTCCGTATTTTACTAAAACAAGGTTGCAAATGATTGCAATATAATTTAAGATCGTCTAAAAAACTAAAAGAACCGACTTCAAACGTCGCGCTTGTCAAAGTAGCCAGTAGACGTAGTATCTATTACATAATCTGTGCCAGTAGTTAGTAGTAAGTCGTCGAGATAAGTAAATGCGTCGTAATACGAATGTTGATATATTAAAAACGGCTAGGCCGATTTCGTCAAAATTTAAATGGGACCACCTGGAAAAGGTAACCTTTGAAACAAAAAAGTATTTTCCAAATCGGTTCAGGCATCTTCGAGTAATCGGTGAACATATATAAAATATAAAAAATAAATAAAATGGTTCCGACAAATTGAGAAACTCCTCCTTTTTTGTGAAGTCGGTTAAAATCGTATTTAAAAGAATGATAATGACAAAGTTCGATATCATAAAAGACCCAATCATCACTTAACATTTTGATCACTATTATAAATTAAATGCGACTATTATTACGTATTTTAATCTTTATCTCAATACTTCAATTTTCTCTCTCTCTTTCTTACTTATATTTATTTATATTACCTATTATATACTATTGAAAAGGCTAATAAATATCTCACAAAAAACTAAAATCAAATTTTCTATAAATAAAAATAAAGCACAAATGGACAAAACCCCAAATCCCTAAAACTTTCAATTCACGTACTTAATGCTGGGGCCAGACGACAGATGCACCTTTCCCAAACAATAGCGATAAGTTCAATTTCGCACGGATAGTGTGAAACTGAACCAAAAAGATTAAACCCTGATTGGAGCTTGCAAGCTACCTAGAACATTGATGTGAAGACAAATGAATGCACTAACACTTACCGTGCCTGAGAACAATCTGTAATATTCTGTCTTACAACACTAAGGAAAAGAGCGAAATCATGATCTGACGTCATTCAAGGTCATATTTGCAGTGGTAAGACTTTTGCTAGTCCGCCTGGGTCAGCACCACAACTTTGCCAATTAATTAAACTACGAAATAGAAATATTTTTCGGTTTTAATAGCAAAGTGTCCAGTGGAATTACAGGGCATGTTAGACTTACATCTTTGTCTCTAGGTAACAGGTGCAGTGCAGTGACATACAAAATTCTGGCTATCCGGAATGTTGCATGCCGTATGTATCTGTAATAGGTAGACGTCATCGCATACCGTAAGGCGTGCGTTGTGTTTGTCCTATTACCTTAAATCATAAAAAAATATATACATTTCTAGTCTTCAAGAGTTTATTCTACATGCAACCACCATTCAGTATGATCTTCTTGGACTGAGCTGAAAAAGGAATAAAACTGCCTGCAGGGATCGTCTAGACAGCGGCTGGTGACATCTGCTTTAAAACTTTCGAATTTCGCGTTGAGGATTCCATGTTCACTCCTCTGTAGAAAAAATGTGTGTATGCTCTTATAGATTTACGTGACTTACACGATGTCGATGTAGCGATCGACAATAACAATTGTTTCGGCCTCATCCGGAGGCCATCATCAGTGCGAGGCTGGACGCATAGGCGAGTGCCCCGCACTCGAGATCCTGATGATTTTTTTAAATCTTTATTCATTTTAAACACGGTTATTCTTAATAATATGCATCCTTATAGACTATGCTACTAAAATATTACAATGCAAAAGTAGTTACAATAATTCTAAGTTTTAAGGCTGTTTGATAAATCTCAAGCAAACTGGCAGCATCTTCGGATTGTGGCTCAGATAGAATAGCGTTACATCCACCCACCTGCCAGGAGGAGTGATCATCAGCAAACAGCTGCCGATGGCCTGATGATGGCCTCCGAGACATTGTCGATCGCTATATCGACATCGCGTAAGTCACGTTAAATTCCCGATCTATATATATCTATATCTATAAGTGTATGCTCAGATTGTATTTTTTTTAAACTTTGTTCTTTCGCGTATTAATGTGTAATAGATGTGGATTATTAACCATTTAGTGCCGATAACTGTGTGTGCGACTGTAGGGAAACAGCGCTGTTGAAGCATGAGCGCATGTTGAAAAATATACCGTTTTCGTTCCCACCAAAATTCCACTGAAAGCCATAAATTTTGTAAAGTCCTTTAAAACTTTACTGAATTTCTGGCTGACCAAAGAAACGCATTTTATGTTACGTAATTTATGCTGCATTTGGTTTCATACAAAAGGCCTGTTTGTATCGCAAAATAAGTTACTTGCCGGTTGAGAATTTCTATGCAACCAAGATTGAACGACTCATTTTACGCGACTCACACAAACATTACTTTCGTTTTGGATAGAATGGTTTTGGTTTGCCATGGCTATGCACATACAACTGTGTTGTTGCTAAGACTGTGCGCACACTGCGGTTTTTATTCGTCAATTTGCAAAAACACTAATGTACTAGAATCCACGCACTGCGAAAAAAAATCGTCCGCACATTTTGTAAGAACATAATAGTGCAATTTATTTTGCGGTACGAATACGAGTAAAATGGTGGTGGGTGCTGGTGCTGGTGCAGCTCAGCCTAATTCATGCACTTTCATGATATCGACATAAAGATTTTCTTAACTCCAATCTCATAACCTTTCCTCGAATGTCAGGGTATTCTCCGAACATCAGATTACTAATAAATATTCAGCTGGCGTGGAATATACGACTTTTAATTGAAAACCGACGATTATCCCGCGCCCTGTTGCATATTGATGGCCATTATATTTTTAAATTTGATGCAACTTACAGCTGCGGTCCGAATTTCGATATTCGTTGGATTGATTTTTGAAAACGTGATTTGATTATTTTTGTTATATAATCGCTTAACGCAACAACTAGAGCTTTGACTTGACGATATACACACTGCCTCGCGCTACGCTGCGGGGTGCGTGGCGGCGGAGCCCCGCGTCCCCGTGCGTATGCTGATATTTTGGATTGATTTCTTGGAAACACGCGCGTCGGTGCGTGTTTCGCCGCAAGTAGGCGCTTGATCTGCAACACTGCGCGTGAATGCGTGTTCAGTGTGTTGGACTACGCGTGTTTTCTACACAAACACAGATACTTGCAAACAACGTAAGACCACGCACTCCCGCGCTACGCTGCGTGATTCGCCTTGTATGTGTGTGTGTGTGTGTGTGTATGTGTGTGTGGGGGGGGGGGGATTGTGCTATATACCGTGATGATGTCAAAAAAAGTCGCCATAACTCAAATATACACGTAATGTATTAGGATTGTCCTCCTAAAATTTCAAATAGTACGAGTATTTACCTCGTAATGAAAATGAGTACGTTTTTCAATCATACTTGTATTCAATTGGTACAAATAAATCAGAGGCACCTCGTACAATTCTCTCACAAAATCGGATATCCGCAAACAATGTGCACGGACCGGATACGTAGTGATGTTCAATTAATCGCAGTTCCGGGCTACGATCACGGCACGGCGTCGGTACGGTACCATGAATATTTATGTCCGATTCCCCTCACTGTGTCCCGGGTTCGGTTTGGTAAGTTTAACAAGTCTACAAGTAGACGTACTGCGCGTGTAAAGTTGTGATTGAGTTTTTTGTTGAATTTTAAATTTGTGTTTAAGAAGGTATTTGCAGCAGAGGTTTCGATCAGTCCCCACGACATTGCATACATTATTAAATAACTCATAATTATGAACGTACCGTGTACCAACCAACACTGCAAAAAAAGTTTCTGTGAATGTATAAGCAATACTTTCCGTTAAGTTAGGTTAGCTACAAGGTACGTTCATAATTCGGGTATCAAATCAACAATGTAGGGAAGTGCCTACTCTTATAACGTAGTAGAGTGATTCAGTACTCTGTGGTTTCGATCATTCGTATCTCGCTTGTCCTTGGCTACAAAAAGAACCTATTCATCATTACACAATACTTCTATCTTTTCTTTGATCATCCTGTCTCTTTCCATTTACATTCTTATCACTCTTTTTAACCAACTTCACAAAAAAGGAGGAGGTTCTCAATTCGTCGGATTTTTTTTGAAATTTTTTTTTATGTATGTTCACCGATTACTCGAAGATGCCTGAACCGATTTGGAAAATTCTTTTTAGACATAACGAATCGCTTTTTTTTTTCATTACACGTCATTGAGATACAATGTAAACTACATAATAAACATCACTGTTACACATCCATAATAGAAGAGTATATATACATAATAATATATAGGTCAAATAGTGCTATACCTACGTAGTGATTGGGAACTCACTTTGTATATTACAACAAACTTTTTGCAATCTGCAATGGGTTAGAGACGGTAGATCTAAGCGGGTTCACGTGTTTTATCTGCGGCAAGAAGAGAAGAAGAAGAAGAAGAAGAAGCACGCCTATCTCTCTGAAGCGGCACGTCAACAGACACTTGGGAGTCAACCTGGAAAAGACGTACGAGTGCTTTGTTTGTAAAAGTTTGTAAAAAGATCAGTTCACTTTAAATGTTTTTCAATAAATAGTATATCTTATATGAATAAAAAAATCTTTCACTAAAATAGTTAAAATAAAAACTAAACTAAAATTAAATTAAGGGGTGCCCGTATCGTAAAGCGCCAAGAACGCTGGCTGCATTCCCGCGTTGAATCGCTGTAGAATTTTTTGTGCTAGGAAATTTGCCAGCCCTATTGTCACCGGTAGCGTCGTCAAGGCGTAGAGCAATTTTCTTAAGAAAACTTTTGGTGCTCGGACCCCTTTAAATTGTACCATTGAATTTGTAGTGTTTCTCGTAACGTAGCGTTAATAATATCCGTGACAAGTATGCTTCAAACAAATTTTTGATCCATAATGAGATTTATATTTGTACTTGTAGATTTGTTACCTTTGAACTACAGACCTTAGCTGAAATTTCAGCAGCGAATCCTAGTTTTAGTTAAGTGCATGCTGACAAGATTTGAGATCGGATGCAAGTTGTTGAGTTTGAGATGCGATTAGGAAGTTTCAGCTTAGGAATATATTACCACAATATTAGCTAAGTTTTAGCACATTAGCATTTTGTTCTGGTAATGGCAGTTTATGTTCCAAGTTAGAACTCAGCATTTATTATGTAAAGCAGTAGTAAGTTATAGTTTAAAAAAACCGGCAAAGTCGAGTTAGACTCGCCCACCGAGGTTTCCGTACCAACGTTGGCAGGTACCAATTAAGCTAGATCTGTATATTGTATGAGCGCTCATATAAATCAGAGGCCTATGTTAATTGGCTGAGACTATGTATGTATGGGGACACCCTTTAATTTTCAACTTTTTTTATTATTTGGATTTTTTCCTTTAATTTTTGCTGTAAGACCTTGCTTTCTGCCAAATTTTATGATTATAGGTCAACGGGAAGTACCCTTTAGATGTTCGACCCAAAACTATAGGGTACTTCCGGTCGACCTATAATTGTCAATTTTGGTCACAAACAAGGTTTTACAAAACAAGCAAAGGAAAACTTCCGAAAAATAAAAAAACTTGAAAATGCAGGTAAATTTTGGTACTTACAAGTTTTCGTGAAAATCTAAATTTGCCCATATCTTTTTATCGTGCTGGCTCAGGACATTGATTTTTATACACCTAATAGGGACTATAGACCTCAGTATCTGGTATAAATTTCAACTTGCTAGGTCCACCCGTTCCTGAGAAAATTGGTGGTGACACACGGACAGACGGACAAGAAAGTGATCTTATAAGGGTTCCTCTTTTTACCTTTTGAGGTACGGAACCCTAAAAACGAATAAAATACGCTTCAAAGTAGACTCTTGGCTCCATTATCAGACCCTCGTTACTAAACCCGATCTTTTGGACTACTCAAAACGATTCAAATGAGCCCCCATAAGAAAAATTAACTATTTTTTTAAATAATATCATATAGTCTCGAGTTTGACCACTATCTCACCTGGTGGTAACCGATGATGTGGTCGAAGATGGTGTACACACTAGGCCTACTCTGATTCTCTGGCTGTGTGCTGCCGGAACACTGTAATGTTAGGGCGGCAGATTTTATCCTTGATGGTGGTTAGATATTTTTTCATAGCAGAATGATTGAAGAAGATGGAGTCACGCGGAACATCGATATAATATACTCCTACAACCAGTGGACGAACATCCGTGCTAGGATTTGTGTTACTGAGCGTGCTGGGGTAATGTCTAAGTCAACGGCTGTAGTGGTAATCTAAATCTAACCTTTATCGTAGGTCATCGTCACACATGGAAAGCTTTTGTGGGTATGACCAATGACCAGAAATGTAGGTTAACGTCTTTATTAATTTCCTCAGTTAACAGGAGGCTATGAAATGTTGCAATAAGGCACACTCCAATTGCCTAAATTTTAACGCTATTTTATAGACAGCAACAAATTCACTATGGACTCGTAAACTCTCATTAAACGTCTTTCAACAATTTCATTTCAACAATTCGTATGCTGCGAAGAATTTGACGCAAATTAAAAACAACTTAACGGTTACCTGCTTATAAAATTAGAATCCCCCTAGAAGACACGTCATGACACGTCATGACACGTCATGACGAAAAGCCAGAAGAATAAACTCCTACGCCGTGGATATTTCATGGAGATTAAAGCCCGTCACAGACTTAGCTATAATATATATTAATATACCGTACTATAATATATATTATAGCCAGCTAACACACACTGAGAAATATATATTTTGCCTTCATTACCTTTATTAATTGATGGTCGTCCTAGTGTATAGTAATATGCAATAATGTATATTACGGTATCGCTTGGTGACGTTACAGAAATATATATTATAGCTGAGTGTGCGGTCACGCGAAAATTAGTATAGAAAATATATAGTAATATGCCTAGCTATAAAAATATTAATATATATTATAGCTAAGTCTGTGACGGGCTTAAGTATAGTTTTAATCCCACTCACACTTAACAAGAAAACAGTTCGTAATATTCAAACATTAATCAATGTGTAGAAAAATAACGTGCTTGGTCATTCAAGGTCATGATTACATAAGATCGTTTAAAAAACTAAAATTACCGACTTCAAACGCCGCGCTATTAATTTTCAGTGCCAAGTTTGAGGTGTTTATCTCCATATCTCTGGAGATACCAATCAGATCATGATGAAATTACTATGGTACTATCCCAGGGATATCTTCATTCCAACAAAAAAAGAACCATCAAAATCGGTTCATAAACGACGCAAAGTTATCCGCGAACTTAAAAATATATATATATATATATATATACGGTGGAATTGAGTAACCTCCTTTTTTGGAAGTCGGTTAAAAAGTACCGACAATTATACTCACTAATATTTGATGTCGAATGTTTCAACCTAGGTTTCGTGCATGTCCGATGCACTTCCTCGGGAGTTTACGCAGCGAGATCGCGACGACCACTCACAAGTACTTGTCGCGGTCTCGCATTTCGAGAGACATTCGACTTCAAATATTAGTGAGTATAATAGTCAGTACTTTTGTAATCATGATTCAAACTCACTATTACTATAAATCTAAAAGATTCAAAGTCATTATACTCTTCAAGACTTTGTTCTAAATCTCTCCACTGAGTCTCACCTTCTTGGCTCTGGCTAATTCTAGCTACTTCAAGTTGGTATTGTATTTTTCTTGAAAGCGTTATCAGACCACAGCTAGACATTTAAGGGAAATGAGCGAAGCGAACAGAACTTAGTTTTTCGCTTCGCTTGTTTTTTCAACTTTGAAATCTGAGCGAAGCGAAGTGAGGTATAAACAAGTCAATTAGTGTATAAAAGCTGACCACGCTAAATACTTAGCTATTTACCTATATATTTATACAGTGAGCGAAAATTTTGAAATGCTTTGGAGTGGTGTGAGATTCGGCATAATTACAATGTGTATATAATAAACACAAATAAACCTAAAAAGCTACTTAATAAAAGTGAAGGTAATATAATTTCGACACCTGGGCGATGCTAGTTGAGATGCTATTGTTTGTTCTAAGTGTAAGCTGTTCTACGTCGTTCCATTGTGCGACAACGATAAGACTTTTAAAACGCTCGTAAAAATAAACAGAAGCGTTTAGTTACAATGTCTAAAGGATCTCTTATTATTTGCTGTTGTTAAGATTTTATCACTTAACGTTCAGTTAACACCCCTATTGTAGTGTTGCGAATAGTTGTCGAACTCGATCGAGTTTGACTGTTCGAGAACTTTCGAAACAAGATCTAACTAGTATCGAAAGTTCTTGAACAGTTTTGGAAAGAGGAATAGTCTACCCGAAAAAGGTATATTCATCTTCTTCGTCATCGTTACCAGCCTGTATCAGCCACTGGTGGGCATAGGCTTCTCCTATTAGCATACAAGTAAATTAACTAAATTTTCTACCATACAATCTGCCACTATTGTTTACGTAATAACTATTTTATAATCTGTGCTATTGTTTTAAAAAAAATACTACCTGCGAATCTCAGACGTTACCCGTTTAAAAAAAACGTATGTCCTATTCTACTGTATTTCCTAATCCCGTGCAAAATTGGAGCCATATTGGTCTTGCCATTTCACCGTGAAGAGGTCACAAACACACAAACAAATACTTTTACAATAATGACTTGCGCATTAAAAATATTGGACACGTTTAAAAGAATGGCCAAGTCAAAAGTACCTATAACCGGCGAGCATGTGTGAAGGCGCTCATGAAAGTAGAAGAAGCGAAAGAGGTATGTCAGGATTGTAGCATGTGGAAGGAAGTAGTATCTGCCTACCCCAACAGGAATAAACTGGCCAAGTGCAAGTCGGACTCGCACTCGTAGGGTTCCGTAATACAGTAGAGTATTCTATAACTATGATTTTTCACAACTACTAAAATAACTTGGTTTTTCATAGTAATTGTATGAAAAACAAAGTTATACTTGCGGTTGCTATATCTCAACAATTGCTGACTGTATCTCGTTCAAACCTATTTTCGTTGAAAGTTTTTATTGAGATCTACAGAATATATTTTTTCTAGATTTTTCACTCCCTTACTTTAGAAGTTAGAGGGGGGGGGACATATTTTACCACTTTAGGCGCGCCTATCTTTTGAATGATTGACTTTGAGAAAAAATGATTTTAGAAACCTCAATGTCATTTTTAAAGACCTATCCACAGACACCCCACACGTATAGGTTTGAAAAAAACATTTTTTTTGCTTCAGTTCCATATATGGGATGCCCCCCCTTAAACTTTTATATTTCTTATTTTTGTATAAAAATCGGAAAGCGGTTCAGAGAATACATCTAACTACCAAGTTTTAATTCTGTAGTATTAACAGTTTCGGAATAAAATGGCTGTGACATACGGACGGACAGACAGACAGACAGACAGACAGACATGACGAATCTATAAGGGTTCCGTTTTTTGCCATTCGGCTACGGAACCCTAAAAAGGCGTTTATCATTCGCAGCTATTTTGCATAAGTTTGTGGACAGCGACATCACAGACACGATTCAATCTCAACATCTCTTTTATCACATCAGCGGCTAAAGTAGAGGCGTAAACTCTTGATAGGGGATCTATTTAAGGGTACCATGTTGCAAGGGTCCATCAGTTTAGCATTTAGATAGGTATAGGTAGATATTCAACGAAATAGCAAAGGGTGAAAACAAAAGGATAGATAGGGAAAGAAAACCAACCAGTGCATGATCATTAGAGAGCTTTAGATTAAATCTTTAGCTACCTGATTATTTTTGTCCTTAATATAAGTTGCCTTAGTATAATTTTGTTGCTAGGTACTTTGCATAGTTTCCACCTCCATCGCCGTCTGTTTTTTTTTTATTCTGAGGTCACAGCAGTTTTTTTTTATCTCTTGTAATATAATTAAAGGTTAGCATTCGACTATTATCTCACGTGGCGGTAAGCGATGATGCTAAGCCTACAATACTCTGACTCTCAAGCGCTGTGTGCTGCTGGACCACCATAAGGTTATGGCGGCAGATTTTCTCCTTGATGGTGATAACCTACTTTTTGGTAGCAAGTCAGGCGTAACATTTATATAGTATGCTCCTAGAATCTGTAGTTATGCTGCAATGCTACAGACAGACACACATTACACATGTTAAATTATTAACACCCGTCTTTTTTAACTGACTTCAAAAAAAGGAGGAGGTTTCTCAATTGCGCGTATATATATATATATATATATATATATATTTTGTTTGTTCGCGGATAACTTCGTCGTTTATGAACCGATTTTGATTCTTCTTTTTTTGTTCGAAAGGAGATATCACAAGTGTGGTAATTGGTACTTATATTAACATGGTAATTTTATCAAGGTCTGATAAGTATCTCCAGAGATATTGAGATAAACATCTCAAAATTGGTACTGAAAATTAATAGCGCGGCATTGAAGTCGGTTCTTTTTTAGTTTTTAAACGATTTTATTTCTCGACGGCTTCGATCAATAAATAAAGTCTACGATTCATAAATTACTGAATTATTAATAAGTTATTTTTCAAAAAAAATAAAACCGACTTCATAACCACAAACAGGCACTCAAAAGCGAAAAATAAATTACTAGGTAGTAGATAGATAATACCTACATGTATCTACCTACTTACTAACCTACATGTATCTACTTACTACTACTACATACATAGTATCTATCTACTATCCAATAGACTTGGCTGGCACCGACTTCAAATAGATAAGTGGGTAGCGCTTATAATAATTTTAAGTAATTTATTTTTCGCTTTTGAGTGCCTGTTTGTGATTATGAAGTCGGTTTCATTTTTTTTGAAAAATAACTTATTTTACCCTTTTTAGTGCAAAAAAAGTTTTAATGAAATTACATGCATCTATTAAATTTCGTGTCTGGGCCGTTATACACTGACGGATATATACTTTTTGAAAATTTCAAGTATGTACCTATAACGGTTAAGAAGATACAGATCTGTAAAGTGCCCACATATGTATAGACACACGGACGGACGGACGGACGGACGAACGGACAACAAAGTCTCAGAAAGTGTTCATTTGGTACCCTCTGGGTTCGGAACCCTAAAAAAATTGACTTTAAATGCCATGCTAAAGTGATAATATTCACTAGTAATAATTATGTCATCAAGGTATCAAAGGACAATGTCCAAAATGGCCCAGTGCAATTAAAGCATCTGACACACACGATAATTAATTGTCTATTTTATTACAATAATTCCAAATATTTTATAACACGGACTAGTTGTATTCCAAAATGAATATAAAAAAGTATTATTAGCGATTATTAACATTACTTGCCGCCATATGGCCAACAGAGTACTGAATCACTCTACTACGTTGTAAGAGGCACATCCCTATATTGTTGAAACCCGATTATGAAAGCACTGTGTAGCCAACCTAACAACGGAAAGTATTATTTACGTAGTAACTATTATATAATCTGTGGTATAATGCTTATAATTATTTTTTTGCCCTGTTGGTTGGTACAAAGTACGTTCATAATTCTGAGTTATTTAATAATGTATGCAGTGTCGCGGGACTGAAATGGCCGCCATCTTCGGCAAACGTCATGTCATGTCAAAAAATCTTAGGTATGTTTAAAAAAGTTTGCACCCTAACAAGACTTTGCCCAGTAGAACATTCCTGTGAAGACATATTATTTATTTTATATACAATTATTTATTATAATTATTAATATATAATTATTTATTGAGGGCCCGGTGGCGTAATTAGGAGAACAGTCGGCTTTGATGCCGTGGTACCGAGTTCAATCCGCCGTGCACCAATGAATTTTTCGATCGAAAAATATATGTGCGCTTCTCACAGTTGCCCTCCGGTGAAGGAAACATCGTTAAGAAACCAACAACCCCCGCATGGTGGTAGGACATATCTAGTGTCCGCCTGGCCAGCTACCACCCTCAAGTTAGAAAATCTGTCGCCAAACATCTTATGTGTTCAGGCAGCTACCCTTGAGAGCCAGTTCCCATTCTAGTCCACTTCTCTATCTTCGACCGCATCATCACTTAGCAACAGGTGAGATAGTGGTCAAACGCTAGCCTATAAGATATAAAAAAAATTAAAATATATTAATTATCCCCACCTTTATTTCTATCTCGCTCACAGTTACCGTAAGAATATCTGTCAAAAACCAAAATCAACGAGAAGAAAGATGTAAAAACATTATTCAAGGTCATATTTTTTAGTCTTCAAAAGTATATCCAATAACAACCTCCATTGTGTATAATCTTTTTGGGACTCTTCTACTAAAACCAGTACATTCTCCTATGTTTGAGGTATTTATCTCCATATCTCTGGAGATACTTATCAGATCTCGATAAAATTAAAATGGGACCACCTCGGAAACGTATCCTACCTATTATAAAAATAATCATTTGGATCCGTTCACTATTGACGGCGCATCATTGCGCGTACGGTCACTTGCGCGGCCGCACGTATCAACACCGCACTCCGTACCGGTTTTTACCAACTAGTGATGTGAAATTCTGATATCGATAAATTTATCGATAACACAATGGAAAAGTTTTTAAAAATACCGACATCAATCAGCAATACTGTCATCAAAAGGCCCCGCGAAGAAGCTTCAGCGGATCAGTGGCAGCTGCCGAAAAAGTTTGCGGCAGCTAAAGATTTGCCAAAAGAAAAAGAAACTGACACAACCAACCGTTTTAGCGGTTTACCAGTGGATGATGTAGCTACGGAGTCTTTTAAAAACGCTACAAAGAAAAAACCAGCTAATCAAGTACCGCCTATCCTTATTGAACTTATGGCGTGGTGAGTGTGTAGCCAACGTGTGATGGGGTGCGCGGGCGCGCACCTCTTGGCTTCGCCAGTTATTCCGTTGATCTTAAGGTATTGGAAGGTGTATGGGTACGAGGAAAACTCCACACTTCACTCGTACACTTGTATTGAGTCATATACAGCGATGATTACAATAACTTGCTAATATTAGGCGAATAAATAAGTGCGGTTCCTTAAATCGGCGCGAGCGCGTGGTTATTATTCTGGTCTGAAGCTAACTCTCAACTGCCGGGCTCCCGTGCCTAGCCTTGTCACCGAACTTCATACAATATAAAGTTGCATACTAACTAGTACGCTATCTGTGACAGTGGCTTGACGGGGACGACTACTATTTCTTAATCTGCGGCGCGCCTGGACAAAAGCGTCCGTACCGATAGATAAGAAATGCTCGTTTCCAATGCATGGCACTCGAGTGTTTGTGTACGAAATATTTTATGTAGAATGTAGTAGTAATTTATCTTTTAGTATGTATTTAGTGTAATTTATTATTATTAATTAAAGGTTTATTAAGTTAAGTTTAAGTTGTAAATATAATTTTGAATTTAGTAAGTTGATAGCATTTCCTACATATTGTTTTATATATTTTTATTTTTAAGTTTACTATTTTAATATTTAAATGTTTTTATTTAAATACATTTTATTAATTATATTATGTGGGAGCGGCCCACAAACTCTTGGGGGACTGCAGTCACCAAAACATCCAAGGTGTCATAGGAAAATATGAAAAAGGTTTTCACCTGCAGTACAAAGGCCGAAACAGAGTCAAAGTGCAATGTTATACCGCAAAAGGTCACCAACAAGTTAAAGACGGCTTACTCAAAGAGAAGGTATCTTTTCATACATTCACACGGAAGGATGAAAAGCTCCCAAAAGCTGTTTTAAAAGGATTACCCAAGTTCCTGCAAACTTCACTACCTAGTGAACTTGCCGCTATTGGATTTACAGGTGCAACGATCTCAGAGCTAAAAACTATGCATCCTACTGAATGCCCCCTACTATTAGTGCAACTACCCACCGGTACAGATATGGGTATGTTTAAGCAATTAAAGTACATATCGAACCGTGTGATTTCAGTTGATCGCTATAAGCCAAACAATCGAGCGGGCACCCAGTGTTTTAGGTGCCAAGGTTTTGGCCACGCTTCTAGGAACTGTAATCGCTCACCAAGATGCGTCAAATGTGGTCTCGATCATCCTACATGGGAATGCCAAAAGAAAGACAAAGAGGCACCTGCCCTATGTTGCACCTGTTTCAAAGACCATCCGGCAAATTATGCTCAGTGTGCCGAGAGGCTGAAATATCTTGAACGCATCCAATCAAAACGGGACGTACTTCGGAAGACGCTGACTAAGACTATACCTGCTGCCAATACAGATTCTAGAACCATATCCACTGCAACAACGGGCCACGCAATAAACACTAATAGGTCCTGGGCCCAAATCTCCAAGACTGACAAAAAACAATATCAACAAGACACGTTAACCACTATGGAGACATTCCCCAAAGCTGAAATGCAACTTGCTCCAAGTAAACCAGTTTATCCTGAGTCTGAGCTGAGCCAAGGTGATAGAAATGCGGTGGTTTCAAATACCATCGATAGAAAGACCACGCATGATACGGCAACCGTCGAAATGTTGGAGATCCTCAACACCATCAAGTCTATCAAAACAGAATTCGTAAGCTGCAAAACTTTAATGGACAACGTTATTTTAATTTTAACACATTTAGGTAATTATGTATAGTAATAATAATAAGCTTCGAATACTATTTTGGAATGCTGACGGCGTTCGCGGCAAGCAGCAAGAACTTACTGACCTTGTGGTGAGTGAAATTAATATTGATATCATTGCCCTCTGTGAAACTCGGTTAACAGATAATATTTCATTCAATATTACAGGGTTTGTTTGCTATCGTAGGGATAAACAATTCAATGGTACCGGCCAAGGTGTAGCCATACTAGTGAGATCGGATCTGTTACATAGCCCAGTCCCGTTCCCGCTCACTTCCAATCTTGAAGTTATTGGTATATCCTTCAAATTAAACAATTATACAACTACAATCTTTTCAGTATACCAATCCCCTAATAAAGCTCTGCTAACAAAGGATTTCGATGCGCTTATGACCGCGAGTAGCCGTGTCTTAGTCATGGGTGATATAAATGCTAAACATCCCTTCTGGTCACCTGGGTGTATGAACACCCACGGTAAACGACTATATGAACACATGCTTGTCAGCGAGTTTATCATTCATGCACCGCAAGATCCAACTCTTGTCCATTATCGAGTCGGGCCTAAACCATCAACTCCTGACCTCCTACTAACCAAGAATATATTTATTAATAATGACATTGCAACAATACCCGCCTAGTCCTCAAACCACTTTCCAGTTTATGTAAATTTCAATGCTGAAGTAACACGTAAATCTATAGCTAAATTCAATTATGCAAAAGCAAATTGGTCCCAATACAAAGAATTACTAAATAAATCTATTACCTTGACTTCTAACACATATACATCTCCAAACGAAATTGATGATGCTGTTTCGTCCTTCCAAAATGCTATCATTGATGCAAGACACCAATGCACTCCCACGGTTATCTTAAAATCTAGCATTGCGCCTACCCCCCGTCGTATTAAAAAATTAATTCA
The DNA here is from genome assembly GCA_954871355.1 of Cabera pusaria. Classification (NCBI taxonomy): domain Eukaryota; kingdom Metazoa; phylum Arthropoda; class Insecta; order Lepidoptera; family Geometridae; genus Cabera; species Cabera pusaria. The sequence continues at coordinate 4,030,809 of OX940904.1, read as the reverse complement.
AAAGAAAAATCGATTACGAAGATACGTCACTCTTGAAAATGACCTAGTAGTGCGGAAACAGCTTACCCATAAAATAAGAGTTCTTCAAACTGACATACGTACCTCTTTAAAGTTACACCACGACAAACTGTGGCATAAAAAACTCAAAAGAGTTGATAATCCCAGTGCAGATGTCTGGCGTCTGATCAAGAATTTACGCTCAAACTCGACACCACCAATTCCACCACTAAAACCGGGCAACTGTTCGGTTACGGCTAATTACCAAGAACAGTGTAACATCCTAGCTTCTTCATTTTTTAATAACATGCTACTAACGTATAATTGGGGCAGTGACGAACAAGCCACCGTTGACATGTCGTTGTCATCACTTGACACTTACCCCGATAAATCCGAATATATATCAACTGTTCGCCCAGCAGAAGTCAAGAGATGTATTCAAGAGTTGAAACCGCGTAAATCTCCAGGTCCTGATGATATTTCTAACTTGCTCATCAAACATTTACCTATGAAGTGTGTTGTATTTTTAACAAAAATCTTTAATGCTTACCTCATACTGAGTTACTTCCCTTCAACATGGAAGATAGCAAAGGTGATTGCGATCCATAAACCTGGGAAAGAAGCATCTGAGCCTACATCCTATCGCCCTATTAGCTTACTTCCATGTTTAGGTAAATTATTTGAAAAGATCCTCCTAATTCGCCTTAGGCGCGTTACTGAATCCATGATTCGGGATGAGCAATTTGGATTTCGTGAGGGTCACTCTACCGTACAGCAGCTAGCCAGGGTAGCTGAAGAAATTTCTCACAATCTAAATCTATCTTTATCAACCGGTATGTTTCTTCTTGATATAGAAAAAGCTTTTGATGCCGTGTGGCATGATGCCTTGTTACATAAGTTACTAAGTTCAAAAACACCATTTCATCTTGTAAAATTAATAAGATCCTACCTAGCAAACCGTTTTTTCCAAGTCCACGTCAATGGCCATTTATCAACCGCGATGCCGGTACCAGCTGGGGTGCCCCAAGGCTCAATACTTGGACCGTACCTGTTTTTAATATTTATAAATGACATCCCTATACAGCCACGTACGAGCTTAGCTTGCTTTGCTGACGACACAGCCTCATTCACCTCATCACATGACATAGACCTGATTATTCAACGTTTACAAATATCCGTTGAGATATTAGTATCTTTTTTCAAACGGTGGAAACTCAAAATAAATGCTTCTAAAACGGAGGCAATTTTATTTACAAGACAGCGTTCCCTCCCCAAGCGAACGATTACAATAGATGGCTTCAACATCCCTTGGAGACGCTCAGTCAAGTATTTATGAGTAGTATTAGATGATAAACTCAATTGGACCGCAAATACATTAAAATTGTGCCTTAAAGGAACTAAAGCACTTAATGCACTTAGTCCAATTCTGAACCGGAAGTCATACCTAAGTAACCACACTAAATTAAATATATATCGCACCTTAGTCCGCCCCTGCATAACTAATGCATGTCCAATATGGAGTAGTACTTGCCATACAAACATGAAAAAATTGCAAACTATTCAAAATAAAGCCATAAAATACTCGTTCAATACACCGTTTTGTACTAATCTTAAAAAGTTTCATTCAAATATAGGCTTTCCTTCACTCCAATTGTATATTCATAAAATATCAAAAAAGTTCTATCTATTTACTAATCACAATCATAAAAATAAATTAATTAACAATATCTGTAGAACACGTAAATCAAATATCCGGTTTATCGATAAATACAACCGATACAAACTGCCTCATCACTTGTTTCTTGACTGTGAATAGGTAAAATTCGCCCGGTTCTGGCAGTTTGCGTGGTTCGCGCGTAGCCTCCCGCGCCATTCCCGCTCCTATTACCAACTGGTATGAAGAGTGATTTTGGGGCGAGTGGCGCGCGTGCGCAACGCCTAAAACAGCTTGTGCGAGCGATAGTTCACTGAGTAGTTCTTGCTGCCTACCCACATGCCGATAGCCGAGCATTTTAAATATTTTAAAGTGACGGTATTTTATTTATATTCTAACACTTTAGCTATGTTACTGATCAATAGATTTATTATATTAATATATGTACTGTTAGTTCTAAAACGTGCATAATAATAATTTACAATAATACCTACTCGATTCCCTACTTACATTTATATATTAATTTAATTACATGCTATAAGTTTTGTAAAAGCGTTTTTAGCTTGTAAAGCGTTTTAATTTTTATTATTTTGTGTCGCTTCTAGGTTTAACTTACACTAGAAATGTACAATGTGTTTATTATTGTTGAATAAAGAATGTTTTAAACAAACAAAAACAAACTATTGACGGAAAAATCGCGTAACATACACAAAAAAAAAAAAAACATACAGACTAATTGAGAACCTCCTCCTTTTTTGTGAAGTCGGTTAAAAATGACTTCAAACGTCGCGCTAGTCAAAAGCAGTAGACGCAGTAACTATTATATAAGCTGTGCCAGTAGTTAGTTAGTCAATCGTCGAGATAAGTAAATGCGTCGTAATACAAATGTTGATATATTAAAAACGGCTCAGCCGATTTCGATAAAATTTTAATTAGGACCTGGGAAGGGTACCCTTTGAAACAAAAAAAGAATTTTCCAAATCGGTTCAGGCATATTCGAGTAATCGGTGAACATACATAAAAAACGAAATAAAGATTCGGACGAAATGAGAACCTCCTTCTTTTTTGTGAAGTCTGTTAAAAACACAATAGAATATCATTGACTGATAAAAAAATAATGTACATATTAGACGTATTATTTTTTATTATTCCAAAGACTAAGCTTTATAAATCTGACGAGCTTAACCCGTGGGAGGGTCAACACAAAAACTTCATCAGTAATTCAAGCGGCTCAGGTGGACAATTCAACGGTACAAGTCATAATCGTATAGCGTCTAATTATTATAATGCCTGAAATAAATGTTTTAGCAAACTTATACATGCAACTTATGACTAATATAATAAACCAATGTATAATTGGTTAAAATTGCAGTCCAGATGTTTCGTCACTTTGGTGGGAGTAGCTAAGTTGGTTACAGGGTTTTGAGTATGTTACCCAAGGGGCCAAGGGGCGTGGTTTCAAGTCCCGTTAGACCACGAAATTTTGCATTATTTAAAGATAGATGTATACCTTATTGTATACCAATCAACACAAATTATAATCTAAGGTGGTTTGTCAATTAGAATCGCCCGTTGACTTTTAATCAATTCTTTTTTAGGGTTCCGAACCCAAAGAGTACCAACGGAACCCTATTACTGAGACTCCGCTGTCCGTCTGTCTGTCTGTCTGTCCGTCTGTCACCAGGCTGCATCTCATGAACCGTGATAGTTAGACGGTTGAAATTTTCACAGATGATGTATTTCTGATGCCGCTATAACAACACATACTAAAAACAGAACAAAGTTAAAAATTAAAGGGGGGTCCTCATACAAAAAACGTGTTGTACTAAAGCGCCATCTATGAACGATCGTTTAACTTATTAATAAATAATATTAATTACCTACATTTGTGTTAACGTTCACTTAGTTGGTGTTAGAAGTTCGTTAGATATTCGTTAGATGGCGTTGTAGTTAATAAGCGTGTTTGGTATTGACACGGTAATATAATATAATATTATACTTATATATTATTATACTTATATATTATTATACTTATATATTATTATACTGCAGGTCGGAACCCTCCGTGTACGAGACAAAAGTCTGACTCGCACTTGGCCAGTTTTATTTAAACTTTTTAATACGAAACAAAATCAAAACTCGGGCTTCAACTTCACCAAGCGTTTAAATTGTTGTGTTGATCTCCTGTCAGTGGCGAAAAACAGGGAAATAATTTTGTCTTTCCGCCGGGGATAAGGCCATGCTAACCCTGCTGGGGTGGAAGTCTCTACATTGAGAGCGATGCGTCTTGTCATCGCAAACGTCTACTAGAAGGTGATGCAACTAGATAGTTGTATATTTGCATCTCTTTTCTTACCGACGATTATCGGTCGAAATTCATCGCTATTCATGTAGACCCAGGCTCCATCATTGACCACCGAACACATTGTATACACAGCCGTCGCTTATGACTTAGACCTGCAAATCAAATCCCAGATCCTTACCGTGACAGATCTTGACAGAGGTCCGCGGTCTTCGATCGACACATTTTGACAGGAGTGACAGCTGGTGCCCTCTAGTGGAGTGGCAGTGACAATGATGTGATAAACTGGGGTATTTAGCTGGGATTTGAAGGGTTAACTTATTTTTAACCAAATTCAAAAAAGGAGGTTTTCAATTCGTATGTTCACCGATTACACAAAGACGCCTGGACCGTTTAAGAAAACTTTTCTTTTGTTTCATAGGGTATAACTTCCCAGGTGAACCCATTTAAATTTCATCGAGATCTGATAAGTATCTCTAGAGATATGGAGATAAACACCGCAAACTTAGTACTGAAAATGACTAGTGTAGATTATATTGAGAGAGTAGTAGAGTTGTAGGTATGCTTCCCGTTTGGTCCCATTGTAATTTTATCGGGATGTGATAAACCTCCTCCTTTTTTGGAGTCGGTTAATGACTAGCGCGGAATTTGAAGTCGGTTTTTGTTTCGTTTTCTATACGATCGTAAATTATTCAGTACTTACTTAAATATCTCGTTTTGCCGTAATAGGGTAAAAATGCATAAAAGAGCCCCACTACAACCCAACTCAAAACCCTTGAAATAAAAATTATCATGTTCCATCAGTCTTCGCGTTATCAGCAAATAAATCACATTAATTACAACTATATCTTTGTTATAAAGCAAGATAAATATAATCATGACAGTATCACTTGGTTTTTCATCAATATAATAATTCTCTATTGATGATTTTGAATGTGTTTTCGTAATTTTTTGTGAAATGAAAGCTGTTATAATAATTTTGCTGTTTGCTTTGCTAGCACAAACTGCGGACTCGCAATTTGGTAAGTAGATAGGTACCTATTATAACAAAATTGTCTATAATTTATGGTATTGGTCAGACGCGGCGGTTTATTGATGATTTTTAGATCACACAAGCAGACATACCGTTTGATGGTTAGCGATAAATAGTATAATAAAAAACATATATATTACTGGGAGTACTGTTGATGGTTTGTCTTTTGAATTGAATTAAACTATTTCTAAAATAGTATAGGTACTACTTTTTGTTGATAGATAGAAAGATGAAAATATTATACCACATCTTTATTATCATGATTAACAGTCAGTATTTGTCCGCGCCTCTCCTATGGCAGGCTACTGAGCTCGATCTTCTGCTGATTGTTTCCAGCCACTGCCAGTCAGCTTGCGTATTATCATCGCTCCACCTATGAATGGATGGAGGGCGTCCTACGCTTCGTTTACCAAGCCGTGGTCTCCACTCTAGATCACATCTTGCCAGTATATAATTTAAGATCATTTACAAAACAAAGAAAACTGACTTCAATTATTTTCGTTCTAGTAATTATTAGTACGAATTTTGAGGTGTTTCTATCCATTTTTCTGGACATACTGATCCGATTTTGATGAAATTATAATACTTAAGTCTAAATTTAAGTATGCTCTCTGAAACAAAAAATAATTTTTCAAATCTCAAATTCTCGACTGCTTCGTCACATCAACAGGTGAGATAGATCAAACGCTAAAAGACAAGACCATAAAGATAAAAAAAAAGATAAATATTAAAATGTTTCCAGTAAACAGAGTCCGTCTGGTTGACCATGTCAAATACTTCGTCGAGGTCATGCAGGAGGTCATCTCCGAGTTAGAACGTAGGGGGTGGTCGAACTTGAAAGTATCAGATATCACGAAGCCAATAAAGTAAGTTACTTTCTGATTACGAGTTGAAAATCTGTCGCCAAAACGTCTAATGTGTTCCGGCAGCTATCCTTGAGAGCCAGTTCTCATTCTAGGCCTAACGTGCTACCATCCTCGACCATCATCACTTACGAATAGGTGAGAAAATGGGAAAACGCTAGCCTATCTGATATTAATAAATATTAGGTAGGTCCTATTCAGGTCAGCTTTTTTAGGGTTCCGTACCCAAAGGGTAAAACGGGACCCTATTACTAAGACTCCGCTGTCCGTCTGTCTGTCTGTCTGTCTGTCTGTCTGTCTGTCTGTCTGTCTGTCTGTATGTCTGTCTGTCTGTCTGTCCGTCTGTCACCAGGCTATAGCTCATTAACCGTGATAGTTAGACAGTTGAAATTTTCACAGATGGTGTATTTCTTTTGCCGCTAGAACAACAAATACTAAAAACAAAATAAAGTTAAACATTAAAAGAGGTCCCCATACAAAAAACGTGTTGTTAAACGCCATCTATCTAATTAGTTTCGGCAAAATGACATAGATGGCGCTAGTAAACGAGTATTTCTAGATCGCGACCAAACCAAATATTCTTGGTAATATCAATTAATCAAATATATGAGGTTGAAACTCTGTTATGTTTCGTATTGTACGGAACCCTCCCTAAGTGTGCGATAAGAGACGCGATGCTGACTCGCACTTGGCCAGTTTTATTAATATCTTATAGGCTAGTCTTTGACCACCTTCTCGCCTGGGGGTAGATAAGCGATAATGTGTTCGAAGTGAACACGCTAGGTCTAAAATACTCTGACTTTAAAGAGCCGTGTAGTGTGGGAACACCGTAAGTTTATGGCGGAAGGTTGTCTTCTTCATGGTGGTAAGCTACTTTTTAACCAACTTCAAAAAAAGGAGGAGGTTTCTCAATTCGACCGTATATATATATATATTTTTTTATGTTTGTTCGCGGATACTTCGTCGTTTATGAACCGATTTGATTATTCTTTTTTTGTTGGAAAGGAGATATCCCAAGTGTGGTACCATGGTAATTTTATTGAGGTCTGATAAGTATCTCCAGAGATATTGAGATAAACACCTCAAAATTGGTACTGAAAATAAATAGCGCGGCATTGAAGTCGGTTCTTTTTTAGTTTTTAAACGATATTATTAGTAGCAAGTTATACCGAGTAGGAGTATATTACTATACTTCTATTACCTGTGGAAAGCTTGTCTGGTGGTAAGTCATTATGTTTGCCTAAGATAGATATTGTGGAAACTCACTCTATCTATCTTTACCTACTTGCGTGAAGTTAGCACCCTCACTGCGCTCATGTGCTAACTTCAAGCCGTGCAATAATAGACTTTTGCATGGTGGTAGGACACTATCTAGTGTCCGCCTGGCCAGCTACCTCAAGTTAGAAAATCTGTCACCAAACATCTAATGTGTTCCGGCAGCTATCCTTGAGAGCCAGTTCCCATTCTAGGCCTAGCGTGCTTACCATCTTCGACCGCATCATCACTTACCAACAGGTGAGATAGTGGTCAAACGCTAGCCTATAAAGTATTAAAAAAAAAGACTACTTAAGTCACACGTGTCGTAATATACTATAATAATAATAATAATAGTTCTTTCTTGGTATATATAGTTCTTTATTGGTAAAATTAAAGGGTATCCCCATACATATTATAGAAAGAGAGTTTATATATTTGTTTTATTTATTCTTATCAAAGTCATTTACAGGTTTTCTAACGTAAAGTACCAGTAATCCTTATGCAGGTTTGTCTAGGCACTAGGTCCTCTACATAAATAGTATGTCAAGCGATTCATCAATTATTATTATGTTGTCGTACCTAATAATTATATTTTACCTACTTAAATTATAATGTTTTGGTTGGGACTTTTTTACGGTCAAATGGCTGGACTGATCAATGTGAAATTTTGTACAGAGATCCCCAGTATTGTGCATTAGGCTATAGGAGACTTTTTAATGCGAGCGAGGGGAACTGTTGGTGTACTAGCTGCAGTTCTCCTATATACTCGTAGTTATAAGCGATATTCTTTTCGAATGATTTTTGATGCCACATTATTTAACATCACTTTCTTGTCTTTTTTTTATACTAGATAGGTAAGCGTTTGACCACTATCTCACCTGATGTTAAGTGATGATGCGATCTACGATGTAGCATACGTAGATGATACCTGTTCACTCGCAATTTGAAGACGGTTGTAGTTACTGGGAAACACATGATAAATGTTGAAGAAATCGTTTCGTACGGGTTGATGAAATGTCTACCATAATGGCGACGGCGCACTTCGGTACGTCTGGTGGTCCGATAGAAGAAAGGGGATGGTGGGATTAATTCGTGTAATTGGATAGCACACTCTCCGAAATGTATTCGATAGTAATTTATGATCGTACAAAACGAAAAACCGACTTCACATGCCGCGATAGTCAAAGTACTGGCTAGTTATAATCATGTCATCAAAGTTTAAAAATTTGCTTATATTGTTTATCTCTATATCTCCGGAGATAATTGTCAGATCTCGTTAAAATTTGAATGCGACCAAACGGGAGGCATAATCTAAAAAAAAAAGAATTTTCAAATCGGTTCAGATTTGAAGGAGTTCTGAGGTCCGAACATTAAAGGTACGGATACACAGCGGCGTCCTGCGATCTGCGGGCGCGATCTCAGTACAATTCAATTGTTTTCTGATCCCGTTTGGTGTGAACCAGTCAATACAAATACTACTGCGCTATCTGATCGCCGCCTAGATCGCGCAAGTAGGACGCCGCGGTGTGTCCGTACCTTAAAAAACAGTTGAATTGAGAACATCCTCCTTTTTTGTGAAGTCGGTTAAAAAACCGATACACTTGCAACTTTGCGGCGATGCTGTAGGATCTGGAGCCTTTTACCTACAAGTTTGTTATCTTACAGTGAAACTGTTCTCGATCGTCATTATACCGGCACTGTGACGTACACCAACGGGTTTCTTACCTCTATGCAAGCAGTGGACGTCCTACAAGCAGGAGTCGACCAAGTATGGACGTGGAACGCTACGGATCAAACTGGTACCGTCCTCATTAGAGGAGTCTTGAGGATGCATGATGTAGCTGTAGGATATGACGTGGAAGTTGACCTAGATGATGGACATCATAGGTACACTGTTGTTGTAACCGTTCCTTTGGTGCAATTCCAATTTCTCGTAAGTTTGTATTTTGTGAACAAGTCTTGTATTTCACGTTGTCAAGTTTTTTTCCTGTCTTGTGTTGTATAAAAGTGTTTGGTTGCCCTCATTTGTTCATCATCATCACAATCAGTCGGTATTAGTCCACTGCTGGACAAAGGCCTCTCCCAAGTGGTTTTTTTTTAATATCTTATAGGCTAGCGTTTGACCATTATCTCACCTGTTGGTAAGTGATGATGCGGTCGAAGATGGTAAGCACGCTAGGCCTAGAATGGGAACTGGCTCTCAAGGATAGCTGCCGGAACACATTAAATGTTTGGCGACAGATTTTCTAACTCGAGGGTAGTAGCTGGCCAAGCGGACATAGTGTCCTACCACCATGCGGGGGTTGTTGGTTTCATAACGATGTTTTTCCTTTACCGGAGGGCCACTGTAAAAAGCGCACATACATTTTTCGATAGAAAAATTCATTGGTGCACGGTGTGGATTGGTGAACTCGGTTGCTCTGGCATCAAAGCCGACCGTTCTGCTGATTACGCCACCGGGCCCTCAAAATTGTTTGAAATTGGATTGTCTTGGGAGAGGCCTATGTAACAAACTGGAAAATTAAGAGCCAGCTCAGACCCAATCTTCGGCTCTTCCTTTCCAGTTTTTTTCATTTTTTCAGTTTCCTTATTTGTCAGAATCAGCAGTATATGCAGTCTTGAAAGGACTTAAAAATCTTTGTTAGCTCGTCGCTCTTTACATTATTGATTCAAAATCTCCCATGGTAGTGGCCTCGTGATCAAAGTGCTCGCAAGAAAGCAAGAAACCCTTAAGTACCGACATTAGTTTTATATTGTTTATTTTAGTAATTCTAGTGACAAGTAAAAGCCAAATAATTTGCTTGTATTTTTGTAGTTGTACAAGTGATACAAATTTGTATCATTTGTACAACCAGTTGAACTTCTCAGAAAGTACTTCTGATGCAGAGCGAACTTATCTTTCTCGCTCTTCATAAGGGATGCTGATGACGCCTTACACGATGTCAGTCTTATTGATATCGTCATTCATCATCATTATTTCACTGTTGTAGTATAGTTCACTGCTGGACATAGGCCTCTCCCATGGCACGCCACTGAGCTCGATCTTCAGCTATTCGTTTCCAACCGGTGCCAGCCAAATTGCGTATATCATCGCTCCACCTAGCTGGAGGGCGTCCTACACTACGTTTGCCTAGCCGTGGTCTCCACTCTAGAAATCGTCATTATTAATTTTAATATACTCACTTATTTATTTCAGATATATACCAATTTACACACCAAAGATGTAACCGTGGAATTAGTCAGTAGAGTGGTAACTGGCGCTACGGTAAATAGAATCAGATTCATGCCAAACGACAATATTACTGATGTACTTACTTCAATGGTAAGCAAAACCTTTTTACCTTGTTTCTAATAACGTCTAACATATTATATCACGCAAGGGATGTAATAAAGGACAAATACCACCTCAATGATCCCAGCCAACCTCACCTGCCCGTGGTGCATCCTGCTGACCAACAAACGAGGCTCTGCCGATCGACAAATGGCGGTATAACCATTTCAAATTATGGCGTTGCAAAATTATACAGGCTGGTGACGGGCAGCAGCGTCACCGTTGCGAGGAGCTACGTCCTGGGATCGCCAACCCGCTTGCCCAGCGTGGCGATTAGGGCATATCCCTCCCAATGATCCGAAGATCGGGCTCAGTGGCGTATCTTGGGAGAGGCCTACGTCCAGCAGTGGACTGACACAGGCTGATTATGATGATGATATAGCACGCGGTCCTAGAATTGACATCTGATGAGTATCTTCAGAAATTTGTATAGAATACGCCAAACTTGGTTCTACTATTATACTACGAAAATCGTACTAGCGACGCTTAAACGAAGCGAATTTTGAATTTTTAATGCAGATTTATGACTTTTTTTGTAATATCCTATAGAATAGCGTTTGGCCACTATCTCACCTTTTGGTAAGTAATGATGCGATCGGTAGGCCTAGACTGGGAACTGGTTCTCAAGGTTAGCTGCCGGAACACAGTAGATGTTTTGGCGACAGATTTTATAACTTGAGGGTAGAAGCTGGCCAGACGGACACAAGATAGTGTACTACTACCATGCGGGAGTGGGGGTCGTCTTAACGATATTTTTATGTTTTTCCTTCATATTATTTCCGTGCCTGATTCGTTCGTAGTACGGTCCGTTTCTTAACTCATGTGGTACGGTCATGGTATATAACAATATAGTACAGTCATAGAAAAGATAATAATACTGGTAAAGTGTACAGTACCGGTACAGTGTAGTAGGCCGATTGTTTTAACCTTAGATATCTTTTGATTGCAGTTTGTGCTGACAGATCCAAATGCTGGCATTTTAGCGTGGGGAGAAGACGTTTTAGCTGCGATAGTTCTTGATGTATATCACAACAAAGTGGAGTTTCCAAGGATTTGCTACGATTGTCCTGCCTAAAAAATCAATATCAATCATGAATTATAATAGACTAGCTACACCCCTCAGCTTTCATCGTCATTGTTATCATCATCATCAGCCTATATTTGTCCACAGCTACTCTCATCCAGCTCTTGCCACCCGCAACTTTGCCCGCGTTTAATCCTGGTTATAAACCTACGTCTTTAATTAACACCAAAATTATTTATTCGAATGTCAGTTTGTTTATTTATTTGGTACTTCTTCGCGGTCAAACGGCTGGACTGATTTAGCTAAAATTTTACAGTAGGTACTATAGATTAGGCTACAGGATACTTCATTACGTGGGCAAATCCGCAGGGCACAGCTAGTTCCTTGTTATTCCTGAAAACTGCAAAAAATCCATTGCGTAGGTAGTTTAAAAGATCTATGCGTACAGATAGCGGGAGTGACTTCGTTTTATACTATGTAAAGATATACTTGGTAGTCTAAGGTGCAAGCCAGACAGAGGAGATGTATTGTAAGATGTAGGATAAATATGAAGAAGATGTCAGTTACATTGTATACTTATGAAAATCAATTTATATAAATTGAACTATTGAATTAAAGCCAAAAGCTCTGCTGCGTGAAAAATTAATATTTTGTTTTTTTTGCATTTATTATTCCATATAATATTTAAACATTTAAGTTGTATATATTTTAGTAAGCTATTTATAAATCTTTTATTTAGATACTCCACTTTTTGTTTGTTACCTCACTTTACTTTACCCAACCACTACCCAACTCGATAGGTTTTGAGGGAAAGAAAATGTTTGAACACATCACAAGTCTTCACCTTACATCTCATAGCCTTCCTCTACACGTCGACAGATTCTTCAGCAGATGTCATCTGCGGATGCGTCCGCCAACGCGTACCTAGACGGGGGAATTTGAATCTATCGTCTAGCGACGCATCTGACGACGTGTAGAAGAAGCAACATATCACTGGTGCTTGTACTATTATTTATTTTGTGTCCCTGGCTTGCGTTTAAGTACGCACAGGGCCGTACAGAGGCGAACGAACGACGTATGGAAGAAGACGCATCTACACAGGGGCCTTATTCAGTATGACCAATGAGATAACGCGTTCCTTAACACGCCACGTTACGTTATTGAAAAATTGTATTCTATATGCCACACGATAGGTAAATTATACAAAACGCGCGCGTTACACGTCCTCATATGTGACGATATCTCAAAACGCGCTCATAACCTTACCCTACCGCGTTACCGTACTTGAAATTGGCATAGAGAATACCATAACGCGGAGATAACGTAACACGGCACGGTAAGACTTTAAAATGGTCATACTGAATAAGGCCCCAGGTCAGGGCCGTACAAAGGCGAACGAACGACGTATGGAAGAAGACGCATCTACACAGGTGTATAGCTCCATCTCCCTCTATTCAGCGTTCGTACGCGTTCGTTTGGTCCGGTGTGTACCCCGCATAAGAGCGCGTTCACACAAACGTCCGTCATTGAAATCAAATAAAAATCTATGGCCGTATTTGTGATGTTCGGATGATTCGTGAACGTATGAATACGGTCTTAGAAGTATGTATTATGTGCCAGAATAAAATAACGATTCGTCATTATGTGAATACGCCGTTTGTCACGCTACTACATCATGACCAGTAGAAATGAAGCCTAAAGTGTCTATCATAAAAAAATTGGTTGTCTGTAAAGTTGGTTTACGCGTGACAATGTCATAACAAAACACTGATGTTCATGTCCATATTCACAAGCATATCCATATTCACATTCATACAACAAAAATCCAGGTGACTTGAGATCCTCCTTTTTTGTGAAGTTGGTTAACAATTTTTTTTATTTATTTTTATTTATTTATTCAATCACGTACAATAACTACAAGTTCATTTTGATATTGTGCTAAAAAACCAATAGGTTTGTCTTAGCACTCACACTCGACACACATGTTTAAACAATAATTATAGATAAAAGTGCCAGGTACTTAATTTAATATTTAAAATATGTAGAATATATAAGCATTATAAACATTTTTATAGAGATATGCAGTGTTTTGTTAGTGACAATTTTTGTGTAGTATGTAAACTAAAACATTATATATCTATATATATTACATGTATATATATATATATATATATATATATATGTATATATGTATTAATTAAATATGATTAAACTATTAATTTTAAATTTAAATACTATTTACTTGAAACATAATAAACTAAGATCTCTTACAAGAAAATGATTACTACATACTTGTGTATTTTTTAATACATCGTTGTTACTTGATAATTTGTTACTTAATAATAATAATATTCGTTTATGATGTCATGTTGTTTAAAATGTCACTTCGAATAACAACAGGTTCATCGTTGTCACCTTTTCTAGCTAGGATTTTACCGGATTGAATCCATATGTATTTGTATGCAGGGCGCAGTTTCTGGTTAGCTAACCAAAGAAGAGTTTTATTCTCTTTAGTTAAAGCCCGCCGAGCGAAGACTTTTGTTTTCTGTGCATCTGGTGGAGATCTAGCTAGTACTTGGTCGACGACGAGGTTCGCAGCCTTAGATGCCTTGATCCAACTCGTGGTGTGACAGGCGTCCGATAACTCCACTTGTAGTTTCATTTTTGCAAGTCACACGATTTACATTAATTATTTGGTTTTCTTCTATGTTCAGTTTATTTGCAACTTTCGCAGTAATAGCTCGTACGTTTTCGTTTTCGGTTATCGAAATACCCACAATTTCTATTTTGTTATCCAAGTAACATTGTTCCACATCTCTAAAATTATTTTCTATATTTGTTATTTTTAAATATTATGTTTCTATGAAGTGTTACACGCTTTATATTTTTGTAAATTATTAAACACATTCCAAAATTTTGGATTGTGTTCAACAATTAACAAAAATATAAAGTGTGTAACACTTCAAAGAAACATAAAATTTGATTTACGCAGTGCAACATCTCTCGTCGGATTTGAAAACTGTAATGATTTCTTCCGAATGATTAACTCACGTAATAATTAGTCATAGATGGCGCCACTAATGTATAATTGGGTTAACAAATGCAATCTACTAATTTCGTCGTAACGATACTTTGCACCGTGGCTTAATTGGCAAAGCACCGGAACATGTTGTTCCGGAGGTTGCGGGTTCAAGTCCCGTCGGTACGATGAAATTATGGAATGTGTTTAACAATTTATCAATTTGTTATTTTTGCTTCTAAATCATAATTTTTCTTTGTTAATTGTTTATTCTTAATCTCCAGCTCGCTCAATCTAGTCTCATAACGTTCCATCATTTTATATAGGTCATCAATTTTCTGTCCGAAACCCATCAAACACTTTGTTAAGGACTCAATTTCAAGTTTAAAAGAAGATTTAACTTCTTTGGTCATATCTTCAAATAAATGTCTTAGATCAGCAGAATGATTACTTTGAACATCTTCTTCCTCTTCATCAGGAACAATAAAAGATTTACTCGAAGGTGATATGGGTTTGCAGGTCCAGGTTAAACTTTCGCTCTGGCGGAGTGCCGTCAGCTGCTTGGTGGTGAGACCGGTACAGGCCGGGGTATAATGAACCACTTTTGCACAGTTAATACACTCTAGACCAGTTAATTTGTCACAAAATTCACACTTAGGCATTTTTAATTTATATTGAGGGTACTTTTGGAATAAATACGTAAGCGACTAGCACGGACGATAGCCCTGTGACGACTATGATACTACTTGATGACAAGGATACTACTTTTAGAGAAAAGAAATAATATGAGTATTCCGACTTATAGATACTTTTTAAAGCAAGCGAAGCCGCAGAACTTAGTAGTACTTAGTTAAGTAGTAATTTACTAAAGTAGGTAATTACTGACAGAGATAAACTCATATCAAACGTCTTGATCGATATTATACAATGTAATTAATCTATTTTAATCATCTACTTCGCATTACGTACAAAGAAACTCAATCAGATCAGTGTTCCTTAAGACTATACGCCCGAAAGGTGAAATTCCTTTGCCTAAGTTCCAAAAAATTAATTCCTATCGTGATAATTTATATTGATGATAGTATTAAGAATAGGTATAATGTAATATTCCTTGAACGAAATCAAATTACTTGCGTACTTTCTGTGTACCTATTTGATAAGATTGGTGGACAGTGAAAACACTTTTTCTAAGATGTTAAAACTCTTGGTCGTTTTGGGATTAGCTTTTACAGCAGTATCTAGTCAAACGTGGGGTGAGTATTCATTCTTTTTTTAACCTTTACTAACAGACTTCACAAAAGATGATGAGGTTCTCAGTTCAAGATCATTTTTCTCAAGAACGCGATTATATCAAGTTGAAACTTATATCATACTAGCTGTGCCCGCGACTTCGTCCGCGTGGAATAGTGTCTTTGGGTAGCATTAACTAATAAGACATACGTATCCCAGCTACACCGCACCCTACCACGCCGTGCTAATCCCCCCTTCCCCCTCCCCTCACTTCTCTCTCCCCTCACTTACCCTCCCCTCCCCCTCCCCTCACTCCCACTTTACCTTCCCCACCCCCTCCCCTCCCCTTCCTCTAACTTACCCTACCCTCCCTCTTCCCTTTACCCTCACTTCCACATCCCCTCCTCCTCCCCTCCACCACAACTTCAAGCTTCTAGCTTTAAAAATGACGATACTTCCATACAACATTTCATCCCCCTTTTCAACCCCTTACAACCCTCTTTTCGCATTAAAAAGTAAGTAGTAAGTAACTTTCTCAGGCTCTAGACTATCTGTGTACCAAATTTCATTTAAATCGGTTCAGTTGTTTTGGCGTGAAAGTGACACAGACAGACAGACAGAGTTACTTTCGCATTTATAATATTAGTAAGGATACTGGGGTAGCTGTAAGGTACCTACCGTAGATCTTTCAACTGTAAAAATATTTAACTTGTATGTCAAAGCGATCAAAAGATTGGCCGTTTATGTTGCATATTTTCGCATATTTTGCGATTTCAAAAGGAATGATAAATATCTCCAGAGATATGGAAGAAGACTAGCGTGGCATTTAAGACGGTTTATTTTCGTTTTGTTAACGATCTTAAATTATTATATTAGGTTGGGGAAAAAGTCTTTTCTAATTATAGTAAGTATGAACGCGATCGGTTTGAACGAGATACAGTTAGCAGTTTTTGAGACATAGCGACCGCAAAGACAACTTTGTTTTTCATATAAACTCTATGAAAAACAAAGTTAATTTTTTGGTGGCGAAAAATTAAAGTTATTAAATACTCTGTTACAGAACCCTTCAAGTGCGAGCTCGACTTGCACTTGGCCAGTTTTTTTTTCAATATAGCTTTTTATTTCGTAGAGGCTAGCATTAAAGTTTTGACCACTATCTCACCTGTTGGTGAGTGATGCTGCGGTCTAGAAGCACACTAGGCCACAGAATAATGAATAGTACAAACTAGGCCTAGAATAATATAATAGACGAAAGTCATAGATGGGATAATATATTACTAGAATATTCAGAAATGGGCATTTTAGCCTACAATAATTATAATGCGATATGGTACATAGGGCCAGACGAGAACATAGAGAGGTGTGTGGGTAGGAACATATGTCATTTTTTAGGGTTCCGAACCCAAAGGGTACCAACGGAACCCTATTACTGAGACTCCGCTGTCCGTCTGTCTGTCTGTCTGTCTGTCCGTCTGTCACCAGGCTGTATCTCATGAACCGTGATAGTCAGACGGTTGAAATTTTCACAGATGATGTATTTCTGTTGCCGCTATAACAACAAATACTAAGAACAGAACAAAGTTAAAAATTAAAGAAAAGTTTAAAAAGTTTTGACGACAGCGCCGCGCCATCTAGATCATCATTAAAGGCGCTATCGTCTTTACCTTAATCTGAATCTCGGAAGCGGCTCCAACGATTAAATATAATTTAGTATACATGGGATTTCGGGGGCGATAAATCGATCTAGCTAGGAATAATTTTCAGAAAATTTTGTTTTATTCGTGTTTTCAATAGTCAACTTTATTGATAATATAAACAACTTAAACAAAATAACTTAAAATATTACTCATCCCGACATCTATTGGCGAGTAGAAGTAGCTTTAGTATTACTGTGTGGGTAAAGCAGTTAGTGGCTCTCAATTAAAATAATCGAAGATTATGAACACGGTAGGCCTAATGGTCTAAGGGCTGCGTGCTGCCCAAACACGGTCATTAATACGGCCGATAAGCTACTTATTGGTAGCAAGTCAGAACCTGTGAAATATGTATTTTGGTGTCAAATATTTATTTACTAGCGGCCCACTCCAGCTTTGCACGGTTAGAGCAAATGCCTACATTTATGACGTCGAGTATGAATTAAAATATTTAACAATCATCATCATATTTCAACTAATTTACAAAACCCTTAACTAATTATAAATACACCTAACACTTTCTCATCATTCACTCTGTCTGTTGGTAAAAACTGCATGAAGATCCGTTCAATAGTTTTTGAGTTTATTGTGAACAGTCAGACAGACAGACGTGGTGGGGTACTTTGTTTTTCAACTGACTTCACAAAAAAAGAGGAGGTTCTCAATTCGACTATATTTTCTCCTACTTTTTTTTGTTACCCCAGAACTCCGTAAATTCTTGACCTATTTGAAAAATTCTTGTTTTGTTTGAAATAATATGCTTTCTGTTTGGTTCTATTGTAATTTTATTGAGCTTTGATTAGTATCTCAAGAGATATTGAGATAAACACCACAAACGTAGTACTGAAAAAAAAAAAAAAAAAAAAACATACAGACGAATTGAGATCCTCCTCCTTTTTTGTGAAGTCGGTTAATGACTAGCGCGGCATGTGAAGTCAATTTTTTTCGTTTTATAAACAATTTTAAATTATATATTGATTAAAATATGTAGTTATAATTTTCTATAATAAATTCTTGTGCACAGTAAGCAGAGCTCGGTTAAACGATCACGAGACGTACTGGATGAAGATGATGCAGGGACTGGCTGAAGAACTAGAACGGAGACATTGGTGCAATTTGAAGCTGAACGATATTACGCAGACTATAAAGTATGTATGGCAATTTATACCTATTGTATTGTAAGTATACTATTTATACCTAATTTATACCATCATCATCTTCAGTGCTACAGCCTAGGGAGGGCCTTGGCCTGGTCCTGAATGTGTTCCTGGTCTGTTTCTGGCTTTCGGTCGCCAGCCTCTGACCCCGATTTTTTTTAAGTCTTGCTCGACGCCATCTAGCCAACGGAGCTTGGGTCTACCACGACTTCTACGGCCATCAGGTTTTCCCTCGAGTAGACGGTTTGGTGTTCTCGCCTCCTCCATACGCTCTACGTGACTAACACCCATATGCATAGTCGCTAACTCAATATTTCCTCCACTCGAATGTGATTTGACTCAACCTTAAGTATAAAATCGGTATGCAGAAAGAAAAAAAAAATCCTCGACTTGAGCAAATTCCTCAGTCGAGTTGAGTAATGAACTGTCAAACTCAAGGTACGTCGCGATCTACCTTAAGGTCTCTTCAAAGCTTGTTATCAGCGCTTTCAAAGTTATTTCTTAGGTTATGGATATAATAATAATATAATAAATACATTAATGACGTTATTCCTTCACTCAACCTCGACTCGACTGGAGGTTCCTCACTGGAGGGTGAAGACGTAACTGAACATACTGATTTCAAGTGTGTTTTCAAAAATTCCTTGACGTGACCTCGACTAAGGTCGAGTGGAGGAAATCTTGAGGAACCGACTATGCATATGGGTGTGAGCCATCTGAAGCGACCGACCTATATCGACTTGACTACATTCGGTAAGCCTATTATACATATATACATAAAATCACGCCTTTTTCCCGTTGGGAAGGCAGAGACTACTTCTTTCCACATGCTTCGATCCTGACATAACTACCTCTTTCGCTTCTTGCACTTTCATCAGTGCTTTCATATATGGTCGCCAGTTATGGGTACTTTTGACTCGGCCTTTCTTTAAAACGTCTGCGATCTGGTCATAATATGCTCGCCTAGGTCATTCTACCAGCTGGCCAATTTCACACTCGTTACATAAATCTGTTTCGTCAGTCTTCCTTCATTCATCCTCTCTAGATGTCCAAACCATCTAAGCATCCCTTTCTCTATCTTTGTCACTACATCTTCTATCACAGCATAACGTTCCCTTATCACGTTGTTCTCCACCTTATCCATCAGAGTCACGCCAATCATACTTCTCAAACTTCTCATTTCTACGGCATTAATTTTAAATTCATGTTTCTTCTGCCACACCCAGCATTTACTACTATACATGACTGTGGGATGGGAACCAGCACTCCCCTAGTTACAGCCAGTCGTGCTTTTTAGGGTTCCGTACCCAAAGGGTAAAACGGGACCCTATTACGAAGACTCCGCTGTCCGTCTGTCTGTCTGTCTGTCTGTATGTCTGTCTTTCTGTCTGTCTGTCTGTCTGTCTGTCCGTCTGTCATCAGGCTATAGCTCATTAACCGTGATAGTTAGAAAGTTGAAACTTTTACAGATGGTGTATTTCTGTTGCCGCTAGAACAACAAATACTAAAAATAAAATAAAGTTAAAAATTAAAGGGGGTCCCCATACAAAATACGTGTTTTTAAACGCCATCTATCTAATTAGTTTCGGCAAAATGACATAGATGGCGCTAGTAAACGAGCCCCGTCTTTCTAGATCGCGACCAAACCAAATATTCTTGGAAATATCAATTAATCAAATATACTCGTATGAGGTTGAAACTCTGTTATGTTTCGTATTGTACGGAACCCTCCCTAAATGTGCGATAAGAGACGCGATGCTGACTCGCACTTGGCCAGTTTTGTTAAGACACGTTTTGACTGCTCATATAGTTATGTAGTGCCCCACTCCATTGGTTTCCTGACAAAACTCTTCGTTCAATATCACCTATTATATCCTAAAATGTTATCTAAATACCGAGCTAATAATCATCGTCATAATTATCGGCATGTATTATTACACTGCTGGACATAGACCCACCGCCCACCCACCTTTACGCACGCTACTGAGCTCGATCTTCAGCTGCTCTTTTTCAATTGCTACTAGCAATCTTGCGAATATCGGGACTCCACCTATCTAGAATAAACAATGATAAATGAAATAAAATTATTTTATTTCTGGAAATGCCCGCAATAGCAGTTGTCACAATTTAAGTTAAAATAAAACAATAAAATCTATATTTTCTTAAAGCGTTTGACCAACCCCTATCTCGCCTGGTGATAAACGATGATGTGGTTGAAGATGGTGAACACGTTAGACCTAGAATACTCTGACTCTCAAGAGCTGTGTGGTGACCGTAAAGTTATGGCAGCAGATTTTCTTCTTAGTGGTGGTAAGCCACTTTTATGTAGCAAGTCAGGCGGAACATTGATATAACATGTTCCAACCAAATGTGGACCAACACCCTTGCTATAGGATTTGAACCAGCGACCTCTCGCTTACAAGTCAAGCCATTCTTTACGCCAACGGGGCTCTCAGATCATCATCAATAACCGTCAGCATTGGTACACTATTGAACATAGGCCTCTACCGATATCGATCGATCTATATGTCACACTACCGATTTCGATCTTCAGCTCTTTGTTTCCAACCGATAAATATAGTGTTACGAAATATTTTTAGTGATAACCTATTCGACTTACGCCTTGTGGGAAACGTCAGCTACACCAATGGATTCGTTGTGTCCATCCAGCAAATTGAGGTATCAAGGATAGAGAGGATGGTTCTATCCAGTACTGTTGATGGAGTAGTCGTGCCAACTGGCACTGTCAGCGGGCGATTACATTTAAGAAACGTGAAAATTGGCTACGACGTTGAAGCTGACCTGGAAAATTTAGGACACTACAGAGCCACTGTAACTGGAGAGCATCTATCAGTAGAAATTGAGTTGGGAGTAAGTATATAACTAACCTTTTTGTATCAGTCAAATCAAATCAAAATTATTTATTTGCGAACATATGTATGTACTTATACAGTGTTTGTAAAATATAAAGGCTACTGCTACATTCTGCCATTTGGCGTGAAATATAAAATAGTATCATAATAATAATAATTTGCATTCTTTAAAATATCAATAAAGTCCAATTTCATATTAAATTGTCTCTCTTTGTATTCCAAAGGTCCAGACCTAACCAAAACAGAAAAGAGTGGATATATTATCTTATAGCGCTATGTATTAGTACTATTGGTTGTACCCAAAATACCCTACATAAAGTCTCTCTAGCACTCTGTTATTTCTTATCCTTCAGTTGTCGTTATGTAGATTAACTAGACCTAATATTTCGTGGAGTGCATTTTTTTCGGTAAATTTAAGCTTCCTTTCCTCTTTTTGGGTGAGTATCCAACTGTCCAAGGTTCACAGTCATACACTAGTATGTGCCATATCACAGACTTGTATATACGGGTGTTTTATGTTTAATTAGCAATTTGGAAGCGGAGTAAATTTTAAAGGACTGTACTTCAGCGAAGTGGTGTTCTAAAATTGTCTTCTCTTTTGTTACTATAAAACATGTTACAGTCCAGCCAAGATAACTTTTGTTTGGAACTTTTCTTTCCCCTTGAAACACTTGTCTGATACCGCCAGATCTCCTTATATTTGCCTTTTGTCATCAGTCTTTTGTTAGTTTATACTAAGTCCGATTTTGGCAGCTTTTCCTTGAATACAAGACTTTTTTCTCCGTTAATCTGCATTCCAGTATCTAGAGGGTAAGCCTTGCAAATAATGTGCAAGATTAAACAGCACAGCTGACAAGGCATCGCCCTGTTTCAAGTCGAAGAGCACCTCAAACTTTTCGACGTTCTATTCCTACTCAAACAACCATGCTACTTATTGCCTTTGGTGGCTACTTCGATCATTAGTGCGAGTTTATTCGGGATATTAAAATTTCTCAAGACAATGTACGATGAAGGCCTATTGATGATGTCGTAAGATTTAGCAAAGTCGACGAAGACTGTGTGAATACTTTGCGCGTACTCCAATCTTTCTGTTTCAGGGTAAATATTTGGTCTATTGTGCTCCGGTTGCGTCTGAATCCAAATTAGTAGTGGCAGGACTTCGGCTAGTCCGCCTGGGGCGGTACCACCACTTTGCCAATTAATTTTCAGCCGTGAAATAGGAATGTTTTTCGGTTGAATTGGGAAGGTATCCAGTGAAATTACAGAGCATAAGAAGTCTCACATGCCCTGTAATTTCACTGGACACCTTACTTGTTATCTTGAGATATAAAGATGTTGAGACAACATCTTTGTGTCTCAAGGTATCGGGCGCAGTGCAGTGACATGCAAAATTCTGGCAGTCCAGAATTTTGCATGCCGCTGTATCTGTAATAGGTACACGTCATCGCTTACCATCAGGCGAGCGTCGTACTTGTCCTGTTACCTTAAAGTATCATTTAAAAAAATGGTAATCGCCCAGAACCTTCTCAGTTAACTCTAATCTACTTAGCAACACGTAATATAGAGCTTTTGTTGCTGAAATAGCTTCGAACGTCCAATGAAGCAAAACGATGTTCCGTTATTTCTCGCGAGTAGTATTGTTTGGGCGGTTGACTCCTAATAAAACAATTATAATCTTTTTTTCAGTTATCCCAAAATTTGTTAACAAAAGAACTGACAACAAGGTCAACGGTTATGTCTACTACCGCCATTAGTAATATGGTCTATATGCCAGAAAATAAAATCGCAGAAGGTTTAAGAAGACGTGTAAGTATAGTAATTTTAAAATTAAAAGTAAAAGTCTCATCTCGCGTCAGATCTGAAATCTGTAAGTAATGATTTCACACGAGTAATTTACTTCTAAAGTTATTACTTACAGATGGCACCACCAATGCATAATTGGTTATAAGATCGTTTAAAAAACTAAAATAACCGTCTTCAAATGCCGCGCTATTAATTTTCAGTACCAAGTTTATTTTATTTTGTTCGGAAAACTTAGTGTAATTCATTAACTAAATTATAACTTAAAAGTGTTAAACTTTGAGGTGTTTATCTCCATATATCTAGAGATACCATTCAGATCTTGAGGAAAATAATATGGCACCACTCCTGAGATATCTCCTTTCCAACAAAAAAAGAATCTTTAAAATCGGTTCATAAACGACGAAGTTATCCGCGAATATATATATATATATATATATTTATACATATATATATATATATGTCTATATATATATACATTTATTTATATTATAACATATTTGTGTGTGTGTGTGCGTGTGTGTGTATATATATTCGGTCGAATTGAGTAACCTCCTTTTTGAAGTCTCGTCGTATTGTTAGAGTCGTAATGTATGTAGCTGAGTTGGTAGTTGGAGTTGGTACAGCGCCGGGCATGATACCCAGAAGGCGCGGGTTCGAATCCATCGTCGGTGAAAATTTGGATTGTATTTAACTATGTGTATACATCAATTTTAACTATGTGTATATATATATATGTGTATATATACATTTTAACTATGTGTATATATCAATTTACAAATATATAAAGTCTAGATAACACTTAAAGAAACATCATATTTGAAGATAAAAAGGTTTAATTCATCTGGGAATCGAACCTTGGACCTTATAACATCACTAATTTATATGTCACAAAATTCTATTTTTAAATAGCGGAAACTGCATCAGCGTTGTTTCCGTCCGAAAAATAATGTCTGTCAAGTCGCACCTAAAAATGTTTTACGTAAAAAAAAGTTCCTATGAGCATTTCACCGGTTTTTTAGGGTTCCGTAGTCCTGACAAGGAACCCTTATAGTTTCGTCATGTCCGTCTGTCTGTCTGTCCGAGGTTTTGCTAAGAGACCGTTCATACTAGAAAGCTGTAATTTTGTGGGGGTATGTAAATGAATGACATTAACATGTGGTCAAGTGCCGAAATCATGGAAACTTGCCAACGTGCAACCTGTGCCCAAAAAACGCAGTCGTGCTGACTCTGCCAACTATAGGCCAATCTCAGTCACGTCCATACTCTGCAAGACTATGGAACGTGTACTGAATAACCGGCTCCTGGCATACCTAGAAGCAAAATACCTCCTAAGTGACCGACAATATGGATTTCGCCAAAATCGGTCCACTGGGGATCTTCTAGCGTATGCCACGCACATTTGGAGCGAGGCTGTTGAGAATCATGGGGAAGCTCTAGCAGTTTCCCTTGATATATCAAAAGCCTTTGACAGGGTTTGGCACGATAGTCTTATAAGCAAGCTTCCATCCTACGGACTGCCTACTGGTTTATGTGTCTGGATTTCGGATTTCCTGAGGGACCGGTCGATAAGAGTAGTCATTAATGGCTGCTCTTCTGACCAAATGGCTATTAATGCCGGGGTCCCTCAGGGATCAGTGCTCTCTGCAACTCTTTTCCTGCTGCATATTAACGATCTGCTAAAGCCCGGTATCTTTGGGTATGCAGACGACAGCACCGTTGTAGAGAGCTATACATCCAGTGCACGTACTAGTGTAGCACAAATTCAGTGTTATAGGGAGGCGATGGTCGAGCGCTTGAACTTGTCCTTACAGGCTGTCTCCGAATGGGGCGATGCCAACCTGGTCAAGTTTAATGCAGCTAAGACCCAGGCGTGTCTGGTCTCCGCCAAACGGAGTCCGTTCCAACTGACTCCTACTTTCCGGAATGTGTCCGTACCGATAACTGATCACCTCGAGCTTCTTGGAATCTCGCTAACACCCACACTCAACTTTGGCTCGTATATTGAGTCAAAAGCCCAATAAGCCTTAAAAAAGCTTGGTGTTTTGGCCAAGGTGAGACAGTACTTCACACCAGGACAGCTGCTTAATTTGTATCAAGCTCAAGTCCGATCATGTATGGAGTACTGTTCTCACCTGTGGGATGGGTCAGCCAAATACCAGCTGGAGGCGTTGAAAGTTACTGAGACGAGAGCCAAAAAACTCATTAACGACAAAAATCTTGTAAGCAAAAGGCTTCAGAGCCTAGAGCATCGCCGCAAAGTCGCCAGTTTATCGGCCTTTTATCGGATACATTTCGGGGAGTGTGCCTACCAACTGCACGAATTAATTCCACCGTCCCCCTTTTTATCATACGCACAGCAAAGGAATGGAATTCCCTGTCAGAGTGTGTGTTTCCTGTGAAGTACAATCCGGGGGTCTTCAAATCGCGAGTGAACAGGTATCTTCTAGGCAAGCGTGCTACATCGTCGATCACATCTTCACTTAACATCAGGTGAGATAGTGGTCAAACGCTTGCTTATCTTCAGTAAAAAAAAAATTAAAAATGACGCCGACTAAGTGCTGAAATAAAATTTTGAAAAATATTTTCTTTTAGGGTAGCTAAGATATAAGAAGTGTATAAAAGTATATAAGTGTATAAAGGTATATAAGAAGTGGGGATGATTTTTTTTTCATCGTCTACCCCGTCGTGTGGGGTATCGTTGAATAGGTCTTTTAAAATGACTAAAGGGTTGCTAATACCATTTTTCGATTGAATGCTCCACTTACGAAATATTAAACTTTAAAGTGCAAATTTTTGTTCCAGTAGGGCGTCCCCCCCCCCCCCCCCCTCTGAAAAATCTGGAAAAATTCGTGATAATAGCGCATTTTATGAACTTTAAAGGAAAATTATAGCGGTTAAGATAACTTTATTAGTTTAGCAGTAATAGTCATTGAACTTGGGTATTGGATAATTTTGTACCAAATCCTTAGAATTAATCCTTTAAAGTGACAAAGACGGAGTACCTAGTTGCTTGTTTATAACGGGTAAAGACTTGCATTCAATAACATGCTACTACGGAACCCTACACTGCGCGTGGCCCGACACGCACTTGGCCCGTTATTTAACTTCTTTCTATTTTTTTTTCAGTTTTCTCACAGTACTATGGATAGCGCGACAGCGTGGGGAAGAGAAATAATGCAACCAATAATTTTGGAACTCGCTGGCAAATATGGATTTCCATCAGTTTGCTTCAACAATTGTACTTAAGTAGTTAACTGATACCTAATGTAACTAACTGCATACACATTATGTTATTGATTTAGTGGCATTTGAATACCTAATAAAGAATTGACTAAAATTGTGTTTTATTATCCGACGAAAAAAAAAACGGAGGAGGTTATCAAGCCGACGCGTATTTTTTTTTTTTTTTTTATGTATGACCACGCATAAATTTTTATAGAGTAGTCTGATTTCGATAATTCTTTTTTCATTGAAAAGGGTATACCCCAAGGTCCCATTTAAATTTTAACGAAATCGGTCTAGCCGTTTTGAATAAATCAACAAAAATAATGGATAATAGTATCATTATTTGGATGATTTTATCATATCATCAATGAATGAATGAATGAATGAATGAATGAAAACACTTTATTGCACATAAAAGAAAACAGGACAAAAAAAGAGTACATATCTAAAAGTACACACGGCGGTCTTATCGCTAAATAGCGATCTCTTCCAGACAACCGTCTTATTTATAAACTATTTTATAATTAACTAGCACCCCGCTCCGGCTTCGCACGGGTAGAACATATATGCCTACAAAATTTGCATCAGTTTGTTGCATCGAATATAAAATATGAACATATTTAACAACCATCGTCATATTTCATCCAATTTACACAAAACCTTAACGAATTATGCACCTAAACCTTACTCATAAACACTCTGGTTATTGGTGAAAACCGCATGATAATCCGTTCAGTAGCTATTGAGATTATTGCGAACAGACAGACAGACGCAGTGATGAACTTTGCTTTATAATACTTACGTATTGATATTGGACGGCCCTTTGGCGTAAAGGATAGTTACCCTGATTCTGACCCGACGGTCGTTGGTTCTAATCCTAGCTATATACCTACCAATGAAAGTTTTATGTGCATTCATGAATCATGAGTTTTCGTACAGTGGTAGTGGAATCATTAAATCTACCAAAAAGTAGCTTACCACCAAGGAGTACATCTGCCGCCGTAACCTTACGGCGTTCCCCGACGCAAAATGTAGGGGTAATATACGTTTAACGTGTGTATCTGTGTGTCTGTCTGTAGCATCTTAGCACCTAACCGGATGAACCGATCTTGTTTTTATTATTGATAGTTTTTTTGTTTGATACATGTCTTCATCGAGAGTTTTCTTAGCTTTGATTCATGAAAATTCATTCAATCGTTATAAAATTATGAGCTTTTTTCTAGTTAATTGCGCTATGAAATCAACTTTCATAGGTCTGATCAATTCGAAAATCTTCTTCTTCAACGATATTGTAAGAACATGGGAGCCTCCTGGACTCTGCAGAATACTCAAATCCTCACCAACTTACGAGTACAGCTCAGATTTTAAATGTCGTGTTTAGAGTCATTGGAAAAAGCTATTATACATAGATCAGTCGGGGTGGTTTAAAATATTATATTATATTATTATATATATAGATGAATATTATTTTATACAATAGATCATATTATTATACTATATTGACTTCAAATTGATTGTGATCGGTGGGGATCTACAGCATAGCTAAGCTTATAATAATATTTTCGTAGTAACTATGACCTAATCTGTGGTTTCACTGCAAATATTTTATTAATTTTGCGATGCGTGTTTGTGAAATTCGTGATATTTTCTAGAGTTTTCATTTGAATTATATACTGTAAAGGACAATTTTAATCTATAATATGTGGCCAAGCTAATTAACGTAATTATTTGGATAAGGATTAATATAAATCGTGTAGTTATGCGCGCGCACAGTACCATTATCTTAAGTCCAAAAACAACAGATCGACGGCGTTGGAAAGATAGGGTCTGTGCTTTCTACAGTCATAGAACCAAATTCTTGGGAAGACAGCACATTGTCCTCAGTTCTAGACTATATAATAAGATAAATCACGTTCAAAACATTTCTCATTTAAATAAATACAACTGTAAGATAAGTGTAAGAAACTGGCTACTTAACCTTTTTCTACGATGAAACAGAGAATCTTTTAAAAATTGTTACATAAAATACAGAATGATCACACACACACACACACACACACATACACACACACACACACACACACACAAACACACGCACTCAAACACACACACAAACACAAACACTCACACACAAACAAACACACAAACACACACACATACACACACACACACACACACACACACACACACACACACACATTTCATTATTAACTTAATCCACATTTAAATTGCACGAGTATCGCTCACGCAACACCTATGTTTAATTTAATTTATATTGTTGTCCTTGTCATTGTTTATTATTGCTGTAACGGCACCGTTAGCTTCGGAGAACTACTGAATCTGATCATACAGGTTTTCCTAGTTTCGGATTCAGGGGTCCCTTGTTTGACATATTGTAACAGCCTATTTGATCAAGTATGTTAAACAAACATTGTCTTGAATGTACCTACATTAATATAAACATAATGATATTACTTGTAAAATTACTTGTAAATGTGGCTTATAATAAACTTTTATTTATTTATTTATTTAATACTATATACTTGAAAATAGCCTTGGAAGTTATGTAATATTTTTTAACATAAATTTTAAGATTAAAATGGTTACTTTGAGTCAACCTTAAGAGATAGACATATGCTGTCGCGGACTTTTTTGTAGGTCTTATTAAGTTGTACAACTCTTGCGTAGAAAATATTCTTCTATGTATTTTCAATTAAGCAGTGTTCATAAGAAACGTGTTTTTTCGACCGTTTATTTGCCGACTTAGGTTGCAAATTAGGTCTCCACGAATGTACCTTTGATTTAAACGGGATAATATATAGCCTATTTTCATTCCGAAAGTCCATTCTATGTATTAGTGAAAGAATTTTTTAAATCGGTTCGGTAGTTTTTGAGCTTACCCATTACAAACATACAAAAATACAAATGTTCTCTCTTTATAATATTAGTATAGATTAGGTAGAAGTGCTAAACTAACATCATAACATTAACAAGCAAATAAATAAATAGTTAAATGCCTAGTACATAATACTATGAATATCCAATAGGTACATACAATATTTAATATAATAATAATCATATATACTCATAAACCAATACATAAATACATATATATTTATACATAATATATACTATGTACATTCAAATATACATATAAATACACATACCTTATGATAATCATATATAAGTAAATAAATAATAATGCAAATATTATCAGGAAATCAATTTATGTAAGCGTTGACAGGTAAAAATCTTTGACTTTAGTTTTGAATATACTCAGCGTTTGAGCTTGTCGTGCTGAGAGCGGTAGTGAGTTCCAGAGTCTTACGGCTTCAACGGCAAACGGCTTATCGTAGAAGGAACTCTTATGAATGGGAACCTCAAGAATGAGGATTTCTGTGGATCTTAGAACTAAAGCATTATTGCTATGTAAGAAGTGGAAAATTTCTTTGAGATAGCGGGGGTAAGCGGGATTGAAAAGAATAGAATACAGAAAAGAAAGGATGTGAGTTTTCCGTCGAAGGCGAATGGGAAGCCACTTGAGCTTAGAGTGAAATTGAGATACATGGTCATACTTGCGTAAGCCAAATATAAACCTAATGCAGAAATTTTAAAGCCGCTCAAGCTTGTTTAACTGGTCCTCAGTGAGATCAAGATAGCTGGCGAAAATCAAGAATTGGGAGAAGTAGAGATTGTGCTAACGCAATTTTAGTGGCCGTTGGTAAAAAGTTGCGCAGTCGTTTCAATGAACCTGCAGCAGCAAACAATTTTTGACGCACGGCTTCCATTTGCACTGTCCATGATAGATGTTGGTCCATCATGATGCCAAGATTTTTGACTACTTTACTAAATGGAATGTTGACCCCATCAAAAACAACAGGTGGTAAGTTCATCCAGTCTATCTTAGAAATCATTTGACGGCTACCAAGAATGATGACCTGCGTCTTGATAGGGTTCACTTTCAGCCCAAAAGTTGTACTCCAGTCAGTTATACGACGCAGATCATCATTGATATTGTTGATGGCATTGTTTAGATCGGAGAAAGGAGATTGAAAATAAATTTGAAGGTCATCAGCGTACAGGTGATAAGAGGAGGTTAGGTGGTCAGAAATAGAATTGATGAAAATAGCGAAGAGGAGAGGAGATAGGACACCACCTTGAGGAACGCCATCAATGTATGTCAACAAACACTGGAAAAAACAAAGAGCCGAAAATCGGGCTCAGTTGCGTGTGTTGAGAGAGGCATATGTCCAGCAGTGGACTGATATCGGCTGATTATGATGATGATGATGATATTTTACAGGTGGTACCATTTAAATTCCATCGATATATGTTCAGTATCTCCAGAGATATGAAGATAAACACCTCAAACTTAGTATTGAAATTGACTAGCGTGACGTTGGAAGTCGGTTTTTAGGGTTCCGTACCCAAAGGGTAAAACGGGACCCTATAACTAAGACTCCGCTGTCCGTCTGTCTGTCTGTCTGTCCGTCTGTCACCAGGCTGTATCTCATGAATCGTGATAGTTAGACAGTTGAAATTTTGACAGATGATGTATTTCTGTTGCCGCTATAACAACAAATACTAGAAACAGAATAAAGTAAAAAATAATAGAGGGTCCCCATACAAGAAATGTGTTTTTTTCGGCATTTTACGCCATCTATGAACACTTAGATAGGCAACCGTCCCATAGATGGCGTTATATTAAAATGCCGATCCTTAACACCTTTGTTAGACGTTAGATGGCGTTATAAGGAATAAAATGTTTATTAATTATTATTTTATGCTGGTGAAAAATGATAGTGGTATTTTTTGCTCGATCTTATAAAAATACTGTAGTGTGGTACGAAACCCTACTATTGCAAGTCCGACTTGCACTTGGCCAGTTTATTTTAGTTTTTAATGTGGTCTTAAATTATTTTTATTATTATTATAGTGCATAAATGTTCTATAGAACGTTTGTCTAGGCCAGGGGTAAGCAATGACATAGTAGATTATGGCCACAAAAAATTATAAAATAAAACTTTTTAACAAAAAAATTAGAGTCTATCCCACTAGTCCCATCGTGTTGTACCATTATGGGACAACTGCCACTTTCTTGACCCAGTAGTCCCATGGGACAAGTGACACCAATATTTCAGACCCACTAATCCCATCGTATTGGGGAATTAGATTTTTTCATCATAGGCAAACTTATTCAGCGGTATGTGCCCGGAACGAAGCCGCAGGGCCGTCACAATGTCACCTCTCGATAATCTTGAACCTGCAAACCATGGTGAGCGCGTCAAACTGGGTTGGATGGTCCTATACCATATAGTGAACTAGCGTCAAAATATTCTTGCCACATCTCCGAACATCTATCTCTAACTATATAAAGTAGGTCACTAAATAAGGGCTTACAATTGAGAGGTATACCATCCGTCACCGCCTCCCTAGCGAGGCGATCGGCTTCCTCATTCCCCGGTATGCCGATGTGGGATGGTACCCACTGAATTTTCACCGTCTTATTCTTGAAAGACATCCTGTGAAGGGACTCCAAAATGTCATACGCAATCGGTGTGCCTCGAATACTCGAGGCACATCGAGCGATATGGTGCATAGCACTTTTAGAATCTGTAATAATTACATAACTACCAGACCCAAAGGAATCAATATAGGAAAGAGCTTCTGCAATCGCTATTAATTTAGTGTACATGATAGACGTATTTACATTTATATGTATCTTAACAGAGAGGTTTGTTAGTGGGTCAAAAATAGCCAAACCGCTACATCTTTGTTCGATATTTTTGGACCCGTCTGTGAAAATTTTATAATAATTTATATACGCCGTGTCTAAAAAGTTTTTACACATCTGATTCAGTTGTACAGACTGATATTTATGTTTCGGTTTGTTAAGAATATTGACGTCAAACATTAACACTGAAGAAAGATCCACTTTGCCGACCCATGTTTCCAAAGAGAAAATTTCCAATTGTTTACTCGAATGAATATTTAAGTGTTTTAATGTGTCGTGAACAACACACATCAAAGGTTTTTCCCTGTATCTCCAATAGCGACTTGAACTAGCACTATTTAATTTATCTAAAATATTTACCATATTACTATTTTCTTTATTTATTTTGATATTTTATTACTTTATTACATAAAATATTTACAACAAATATACAACTTTAAAATAAAGAAAACTATTTGAACTATGAATAAATGAAATGTTATAAATTAAAATTAAAATAGTTATGAATAAAAAACAGAACCTAGGTCGCAGCTGTCTGCCGGTAACGTTCCCAAAAAGCTGGCGAAGTTACCTCGTTGAATTGCTAGGCTAATCCGTTGGCCGAGGTAAGCGCCAGCTCTTTGGTCATGAGTGACGTCTATTAAACGTCTGGACAGCTCCTTTACAAAACCCGGAGCATCTCGACCCCACGGACCCATTGTTTCGACCCCAAACGGAAGAAAAATGTAGCTGTCACCAATGGCAGCATATTTCCTCCGTTTGAGGGTTTCTGCCGCATCCGCTGCCGCACCCGCTGCTTGTGAGGTCCCGCATATGTGGGACGCTGCTAACGTGTCAGCACACGTCGCGTCCCACACCAACGGTCTCCCTCGGCACCACGGAACCAACGTCATACCGTCGGGTCTCTTGCCATCGTCACGTGATATACCGTTCGGCTCTAATATAGCCGGCACGTTCACGGTGGCAAGGGCCCGACGAATGACGTCATTCAAAGAGGCGTGACGTGAGAGACGCCCTGCACTGCGGCGGCATGATAGGCCATGGTGGCCTAATCTGTCTACTTCACTGCCGCAGTGACAATTGTGAGGTACTGTCCGGGAGATGCCCAGACGTAATCCCACAGCAATAGAGAAGCTGTCATCGTCCATAAGGGTACCAATGTTGGAAGAAGGTAATGCGTGTAGCCAGTATCCAGATTCTTTTTCCCGTGTGGCAAGGAGACGAGCCCGGTCCCTAATATCAACACTTTTTGAAATAGTTCATCTTGGATAATTTTACAAAGGGGCTCGTCCCGGCCTTTGTGAACTAAGTTTTTTGGGTAAGACCTCCCCTGGACAAGCCAAAGACCAGGCCGTTTTAGCTTCTTCTACGTATGCTATGGAAATTTCAGATGATGAGTTTGAAATTATTTTTTTAAAAAGAGCTGAAACACTATTAGTAGAAGATAAAAAGGCCGGTAGCGAAACACTTGAAATTTTGCGGATGCCAATGCCTCCAAACCGAATAGGCAGAGAGGCTTGACACCATGAATTATTTGAAAGTGAACAATTAAGAATTTGGGTTAAAATGTTTTTGATCGCGTCATCTAATATTAATAGTAATGGTATATGATTCCAAAGAGGGCTACAGCGTAGTATGTATGTAAATTTTGGCACAAAAAGACAACATTTAATTAGATGGAAAGCCATGTGGTTATGAATTTCAGTGAGACGCTTAGACGTATCGTCAAATTTTTGACGATGTTCATCCACAAAGACCGGGAAAGTCTCTTGAAGGATCGGAGCTCCTAGGAGGCGTAGACTTTCTTTGTTGAGTAATTTTAAATTTGGAGCCAAACTGTTAAATTTATTATACAAATCGTCTCTTTGGTGCGATGGTACAATATCTGTGATAAAAAGTTCACACTTAGAAAAATTTAGTTCCAGGCCAATCAATTTAAATTTGTCAATTAAAAACTGTAAATCTTGTAATACAGTTGTGGCTTTGCCTCCGAGGGTTCCGTCGTCCAGATACCACATGTTTAATTTGGAATTTAGACTCGAAATTACGGGGTATATTGCTAGTCCGAAAATGGCTGGCCCAAGAGGGTCGCCCTGTTGACAACCTGAGCAAGAATTTATTAAATGGTCTCGGTAAAGTAATTTAGAATCCAATCCGTAACATTGCCAAAGGTAGTCAAAAGTTTCTGGAATACAATTTTGAATTTCATTCAAAAGAGTAGTACGATCAACAGAGTTAAAGGCATTTTTGACATCCACCTTCAATATCACCTCACCGCAATCGTGATGTACAAATGTACGGAGAGCATGAACAGCTGCCTCGCATCCGCCCTTACTGCCAAAGCCTAATTGAAGGGGCTGGAACTTTTCAGTTAGTTTTGTATGTATGTGGCGGCAGCAAACCTTGGATGCGATTCTCCTATATGTGCAACCTACGGCTATTGGCCTAATGCCGCCATCTTTCTTTTTCAATGCGCATAGGTTTGCACCATATAGGAGAGGGGCAATCTGTGCATGCACCTTACCTGATAGCATGAAGTTTATAAGGGCGGTGATGTCTCGCAGTAGACTCTGACCCGCATCCCCAGTAGCTCCAAAAATAAGATCTTTGATGTGTTGGGGAGTTAGGCCATCAAGTCCACCAGCCGATCCATTTTTATTACTATTAAGAATAGATTTGCTCTTCAGCCAACATTTTCCAGCGAGATAATACCTACGAATTCGTAACGGTGATATATGTAATTCGCATTCCATGACGTGTATTGGAGTACTTTTTATGAAACCAACAATGATGCGCAGACATTGATTTTGAACTCGGTCTAACTTATCTAATGTGTTTTGCAACTGTTACCGTATAATGAGCTCGCGTAATCCAATTTACTGCGAATCATCGCTATAAAAAACGCGTCTCAGATGTATAGGGTTTACACCCCACCCAGAACCCGACAATGCCTTAAATATATTTAGGAATTGCAAGCTTTTATGAGTCAGTTCATTAATATGTTTAGCCCATCGTAATGATCTATCCAACCACAACCCTAAATACTTAACTTGATCTACAACCTGAAAAGTCATACCGTTAATAGATAAATCTACTAAATGATTTCGATAACCTCTTTTAAAAATACATAATTTACTCTTTGTTGGCGATATTTCTAATCCAACAGTAAACAGTAATTTTGCAAGTTTATTTAAAGCCATTTGTAATTGTCCACTGCCTTGTTCTATATTATCACAATTGATGTATAATACGAAATATTCAGCATATGGCGAGATATACACATTTTTTATCTGTTTACAAATATTATTAGTTGCTAAATTAAAAAGTATAGGCGAAAAGCAATCACTCTGTTGTAGTCCGCGATATGTACTTCTACAGCAATACTGAGTAAAATCTTGTTGAATATTTATATGTCTTTCTTTTAAGAAATTCCATAAGTACCTACAGATTAATTGACTAACCCCCAGTTGTTGTAAAATATCTATGAGACTATTTATATCTATGTTACTGTATGCATTATCAATATCTATAAAGGATGCTAATGATATCTGATTTTGAGAAAGACCAATTTGAATTCTAGAGACTAAACATGTGAGGCTATCTAAGGTTGACCTACATCTTCGAAAGAATCTTCTTGTAGTAGGTATTTGGGGACAACAGTTCATATTTTTCTGTGTACCACTCTAATCGTTTTACTAAAATACTATGAAAAGTTTTGCAAAGATATGACATTAATGATATAGATCGCAGAGATCCAGAGGTATAGGGGTCACGGCCAGGTTTAGGTATTGGGACGACTGCAATATCTCGCCACTGTGAAGGCACAAAACTAAACGAATAAAAAAAAACATACAGACGAATTGAGAACCTCCTCCTTTTTTGTGAAGTCGGCTAAAAATTTATTGTAAAGCGTTAATAAAATAGATTTGCCATTGTCAGGTAAATTCATCAGCATCGAATACGATATTTGGTCCATTCCGGGAGATGTATCTGTAAATTTTCTGACATTTCATGACATATTATGACATTTGGTGACTTTTAATGAAATTTCACGACGTTTCATAATATTTCGTGACATTTTATGACGTTTCATGACACGAGAGACTTTTCATGACATTTTGTGACATTTCGTGACATTTCATGAATTTTCGTCGCAAAATTATATAAAATGTCATGAAATGTAACGAAATATCACAAAATATCATAAAATTTCATGATATGTCCAGATATATCACGAAATGTCACAAAATGTCAAAAATTTCAAAAATGTTCTGAAATGTCACGAAATATCACAAAATGTCAGAAAATGTGACAAAACGTCGTGAAATATCACGAAATGTCACAAAATATCATGAAATATAACAAAATATCATAAAAAGGCATGAAATGTTACGAAGTGTTACGAAATGTCACAAAATGTCATTAATTATGATGAAAAGGCATAAAATGTCATGAAGTGTATCGAAAAGTCATATAATGTTACGAAATTTCATGAAATGTCACGAAATGTTATGAAATGTTATAAAATAATAATATAATATAATGTAATATAATTTTTATTACAGGTAGCTTAAAAAACATCAAATGTAATTTTAATACCATCATAAATACCTTACAGACTAACATACATACAAATATAACTATTTTATTATTAGAGCACTATGAGTATCAGAGATTTTTCTCGGTCTTGTATCCCTGTACTTGCGGTATACAACCTGTAGGCCAGAACTCCGGTACGAGGAACGTGTTGTTGTGCTCGGCTGGAACCTGCAGCACATACGACTTGAAGTATGTCGGCCGCTTCTGCTCCAGCTCCTTGAAACATTCGCATGCAGTCCTCCTGTTGTAGCCTCCCGCAGATATATCGCTGGACATCGTCGGTCTTCGTGTCGTTGTCCAAGCGAGAGATGTAAATTTTGGTGGTCGTGGGCACAACATGTAGTGAGTATGTTGTATCCTTGGCGGTACCGCGTCGGTTGCGGTTTTTTCGTGACCGGACCTTTATCTTTACAAGAGTAAAGCCATCAGCATCAATATCCGGTTTATTTACCGATCTTGCATTGTTGTCATTCGAATGCATAGATCGGTTTAGTTCGGTCACCTGAGCGTAAGACTTCTTCTGTTTCCGGGATGGTGCAGGTAACACAGGAGAAGCCAATAGCCGAGGCGAAGGTGTATCGGTTGCCAAGGTCTGTGATGTAGGTCGGTCATTAGCCCGTGGAGTCGGTGCGTCATGTGACACCACAGGAGTGCTGAGTCGCGTGTTGCGTTGGACAGGACGGCGCACGGTGACGTTTTGCGTCGAGGCTGGTGACGGCAGTTTTGCTTGAGCAGCACTATTTCGCAACGCCACGAGTTCGCTACGTAACTCGGACACCGTGGATTCCGATGCCTCGAGTTTCATCCTTAGATCGGTGACGTCAGCCCTCAACAGCATAATATCCTTCAATACGCGGGTGGTGTCCACATGATCCCACGTTATCGGAGGCAGCTTGTAGAGATCTTTCGCCACGTACGTCGGGATGTCATCAGGTTCGGTCTCCTTGAACACTCTGAAGATGTCCTGCAGGTCCTTCTTGCCGGTTCCATCTTTATGCCGTGTAGCAAGCCGGATGGAAGTAGTGGCGGAGTCGGCCAAGAACTTCTTGGCGGCGAGGATCTCAGCCTCTGTGTAGCTGGTCGTACAGATCTGGGAGAGACTCACTTCATCCATGACGTCCAGTTTGTTCTGCACGAAGGCCAGGAACTCGTTCACCAATATAATATCGGAGCGCTTAGATTGCGCCATCGCATCGCATTTACTTTACGTGCGTTTAGTCAACGCAGCGCAAAATGCAGGTCAGCATCGGAGCGATCGGCAAATTTTGCAGCGACCGCTCTAGTTGAAGGTACCAGCGCAAATGTCGTGAAATGTTATGAAATGTCACGTTATGTCTTGAAATGTCACGTAATGTCATGAAATGTCATGGTATGTTACGAAATGTCGTGGTATGTCACGAAATGTCATAGCAAATGTCATATTATATTTAATCACCCTCACTTGAACAATAACAGTTATTTATATCAGGTTAGAGCGCCAGGGCATGAATCTCAGTAGGCGCGGGTTTGAATCCCGTCATAATCCGTATATAGTATTTAAAATTAAAATTAAACTAAACTTAAATTAAGACTATGACTTCCTCAAATTTGATATTGACCTCTTGTTATGAATTGAATTCTCAAAAACTTAAAGATTTTTTCACGATTTACAACAAGTAAAAATACATCTAATCGTGTGGAATCATAATGAAAATATAGAACAGAATAACTTACTCAATAAACGGGGACTATCGTGACGCTTACTAGTGGCAACACTTGTGGGGTTTTTTTTCCAAGCTGTCATAATAATTACTCTTTTATTTATTTATTTATTATTCATTTATTTATTAGTAAAGTAATATTGACAAAGGATACTTTGTATCTCAATAAGACTAATAAGTCGACCATTGCTAAGTTATTAGCATACAATATTTATGACCCTGTTTTACATATTGTAACAGATCACAAAGACGAGCCCCAACGTAGTGGTGTTACTATGCAGGGTAATTGTAGCGTAGTAGACTTAGTTAGTTTAAACTAATGTCTAAGACAATGGGGAGGCCTGACTCAATCAACATTTTTCATCAGAATATACAAGGTCTCTCCAGCAAAGCCTTAGAGTTAGAATTATTTCTCAATTATTATAAAGTTGACATAATGTGTATTACTGAACACTGGTTTGTGAAAGGTACTTTGTTACCAATATTAAAAAATTATACAATTGCCAGCACATTCATTAGACAAAAGGCAATTCGTGGTGGCTCACTAATATATGTAACTGAAAATTGTAACTTTAAAGAGCGTAAAGACATAGTAGCTTTGTCTGTGGAACGATGTGTTGAATTATCTTGTATAGAGCTGGGGCAACATATAGTCATCTGTGTATACAGACCTCCATCGGCTGATTATAAAATGTTTGAAACAATTATGGAAGAAGTAATGAGCAAAGTCTTCAACACCTCTAAATCTTTAATAGTTTGTGGCGATTTCAATGTTAATTTAATTGAGCAGTCTCCGCTCAGCGACAAATTAAAAAATTTATTTCTAAGTTTCAATCTGAAGCATCTTTTTAATCAGCCAACAAGAATCACTAGCTCGTCAGCTACCTGCTTGGACAATGTGTTCTGCAACTGTGAACCCGAAAAAATTGCAATTTTTGATAAACTTGGCTCGGACCATCTGGGACAAAGTGTCACTTTTTCATGTAAATTATCCATCAAAGGCCAAGAACATTTTTACAGGCCCATTACCACCAAACGGGTTGAACAGTTTGTGGATATCATTGACAAGCAATTAATGAACCTAAGATTTTCTGAGGATCCTGATGACCTATGCAGTGCTTTATTTCAAATGCTAGATGCAGAGTTCAATGATATTTTTAAAATTAAAATGGTTAGAAAGGGTGCGAAGGTTCGTTTCGATGACTGGGCAACTCCTGGTATTTATAAAAGTAGAAACAATTTGTATAACTTGTACTCACAAAAAACCATTAATTTACATAATACTAAATTCATAAATCACTTAAAATTGTATTCAAAAACTTTTAAAGTTGTTTGTCAGACAGCAAAATCACTGCATCTAAGTAGAAAAATTAAGCATGCCGATGACAAAATAAAATCAACATGGAAAGTCATTAATACAGAAACTGGAAAAATTAAGCAGAGGGACGGTAAAATTATGTTAAAAGTTAATAATAAATTAATCATAGATAATAATGATGTCGCTAACACATTTGTTGAGTACTTCTCACAAGTACCTATTATTACTACTCAGCCTTTAAACTCTTCCCCTAAGGATGCTTTTGTTTTACTATCGAAGTGTGTGAATGTATGTGACTCTATGTTTGAGTTCAGACACATAACTTCAATATCAATTATCAAAACTTTTAAAATGCTCAATCAAAAGAAAACCGAGGATCTGTGGGGTATGTCAACCAAAGTACTTAGTTATATTATTAATGCAATTAGCCCTCACTTAGCGTTTATTTTTAACAGATGCGTCGATGAAGGTGTCTTTCCTGATGTAATGAAAAAAAGTAAATTAATTCCCCTATACAAATCAGTGAACAAAAATGACCCTTCAAACTATAGACCAATCTCTATATTACCGGCGCTCAGTAAAGTTTTTGAAAAAGTTATATTAGACCAGCTTTTGGCACATTTTAATATTAATCATCTTTTAAATCACAAACAATATGGTTTCACTAAGGGGCGTTCTACTACTGATGCTGGAGTAGATCTTCTTAAACATATATTTGATGCCTGGGAGAAAGCACAAGATGCTATCGGCGTTTTCTGTGACTTATCTAAAGCGTTTGATTGCGTCTGTCACAAAACGCTAATTTGCAAATTAAAACACTACGGCGTTAACGGAAAAGCACTTGATCTGGTCTCATCCTACCTCAGTAATAGAATACAGATGGTTGAGGTCAATGGCGTCAGGTCATCTGGATCCCTCATAAAAATGGGAGTTCCGCAGGGATCGATCTTAGGACCATTTTTATTTCTAGTTTATATTAATGACTTGCCGTCTTTCGTGCAAAACTTATGTGACATTGTTTTGTTCGCGGATGATACATCCTTAATATTCAAAATAGATAGGATTGCGCCTGGATTTGACGATGTTAACAAATCAATCGCACAGGTTTTGAATTGGTTTACAACCAATAACTTATTACTGAACGCCAAAAAAACTAAATGTATTAAATTCTCGCTGCCAAATGTAAGAAAGGGTGTCATTAATAGCAGGATATTAATAAACGATGTACCGATAGAATTTGTTGAATCCGCTACATTCTTGGGCATCACCCTGGATTCAAAACTACAATGGGGTTCTCAAATATCGGCTCTGGCAGGTAGATTGAGCTCCGCTGCATACGCAGTACGTAAAATCAGAAACTTGACTGACGAATCCACTGCTAGATTGGTTTACTTTAGCTACTTTCATAGTATAATGTCCTATGGCATTTTATTGTGGGGGAAAGCCGCCGAAATCCAATCTATATTTGTTTTACAAAAAAGAGCTATTCGATCTATATATACCATGAGGTCGCGAGACTCACTTCGTGAAAAATTTAAGGAGATTAAAATTCTCACAGTGGCATGTCAATATATATATGAAAATATTATGTATGTACGCAAAAATTTGAATGAGTATGATAAGAGGTCCGATGTACATAATTTCAATACAAGACACAAAAATAGATTAATTCTACCTCAATTCAGGTTGTGGAAAGTTAGTGGTTCTTTTCTGGGGAACTGTATACGATTTTATAATAAACTTCCTAAAGATATTGATCAACTGTCTATAAGCAGATTTAAAACCTTTGTAAAATCCAATTTAATGAAGAAATCGTACTATACAATAAATGACTATATGAATGACAAAAATGCTTGGCCTGAATGCCCCAAGCTCCAAGATATAATATAAATTGTATGATAATAGAATTACTTATTGTACATTAAACATTTATTTAATATGAATTTAAAAAAAATGAATTAAAATAAGTGACAAGCCCCATAGAGTTTCTTGGTGTTTCTTCTCTGATGGGAGTACTTCCGAAACACCAGTAGATTCAACAGTCAATCAGTTTTCATCTTTTGTTTGCAGATCTAGGGTTGCCTGTTACGACGGTATTATGCGGCTGATAGTCGGACAATCAGTTCCATTCGGAACATGATTTGTACTGCAATTAGTCTGCGTTTTATTTATCTATTATGTTTCATTATTTCACAATTTTTTGGATAAAAATTGTCTGAAGTACTGAAACATGCACTGGGTTGCGGGTGCACGTAATGGTACGGTTGGCAACCCTACATTACATTAATAAGGGGAATTAAACATGTGTTTTAAGTGTGACGTTCACGTCTAGATGAAAGCTGAATGGCTCAATACCTTTGTTTTTTTTTTGTAAATTCAAAGCGTTATGTTTCTGTTATATCTATATTTTTTGTTGAATATGATCTATTTAATGTTATTTGACGTGTGTAAGTGCTAATTTTTAATTTGCCCATATACTGAATAAATGCTTTGACTTTGACTTTGACTTTGACTCAAATTGATTTATGAAAAATATGGATTTTTAGGGTTCCGTACCCAAAGGGTAAAACGAGACCCTATTACTAAGACTCCGCTGTATGTCTGTATGTCCGTCTGTCACCAGGCTGTATCTCATGAACCGAGATAGTTAGACAGTTGAAATTTTCACAGAAGATGTATTTCTGTTGCCGCTATAACAAAAAATACTAATAACCGGCCAAGTGCGTGTCGGGCCACGCGCAGTGTAGGGTTCCGTAGTACCCTGTTATTCAATGCAAGTCTTTACCCGTTATAAACAAGCAACTAGGTACTTCGTCTTTATCACTTTAAAGGATTTATTCTAAGGATTTTGTATTTAGTACAAAATTATCTAACACCCAAGTTCAACGACTATTACTGCTAAATTGACAAAGTCATCTTAACCGCTATAATTTTCCTTTAAAGTTCATGAAATGCACTGCACTATTATCAGAAATTTTTCCAGATTTTTCAAGCCAGCAGTTTAGCTTTTAGAGGGGGGGTGGGACGCCCTACTGGAACAAAAATTTGCACTTTAAAGTTTAATATTTCGTAAATGGAGCATTCAATCGAAAAATGGTATTAGCAACCCTTTAGTCATTTTAAAAGACCTATTCAACGATACCCCACACGATAGGGTAGATGACGAAACAAAGATTCATCCCCACTCCTCATGTAGGGGAGCTACCCTAAAAAAAAATATTTTTCAAAATTTTATTTTAGCACTTTGTCGGCGTAATTTATTTATTATATAATATTTCTAACTAAAAAATCTAATACATGCACTGAGAAAAAAGGCAAATGAGGAGAAAAATATATCCACATCTGACTCCTTTGCAATCAGATCGTTGAGGAGACAAAGAGCCTGACTTGTGGGAGCAAACCTCGCTGTCTGAGTTCGTGAGCTAGGTGCTTCCAAGAGACGTCGCGCGCGCAGCCGCAGGTACTGATCTGGCACGTATAGGGAGACTCGAGACAAAACGGTAGGATCGTCGATCCTATTATGGAGCAACAAATAATAGTGCGTCAATAAGGCGCACTTGCGTCTTAGCACCAGTGTGTTTAATCCTACCATCCCGCCGACAAACAGAGATGGATATAAATAGGGATAGTACCCATACATTTTTTTATAAAGAAACCGAGCGAACTTTTTCTGAACTCGCTCTAACATGGTCTTATACTTGATTTCGTGCGGATCCCAAACCAAACAATTGTACTCTAGCCTACTGCGCACGAAAGCGTAGTATAAAGAAACTATTGCATTTCGGTTTTGGAATCGGGAAGATTGTCGCATAACGAATCCGAGAGATTTAAAAGTCCTGCTGCAAATATCCTGTATATGTTTATTAAATGTTAATTCAGCATCCAAGGTCAATCCTAGATCTCTAATTTCTGTGACGCGCTCCAGTGGCACACCACTCATGTGGTAAGAGTACTGGACAGGCGCTCGTGAACGTGTGAACGTCATAGTTTTACACTTGGAGTTGTTAAATTCCAAGTGGTTACTCTCACCCCATCGTAGCACGCTGTCGATATCGCTTTGTAGCGCCCTACAGTCTGTCGTACTCCTTATACCTAGGAACAGCTTCAGGTCATCAGCAAACATCAGGCATTCTGCAGTTTTGACTACCTTGGGCAAGTCATTAATCATGATGAGAAACTGAGTTGGGCCTAACGTACTACCCTGGCTTACACCTGAACTAGTTTTGTAAGGGTCAGATCTAATACCAGACAACTGAACATATTGGACCCGTTCAGAAAAGTAGCTTGCAAATAACTTTAGGAGTTTTGAAGTGAATCCTACAGAGGCAAACTTTTTTAAAAGGACGTCATTGTGGACACGGTCGAAAGCCTTTTTAAAGTCGAAATAAGCTACATCGACTTGCTTATGATCGTCCATTTCGGTAACGACGTAATCCACAAAGTTAACATGGTTTGTTATGGTGGATTTTCCAGCCCTAAAACCATGCTGACACTCAACTAACTGATTCTGCACCTGTCTAGTAATGTACCGGTTCAGTATGGATTCAAAGACTTTGCCGAAGGCAGACAGAACCGCTATGGGCCTGTAGTTTACTACCTTTGACCTGGAGCCGCC
Source organism: Cabera pusaria (assembly GCA_954871355.1). NCBI lineage: Eukaryota > Metazoa > Arthropoda > Insecta > Lepidoptera > Geometridae > Cabera > Cabera pusaria. Next base: position 3,986,381 of record OX940904.1, on the reverse strand, counting down.
CTTTAGTATAGGCGTGACTCGGGAGACTTTCCAAATGTTCGGATATTTTGCAGTAGATATAGTTAAATTAAACAGGTAAAGGAGTGGTTTATTTAGGACACTGGCACAGTCTTTCAAGATAAAAGAGGGAATACCATCGGGCCCGGTGGATGTACGGGCCTTGAGCCGGCGTAAAGCAATAGCTAGGTCTGTGGAGTTAATAGCATCAATCGAAATTCGCGATGAGCACGTCGAGCTAGCTGCCTCAGCTTCAGCGTCCAGTGCAGATAGAATAGGGTCATTGGGTAAGAAAACGGATTTGTAATACTTTGCGAAAGCTTTGGCTGCTTCTATTCCAATTACATTTTTGCCGTCAAATTCAAACTCGACGCATTCCGTTCGACGAGAACCTTGCTGCCCTTTACAAACTTCCAAAAGCTTTTTGGGTCCCTATTTATATTAGTCTCTGTTTGCTTGATATAGTTATTATACGCTAATCCAATCAACTCTTTAGCTCGCTGCCTATAGTATTTAAAAAGTTCACGGTTAAAGATCGAATTAGTTAGCTTATATCTTTTTAAATGGCAATATTTATTTGATAATGTTTTTTTTATTTCTAGCGTAAACCATAAGGGATAGTCATATTTATAATTACAATTACTGTTATTTTTTATAGGTACAAATTTATCAAAAATCGAATTTAATTTAGTATAGAAAAGTGTGACCGCTTCGTCGACGTCTGCTAAACGAAGTATATCGTCCCACTCAGTATTGTGTATCTCGGCATAGAGTGACAATAAATCAGCCTTCCGAAAATTCCATTCAGTTGGCCTGTTATCGTCGGTCGGTTGCGATGGGGACGACGCCTGAGCCTGACCAGTCCGCTGCACTCGACCGGCGCGTGCGCACCGAACGCTTACAGCTAGTGGCGGATGATGTCCGTCCATTGGAACGAGAGGTTCTGTCTCCCCACAGACTTGTATCCCCTCATCGCTCAGATTGCTAAGGATCAGATCTAACATATTACCGTATTTGTTACAAATTGTATTGTACTGTTTTAAATTACAGTACGATAATAAACAATTAAAATGAATAATTACATTTTGGCTGCACGAATTTAGATTAAAATCGCCTACTAATAATAAGTCCATATTTTTAAATTTATCAGAGACATTTTCTAGGACACAGAACGTTTTCAAATACTTATCATCAATTGAGTTCGGCGGAATGTACACAACACAACAAATAATTTTTCTGAACTTTAAAGTTATAATACCTATGACTACTTCAATATCGTCCGTATAACCGTCGACATCGAGTACTTGGTGTATAAGATACCGATCACGCACGGCCAGCAGCACGCCGCCCCAGCCGGCGTCTCCCGCGCGGTCCCGCCTCAACACACTGTATCCGGGAGGAAACACTTCTGCATCGTTGACGCCGCTCGTTAGGAAAGTTTCAGTGAAGGCGTATATGTCCGATGAGTCCGCTAACACTGCCTGCTTACACACATCTAATTTGGAACGGAGGCCTCTGACGTTTTGATAAAACATTGAATAAGTTTTATATTGGCATTTATTCGTCCGTTTATTGTGGCTTTCGAAATCCACTTCGCCATGGTTTAATGTGGACGTCTACTGACCAGTGTTCTGGTTTCAAATACATGTCAACATTTTTTGTTGGCACCGTTAACTTAAAAGAGGCATAGTCGCCTCGCGATTTTAACGCTTCGGCTGAGCAAATATCATTGGGACTGATACTACGCAGATGACTAACAACTTGATCTACCGTGGTACCGATTTGCACATAGTACAAATGTAGATACGTTTTCCGTTCCGCTGCAGATATCGCACCCACAGTCGAACTCTGATCAGCCGTACCTCGAATCACATTAATAGGTGCACGGCGAGTCCGTCCATTTTTAACTTCAGACCAATTGCCGTGTTTCTCGTATGGCTCGCTAAGTTGCTCATTATTCTCATTTGCATCGTTAACAACCAACACCGGCGTGTTTACATCACTTGGTGTTGTCGGGGTCGGGGTGAGGGGCGCGCTCTGGCTCGATGACGCAGACGTAGCATCAGGTGCTCCCGTACCGACGATGACAGAGAGCGGTGCCGTCGTAGCTTTGCGCGATCCCTTGTTCTGCCGAACTCCGGCGGTGATAGCCGATGCTGCACGAGTGCGTGCCTCGCGGAATTGTCGCTCGGCCGGTTGGGTAGAACTTGTTGTAGCTTTACCCTCAATTTCCAACTTTTCTTGAGCTGTTACCGGTATTGTAGAACATTCACTTGTATGAATCAATCTCTCAATTAGCTTATTTTGAACACTCACGGTCTTCTCAAGAGAAATAATTTTACTTTCCATTGAAATGACTTTATTTGTAAGCTCGCGGATCGCAGCTTCCACTAATTTGCCGGACATTTCTAATTTTAACAAACAAATAACACGGAGCGAATGAAATTATGTATGACCTTTACGAGGGCGGTAGGCCAAAAAATAAAATAAATAAAATTTATATACATACCCCTACAAAATTACAGCTTTCTAGTATTAACGGTCTCTTAGCAAAACCTCTGACAGACAGACAGACGGACATGACGAAACTATAAGGGTTCATTGTCAGGACTACGGAACCCTAAAAACAGAATGAAGTTAAAAATAATATAGGGTCCCCATACAAGAAACGTGCTTTTTTCGGCATTTCACGCCATCTATGAACGCTTATAGTTAGGTAAACGTCCCATAATGGCGTTATATTGAAATGTCGATCCCTACCACCTTTGTTAGACGTTAGGTGGCGTCATAAGAAATAAAATGTATATTAATTATTATTTTTTGCTGAGCATGTATGAAGACATCTCTAGAGCTTTACATACCACCTCTAAGGCTCATTACAACGTTGTCATGGGAGACTTTAACGCCAAAGTGGGAGTACAGACCTGCAATGAATCGACAATAGGACCACACGGATTTGGCAGTAGGAATCACAGGGCTTGTCAACTTTCTCGAGAAAGAGGGGCTTTTCTTGATGAACTCGTTCTTCAAGATTCAGCCCCAAAGGAAGTGGACGTGGCAAAGCCCCGACACTGTGACTAAAAATGAGATTGACTTCATCATTACGGACAAACGGCGCATATTCAGAGACGTCTCAGTGATCAGTAGGTTCAATACTGGAAGTGATCACCGACTTGTACGAGGCACTCTGGATATCGACTTCAAAGCCGAAAGATCCCGATTGATGAAGTCTACGCTCCGACCGAACCTACTCCAAACCGTTGTTGGATCCGAAACATTCCAATTAAAATTGGAAAATCGATTCGCTGCCTTGGAAACCACAGATGACGTAGACCAGAAACTCGAAGAAGTGGTGGAAATCCTCAGGGATGAAGGGACGAAGTTTTGCGAGAGCAAGCGTAAGGGAAAAAAGTCCAAACTTTTGGCAGAAACACTTCGACTAATGGAAGAGAGACGAACATACCCTTTGTCAGCTTTGTCAATTAATCAGGTGCGCAACAAAACCATTAAGAAGCTGGTACGACAAGACCTCCGATCCTCTAACACGCTCTTGATTAAAGAATCGATTGAGCAGAATCGGGGGTCGAAAGTATTCGCCCAGCCTCTGGGTAGAAGCCACCTCACAAAGCTGACAATGTCAACGGGGAACGTCGTCGCATCCAAGTCGGAGATTCTGTCAGAAGTTGAAGACTTCTACGGCAAGCTCTACGCATCGCATGCTTCAAGGCTCGTACCCGATACTGAGGATTGTAGAGCCACCTTGACCCGCCACTTCACAGAAGACCTGCCCGAAGTCAGCCGAGATGAGATCGTAATGGCCCTTAAACAGCTCAAAAATGGAAAGGCCCCAGGTGAAGACGGAATCACAACGGAGCTTCTAAAAGCTGGAGGAGCCCCAATTCTGTTCTCTTCACTGGGAGAACTCCACAGGCATAGTACAGGAGCATGGTGGTTTTGTTTTTCAAAAAAGGAGACAAAACCCTCTTGAAAAACTACCGCCCGATTTCGCTTCTGAGCCATGTCTACAAACTGTTTTAAAGGGTCATCACGAACCGTCTTGCGCGAAGACTCGACGAGTTCCAACCTCCGGCACAGGCCGGATTTCGAAGCGGTTACGGCACCATGGACCACATCCACACGGTGCCGCAGATTGTACAGAAGACCGAAGAGTACAATCGGCCCCTGTGCTTAGCGTTTGTGGACTATGAGAAGGCCTTCGACTCAATCGAAGCCTGGGCCCCTAGACAAAATCCAATTTCCAGTTTGCCTTCACGCTAACGCAAGTTCAAAATGTATGGAATGACATTTATGTTTCCGCAACAACAAAAATGACAATGCCATACATTTAGAACTTGCGTTAGCGTGAAGGCAAACAGGAAATTGGATTTTGTCTAGGGGCCCTGGTCTGTTCTGGAGTCCTTGCAGCGTTGCCAAATCGACTGGCGATATATCGAAGTGATGAGATGTCTGTATAATGCCGCAACGATAAGTGTACAAGTACAGAACCAGCGTACTAATCATATCCACCTGCGTCGAGGAGTGAGACAGGGGGACGTCATATACCCGAAACTGTTCACTAACGCCTTGGAGGATATGTTTAAGACGCTGGACTGGAAAAATTGTGGCATCAACATCAACGGCAAGTACATATTCTCTCACTTACGATTCGCAGACGACATCGTCATTATGGCAGAGACGCTGCAGGACTTACAGAGGATGTTGAATGGCCTAGCTGATCCTTCTCGTCGCATCGGTCTCCGGATGAATTTGGATAAAACCAAAGTCATGTACAACGAGCACGTTGTTCCGGAACCGATTGCCGTAGATGGAATCACACTCGAAGTTGTCACTAAGTATGTTTACCTAGGGCAGACGCTCCAACTAGGCAAACATAACTTCGAAAAGTTAATCCAGAGAAGAATTCAGCTGGGCTGGGCAGCATTTGGAAAACTCCATCGAGTCTTCTCGTCGCATATACCACAGTGCCTAAAGACAAAAGTCTTTAATCAGTGCGTCCTACCCGTCTTGACATACGGAGCCGAGACGTGGACACTCACGGTTCGACTGGTCCACCAATTTAAAGTCGCTCAACGAGCTATGGAAAGAGCTATGCTCGGTGTTTCTCTGCGGGATCGAATCCGGAACGAAGTGATTCGCCAGAGAACTAAAGTGATCGACATAGCTCATCGGATTAGCAAGCTGAAGTGGCAGTGGGCTGGTCATATCTGCCGTAGGACCGATAACCGTTGGGGTAGACTGGTTCTAGAGTGGAGACCGCGAATCGGCAAACGTAGCGTAGGACGCCCTGTGACCAGGTGGAGCGACGACATTCGCAAAGCGGTGGGCAGTGACTGGAAACAAAGAGCCGAAGATCGGGCTCAGTGGCATGACTTGGGAGAGGCCTATGTCCAGCAGTGGACTGATACCGGCTGATTATGATGATGATGATTTTTTGCTGGCGAAAAATGATAGTGGTATTTTTTGCTCGATCTTATAAAATACTGTAGTATGGTACGGAACCCTACTAGTGCGAGTCTGACTTGCACTCGGCCAGTTTATTATATTTACTTACGCATGAAATGATATTCCATCCTGCTATTTATTTTTCGAAGATTGGTTTTTACCCTTTCACAAAACAATTCGGCATTGTTTTCCATAAAACTGTGAATTATTATAACGTGGCCCTCCGCGCGCCGGAATAGCTCGACTGACAAGGTAAGGTGTAATTTCGTTATATGCGTGTGTGTGTTACTGTGTATGTACACGGCGTGGTGTAATTTTACCGGCCTCAGCGCGTTGTACGGCGGGCCTCGGTCTAGACTTTTAGTCTGAGGATACTGGCTAAGTACACCATTTGTCTAGAGCCAGAAAGAAATCAAAGAAAACGTCAATTGTCACTTAGTCATTAGTATCACTGTCAAGCCAAACAAAAATGTCAAGCCTATGTCAGAGTTGTCAAACAGTCAAGTCAAGTCAAAACATTGATTTGAGCAGCGTAAAAACTTCAAAATGTATTAATTTAGCTAGATTTCCTACTCTCCTGAACTGCTAAATATTTATTGGAAACTATTTATTTACCAAATAAATATTTCCTCCTCGCAATGCAAAAGTTATGACAGTATGAGTGACGAAACGAACGAAGAGCGGCAAGAGAATGAACTTGCCGCCTTACAGGTTGGCTATTTCTTATTTATTTTATTCATATTTTAGAGCTTTTATAGTATCTACAAAATTCAAATCCAAAAGATGATAAAGAGTAGACCTTGTTAAAGTCAAGATTGGGGTATATGCAATACGATTAATACAAATAAAAAGCATAACTTAATATTTGTATTATTAATAAATTATTTGTACCTATCGATTAAGTTTAAAAGGAAAATATCTCAATAAATGTTAACTTGTTTCTGAAAAACAATGCGTTAGTCAACAACAAAGGTTTCTTTCGGGTAAGCGTGCTACATCATTGACCGCATCATCACTTAACATTAGGTGAGATAGTGGTCAAGCGCTACCCATTTTTGCATAAAAAATAAATAAAAGTATGCTCCATATTATATCTAGAGGTTGTCATTAGGTCTCGTTAACATTTAAATGGGTGGTACCCTATCTTATATGAAATCTGTGTATAGAAGCCAACGTGCTGAGGTAACTAAGTAAAATAGCAATATACAAATAATATCTTGTTCTTTTGTGAAGTTCCCACAGGTGGTAGCAGCATTACATTAATATTCTGCCTGACTTGCTTTTAAAATGTAGCTTACTATGTCAAGGAGAAAGAGAAAACTTTACAGTGTTTGCCGCTCTTGAGAGTCAGACATATCTAGGCCATGTAGCATGTTCACCATTTTCAACCACATCATCGCTTACCACCAGGCCAGATAGTAGACAATTTAACATTTAAAAAATTTTTGTTTTTAAATTACCAAGAACATTATATAGTCTAGTGTTCTTTTTATTTATTTATTGAGTGTTTGCTCCTTTGCAACTGCAATAATTTTTGATACATTAAATAATTAATTTCATTATTATCATCTAATATGTATGTCTACTGCTGGACATGGGCCTCTCCTATGGCACACCACTGAGCTCATTTACTTACTTGTCTGTAATATACTACCACGATTTAAACACACAGTTATAAATATTAAAATATGGGACGATACGCTAAAAAATTAATCATCATCATTATCAGCCAGCATCAGTCCACTGCTGGACGTAGGCCTCCCCCACGACACACCACTGACCCCGATCTTCGGCTCTTTGTTTCCAGTCACTGCCCACAGCTTTGCAAATGTTGTCGCTCCACCTAGTCACAGGGCGTCCTACGCTCGACATTAATTTAAAAGCTAGCATTCAGCTAAAACATAATTTTTTATTAATTCAACATTCAACCAAGTTGCATTGATTGTGGTCGATGCAACTTGGTCGAGACTCCGTGACCACGATCAATGCAACTTGGTTGAAACTTCGAGTTAAATAAAATTAATGTTTTAGCATGTTATGTCCCATATTTTAGTATTATTAATAATATTAACTATGTAGTATACTATTGTTTAATTTTAGGCTATTTATGGAGATGCAGTCAAAGATAATTGTATGAAGACAGCATGGAAGATATGGCGACCATTGGACTTGATGTTGACACTGATTCCGCTCCACAACTCTGATATACAGGGTATCCATTGCTCAGTGACGCTACAGATTAAATGCTGTCCTAATTACCCTGACAAGTAAGTTTCAGAGCCAATTGATTCAGATACAGATTCAGATATTTTATTTGCAATAATATCATTTAAAAACTAAAAAAGAACCGACTTCAATGCCGCGCTATTCATTTTCAGTACCAATTTTGAGATGTTTATCTCAATATCTCTGAAGATACTTATCATACCTCGATAAAATTACCATGGTACCACACTTGGGATATCTCCTTTCGAACAAAAAATGAATATTATGTTTCTTTGAAGTGTCACACACTTTATATTTTTGTAAATTGTTAAACACAATCCAAAATTTCATCGTACCGAAGGGACTCGAACCTGCACCCCCCGGATTACACGTCCAGAACGTACAGTCCAGTACGTTTGGATTGTGTTTAACAATTTACAAAAATATAAAGTGTGTGACACTTCAAAGAAACATAATATTTGATTTACGCAGTGCAACATCTCTCGTCGGATTTGAAAACTGTAATGATTTCTTCTGAATGATTAACTTACGTAATAAGTAGTCATAGATGGCGCTACCAATGCATAATTGGGTTAACGAATGCAATCCACTAATTTCGTCGTATCGATGGATCGAACCGTGCCTTAATTGGCAGAGCACCTGGACGTGTAATCCGGGGGGTGCGGGTTCGAGTCCCTTCAGTACGATGAAATTTTGGATTGTGTTTAACAATTTACAAAAAAAGAATAATCAAAATCGGTTCATAAACGACGAAGTTATCCGCGAACAAACATAAAAAAAAATTATATACGGTCGAATTGAGAATCCTCCTTTTTTTGAAGTCGGTTAAAAAACACAGGTAATACAAAAGTAACATAATAATTTTAGTTCTATCCATATTTTGCCAGTATTGGCGTGCAAATATTTACAATTGTATGTCAATCCGTTATTATTTATATGTCAAAATAGATTATTTATACTATTGTAATAAAAAATTTTGGTTTATAAAAAATATAAACGTTACTGGTTGTAACATGAAGGTTATAGAGTATAAAAAGCTAAAAATTAATGTTAGGTAGACAGTATTTATGAATATCGAGCGCCCTTGTTCTACCAAGATCTAAAACTTACCAGGATAAATCAGCGGTGTCATTGAGACTTTTAATCTCGGACCGGGGGACAGGCAAATGATAACACGGTTTTGGGAATGTATGACAAATTTTAATACTTCAAAACGTCCCTTACCTCCAGAATGAGATACACATTATTTAGTTAAAGCCGGAATACTATGTCTAAACATTTGACTATAAATACCATTCGGTTTTCGTTACTTTTTAGGTTAATTTATTTTACATTTTACTACTGAAATTTGGTTATTGTCTTTCTTGCATCTTGCGAATATGAAATTAAAGTTTTTAAGGGTAATAAAAAGAGTTATAATGAAATTTGCTTAGCTGCAGCGTCCGGGGGCGTCTGAGCACTCCACTCTAAACAGACGTCATTCATCGTCGCACCAACAGCTCAAAACTACGACGACATCCAAACGGTGTGCGTCGCACGAACACCTCAAACTAACGACGTCTTCCAGCGTCGAACCAACAGTTGGCGACACCCATAGTCGCCCAAACAGTTGACGACAGTCGCCCAAACAGCGCCAAAGGCTGTAACCAAAAATCCGATTGTAATTTGTCGCCATGAAGGATGACGCGAAACATTTTAGGTTATCAAAAATTGACTCACCGCAAAATCACGACGTTGTCATATGCTTGAACATAATATGCACGCCAATTAGCGTCGCATATTTCATTAACAAGATGGATTCATCTTGTAAAATCTGATTAAGAAAAAATACAAAAAGTTTAGCTCTTTGTAGGCCCCAGGGACAAGAAAAAGTGACGTCTCCGATCGAGAATTGACAGATGTCAAAGTCATTTTTTTTTTGAAAGATTGTCTATAGGATATTGAATGATCCACAGACCAAGTAATAACTCGATTATTTAAAATCGACTAAAAATGGCTAAATACGAAAATGTTCTAAATTATTTAAAACCAAAAGGTAATTTTGTCAGTCTTAGAAGCTGAAATGTGCTTCCAAACGAAAAATATGTAACGAGTCGAAATACCTCGTTACACTATACAATACAATATCATAACAAATAATAGATTTTGATATTAATTACTCCATTAAATTCAACCATTATTGTATTAAATCTAGGTACATTATTGTGACTCTTTTTACCATTTCTTGTTCATATCCAAATAATCATTAATTGAGTAAAGCAAGCATTGCATCAGATAGTTATCATTTATATGATGCCATACAAAGCAGATAAGTTTCAAATAGGCTATAGGGACTCATCAGGGACCAGTTAAAATGGACCTAAGAATATAAAAAACACATTTATTAACAAAACATGTTTTTTTTTTTTCAAAAAATCACCTCATTTCTTTAATAGTTGACTGTATCTGAGTGCCACCTTAAAATACTTGTATATCATTGTCATCACATACCTGCATGAATTTTATAGTATGATATACAGTTTAATGTACTTATGTATACCTTTTCCAGGCCTCCAAATCTATCAATCCACAAGATGCATGGCCTGTCTACAGAGAATGCGACTAGACTACTTACTGAATTAGATAGATTAGCGGCAGAGCTTTGTGGAGAAGTCATGATTTTTCAGCTAGCAACTCATGCGCAGGTAAACTTTACCTATACACTATTATAAAGAGAAAACATTTGTGTTTGTAACGGAAATGCTCAAATCTACTGAACCTACTTTCTTTCAGTAATATTTAGATTCTGAAAAGATCTGGAAAAATATATAGATTTTTCGATGTTTTTCACAAAGACTGGCCATAAACAGTATTTTATAGGGATATGCCGAAGATCGGGCTCAGTGGCGCATCTTGGGAGAGGCCTACGTCCAGCAGTGGACTGACACAGGCTGTTGATGATGATGTGGAAAACAATGGGGGAGACCTTTGCCTAGCTGTGGGACCAAATAGGTTAGTTAAAAAAAACATGCGGGGCAGTCTTTGGGGACTGCCAAAGAAGTGAACACTAAATTGTATTGTCGTGATACACAATATCTATATATATAGCTCATGGGAAGCGCTGTGTCAATGACGTGAGTTTCACGCTTTTTGTTCACCCAAAAAGTACACATATATACACAGTCAGTGTACATATGAGGGCCCGGTGGCGTAATCGCGAGAACGGTTGGCTTTGATGCCAGAGGTACCGAATTCAAACCACAGTGCACCAATGAATTTTTCTGTTGAAAAGTTTATGTGCGCTTTTCACAGTGGCCCTCCGGTGAAGGAAAAACATAGATAGTGATCAAACGCTAGCCTATAAGATATATTAAAAAAAACATATAGCTCATAGAAATCGTTCGGTGACGATGACGCGAGTTCCATGATTTTTGTTCATCCAAAAAGTGCTCAACGTGCATAAAGAGAAATAGCCCAATAGATAGGGTGTCGGACTGAAGATCGATAGGTTGTGAGTTTGATCCCCGCCACACCCATTGCACTATTGACGTGAACCCACTCCAGACACAAGCATATTCAGCTTAGTTGGAGGGGTCAACAAGAATACTAGTAATGTGCAACCCACATTGCGAGTAATCTTTTTTATATAAAAAAAAATAATTATCACTCCAAAAAAATTTTGAATGGACTTTGGATTCAAAATAAGCTGTATAATTATTTTTACTAAAGGTAGCTCACACTTTAAAGTATTTTATGTTCTGTTTTATCACATGGCTCACTTAATTAAATAAAATTAAATTTGGAATAAGTAAATTTTATGAGACGGATAGACCATATCCTATCAAACGTAACAAAAAATAATTATCAAAATCTCCACTGCAAATTTTCAGCTAAATGATGACTGAATATTACACTGTATTGTAGTCATTGAGGCACAATACCTAACCTTAATGATTGTAGTAATATAATACATTTCTTACAGCAATTTCTGCACGACCACAATAAGCCGACTCTCTCCTTTTACGAAGAAATGGTTAAGCAAAAGAATGACATGGAGAAATTGAAACTGCATGATATAGAAGTCAAAGAAAATGAAAAGGTAATAACTACTTATATAAAAAAACCGCATAGGGGCTAGTATCCACTAAGAAACGGAGATTTGTGTCTGACAGTGACATAACATTACATATTGAAATTCCATTATAAATTGTATTGCATGACAGCTGTCATCTGGATATTGATTTACCGTTTTACTCCAAGGAAGTAAACAAGGTGGCGCCGCGATACATTTGCCTGTATGGAAATAACTTCAAAATTAAGTGCATACATACATACATAACATCAGGTGAGATAGTGGTCAAAAGATTGCGTATAACTATAAAAAAAAATTACCTGAACGTGATAATGGAACTTAAAATGGCTGCGATTGACCGTCCATTGGTCCATTGATGACCTTGATTGATTCAACCCTAGCAATGGCAACCATTTTAAATTCCATTATGACGTTTGTCTCCACCCTTTTTTTTGCAGGTATTTCGAGTCCTTATATAGGATGGCGCAGAAGTAATGACCCTATTTGGTTCAGATTGCTGTATCTATAGTGCCAGTACTTTTGCGCCACCTAGTATATATATATACAGGGTGTTTGGTCCATCGTTTGCCAAATTGAAATAGCTGATAGAAGAGGTCATTACCCCTCTTTCCTCCCTGCCCTAGCCGGTTTTAACCTCAATATATTTTAGATATCGATTTAGAGTTATTTTTGTAAGAAAAATCAATATTTATCATGAACACTTGAATTTAAAAAAAAAATCTTCCACGGGTCTTCATAATTATGTTTTATTTTAAAGTGTAATTATAAGGAGCATCAATTAAATTCATAATAGCTCACCAAGAACGTCAACTTTTTTGTCAAAGTCAACTAATTGGCTGAGAGACAGGGAACATTTTAAGATATTGTCAACTACACAGTACAATAAAAAAAAATAAGAGAGAGAAAGTTCTTCCATTTACTGAATAAATGCCTTACTTTATCCTCTTTCTATTGGTATACAACATGTTATAAAAAGCCCCTCAGTTTTATAATTCGAAGTAAAGAAAACACGTTTGATGTATTAGCAAGGGCAATTTTTGTTAGCGTTTGTATTGTATTTCAACATGATGGTTGTCCTGCGCACTGGAGAATAACCGTCAGGGAGCACTTAGATAGGGAATACCCTAACTCCTGGACTGGGAGAGACGGCCCTATTCCCTGGCCTGCACGTTCCCCAGATTTGACTCCATTAGATTTTCATATCAGGGGACGTTCCAAAGCAGAGAAGCGCTAGAGGCGCCACTCGTGTGGGAAGATGCAACATGCAGGTTTAATACAGCAAACGCTAACAAAAATTACCCTTGCTAATACATCAAACGTGTTTTCTTTACTTCAAATTATAAAACTGAGGGGCTTTTTATAACATGTTGTATACCAATAGAAAGAGGATAAAGTAAGGCATTTATTCAGTAAATGGAAGAACTTTCTCTCTCTTATTTTTTTTTTATTGTACTGTGTAGTTGACAATATCTTAAAATTTTCCCTGTCTCTCAGCCAATTAGTTGACGTTGACAAAAAAGTTGACGTTCTTGGTGAGCTATTATGAATTTAATTGATGCTCCTTATAATTACACTTTAAAATAAAACATAATTATGAAGACTCGTGGAATATTTTTTTTTTAATTCAAGTGTTCATGATAAATATTGATTTTTCTTTAAAAAATAACTCTAAATCGATATCTAAAATATGTTGAGGTTAAAACCGGCTAGGGGAGGGAGGAAAGAGGGGTAATGACCTCTTCTATCAGCTATTTCAATTTGGCAAACGATGTACCAAACATCCTGTATATATATATATATATATATACGTCAATGTTTTACTCAGTGGCACCATCTGGTGAGCGAGAAAATGGTAGAGTCTGTCTGTGTGAATTATAATAACCCCCTTAAAAATGATATAATTGTAATGTTACAGAGACAAAAGATCAAAGACGAGATACAAAGAAGACAGGAGATGTTGCGAGTGGCGGGAAAGCAGCGCGTGCATAGATCTAGTGTTTGTCAGGAAAATAGTGGCGAGGGACAAGGCGACGCGCCGGAGTTACTTTTGTATGTAAAGTTATTCACAAACACTACTTTGAGATCTAGGTACCTTTTGGTCTTAGTACGAGATTTTATCGTAAACTCGTTTCACATATCTCACATAGTTTTCGACTTATTCTGGCTCTCTGATTGGTCTAAATGTAGTGAAGTGTAGTAACCACTAGAGGCGCTGTACTGATTTTCATACAAAATTTGTTCGATGTACGATATCGAGTTTGGTATGTAAACTCGTACTAAGGGTACAGAGCGAAACTGCGAATGCATAGGGTTTTAGGCGGTTTTAGGCAGGAGTGCGTGGTCTTATGTTGTTTTCAAGTATTTGTGTTTGTATAGAAAACATGCGTAGTGCAACACACTGAATATGCATTCACGTATAGTGTTGCAGATCACGCGCCTACCCTACCGTACATTTTCACTGCACAGAAAACACGTTGCAAAACAATTGCTCGCTCTGTTACTCATAGGCTGTTAGACAGAGACAGATGTAGTCTTAGAGCGGCGAATGACGGCGACACGTCTTAGGCTGAAACCTTGTCGGAGCATATTCTACTAATATTATTAATGCCAAAGTAAGTGTGTGTGAATCTGATATCATTCTCCACTTGCTACACGTAAATTTCCACGCGGGTGAAGCTGCGGAGCTCAGCTAGTGGTATATAAAACATGATATTGGTATTTAAAATCATTGAAACAATAATCAACCGTTGCATATGGTGTGCAATACAAAGCTTGATTACATAGTTTTTTTGAACTGAAACTTATTTAGGCGCACTGGGGCACAGATTATATAATATTTACTACATAACAGATACTTCACTCCCCTACAAAAACAACCAATGTTTATTTTAGACAATACAAGCAAAAATGTGTCTAAGGCGCTCGACCTAGCGTTGTTATTACTTCGTTCAGCGCGCGATGTACCGGCGCGCTCCTGATACAGCAAAGGGTTGACTCAATTGAAATAAAAAAAAAGTTACGATTTTTTTTTATTTACCTCACAAAATAACATCGAAATTCCTAACCAAGAGCCGAATTTGAAGTCGAGAAAGTGAATTTTACACCGTTTTGTCTTTTTAGTATCGTTGGCATAAAAAAATGAAACATATTATGCTTGTTTTTTTGTCAAACCCGCAAAATGACTATTAAAAACTTAAATCGTTTCTAATATGGAATACGAATGCGCAGTTATCCCGTCATTAGAATAATAATATAGGTACGTGGCGCGCGCGTGAGCAGTGACAACCGACTGGCAGATAGTACCGCCGGCGTTGACGAAAGTTTAGGTATAAATCGCAGTAGCTATGGGCGAGTGTGGTAGGTCTGACTGGGGTAAAATTTAACGGAGATGACGTAAGCGTCATGTTATATTTTATCATAGAGAAAGTATATACTATGTAGAGAGAACATTGCCGTATGCGAATGAAATAGCTATAGAGATATAACCCGACTAAAACGATGAACACGTGATACATATGCCAGCTATAAGATAAAATGAACAACGTAATTTGGTCGGGTTATACATGACAGCGGGTGAGAGCCAATGGGTGCACTAGAACTTGTATCCAAACATTGCTGGATACAATTTAATCGCATACGCAGGTAAAGGATAATAAATTATTGTTCATCTCGCTCTCTCATACTAGTGATTGTATAGTTTTATCCTTCTCATATTATTATTATTATTTAAATGCCACATCCTCTTAAAATTTAATCCATGTATTTTATATTTATAAACGCCCTCTATTGTAGAACGGCGTAACTACGAAGACGTTCGCTATCATTCGGGCATTTGTCCCGCTTAGTTCAACAGATAGAGTTGTACAAAAAATAATTAGTGGTGTTGAGGAATAAATTGTATGAACTTAGTACTTTGAATTCCCACTCTGTGAAGAAAGGTTTACTTCTAACACGTAGCTTTCTACGCACCCTTTTCAACCGACTTCCAAAAAGAAGGAGGTTCTCAATTCGTCTGTATGTTTTTTTTAATGTACGTTACGCGATTACTACGTCAATTGTGAATCGATTCGAATTATTTTAATTTTTTTTAATTTATTTGAATTATGTGAATTATTTTTTTAATCGGTAGGGAATATTTCCAAGGTGGTCCCATTGTAATTTCATCGAGATCTGGTAAGTATCTTCAGAGATATGAAGATAAACGTCACAAACTTGCTACTGAAATTGACTCGCGCGGCATAGAAGACAGTTATTTTAGGTTTTAAACTATCTTCATTATTTAATATATATTATAGGCTAGTGTTTGACCACTATCTCTTCTGGTGGTAAGCGATGATGTGGTCGAAGATATCGAACACGCTAGGCCTTGAATACTCTGACTCTCAAGAACTGTACTGCCGGAACACCGTAAGGTTACGGCGGCAGATTTTCTCCTAGACGGTGGTTAGCTACTTTCTGGTAGCAAGTCAGGCGAACCATCGATATAATATGCTCCTACCATCTGTGAACATATTATAATTGCTTTGCATCTTTTCCCAGCTATTCTGATGACCTGTCACCATCAAAGAAGTCCAAGCGAAGTCGTGTCGATATACCGTGTACCTGTGATAATAAAGGAGTGCAAGTGTTAAGAGTCACTCAGAAGAATAATAAGAAGGTTTATATTGGAAATTGTTTAGGTAAGTTTATGTGATTTTTAACCGATTTCAAAAAAAGGAGGAGGTTTCTCAATTCGACCGTATATATATATATTTTATGTTCGTTCGCGGATAACTTCGTCGTTTATGAACCGACTTTGATTATTCATTTTTTGTTCGAAAGGTAATATCCCATGTGTGGTACCATGGCAATTTTATCGAGGTCTGATAAGTATCTCCAGAGATATTGAGATAGACATCTCAAAATTGGTACTGAAAATGAATAGCGCGGCATTGAAGTCGATTCTTTTTTAGTTTTTAAACGATATTATTGTGATTTTCAATCGACTTCCAAAAAAGGAGGTTCTCAATTCGTCTGTATTTTAATTTGTATGTTACGCGATTACTCCGTCAATTGTGAACCGATTCGAATGATTCTTTTTGTAATCGGTAGGGTACGTTTCCGAGGTGGTCCCATTGTAATTTCATCGAGGTCGGATAAGTATCTCCAGAGATATGACGATAAACGTCTCAAACTTGCTACTGAAACTGACTCGCGGGGCATGGAAGTTGGTTGTTTTAGTTTTTAAACTATTTTAATTATTACATATTAAAAAAATACTTGTATATCCCCTATTGCCTACAGGTCATTCAACCAACGGCTCCACAACATACTTAGCGATAGACGACGACACAGGCGAGCGTCTAGTCATAAAGAAATGGGTCATACCCCCCGCCAGCGACTTCCAACTCCGGACCAAACAACAAAACAATCTCCAACAAGACTTAAAAACAATGTCTCGAATTTCACATCCATCCCTAGTGCCATACATAGCTTTAGAAATATGCAAAGAGACTAACAAACGCACCATACAGCAATGCGTTTATGTGTTCAGAAGCTTTGTTTTGGGAAGCTCTTTAAAGTATATAAGAAATAGACTAAATTTAATTGGGGATCCTTATGAGTCTTTAAGGTTGTTGAGGCATGTGGGTTTAGGTGTTCTAAGTGCGTTAAAAGAGTTGCACAGTGAGGGGATAGTGCATAGAGATGTGAGGAGTGAAACTGTTTACTTGGACGATTGGGGCGGAGTTAAATTGGTCGGACCGTCGCTTGATACGAGGCTCTGTGAAATGGTGGATGGTGATAGCTACTGTGACAGGTAAGAAACAGAACAAAACTTAATAAATAAAGTTAAAGATAATAGAGGGTCCCCATACAAGAAACGTGTTTTTTTCGGCATTTCACGCCATCTATGAAGGCTTAGTTAGGTAAACGTCCCATAGATGGCGTTATATTTAAATGTCGATCCCTAACACCTTTGTTAGTTGTTAGATGGCGTTATAAGAAACGAAATGTTTATTAATTATTATTTTTGCTGGCGAAAAATGATAGTGGTATTTTTTGCTCGATCTTATAAAATACTGTAGTGTGGTACGGAACCCTACTAGTGCGAGTCCGAGTTGCACTTGGCCAGTTTATTATATAGTTCTTGCAAATCACGAGCGGACATTGTTTTGACTTTTATCAACATTAAAATAAGGTTGAAATTCAGATAATTGCCGCGCACTCGGGTATTGGAACAACACTATGAGAGCCCGGTGGTGTACGTGGGAGTACGGTCGTCGGTTTTGATGCCGGAGGTACTGAGTTCAATCCCCGCCGTGCACCTATGGATTTTTCTATCGAAAAGTTTATGTGCGCTTTTGTGCACAGTGGCCCTCAGGTGAAGGAAAAATATCGTTAAGAAACCAACAACCCCCGCATGGTGGTAGGACACTATCTATTGCCCGCCTGGTCAGCTACCACCCTCAAGTTCGAAAATCTGTCGCCAAACAACTAATGTGTTCCGGCAGTTATCCTTGAAAACCAGTTCCCATTCTAGGCCTAGCGTGCTTACCATCTTTGACCGCATCATCACTTACCAACAGGTGAGCTAGTGGTCAAACACTAGCCTATAAGATATATATAAAAAAAACTATTTTATAAGGTTTCGAACCCCATCTAATGTAACGCATAATGTAATTCCCTCATATAGCTCATTGTAAATCATTTTGAGATCTGAAAGTATTCGAAATCCACACAAATACGTAAACAATATATAAATAATATCACGCCTCTCTCCCGTTGGGGTACGCAAAGACTACTTCTTTCCACATGCTACGATTTTGACATATTTCTTTCGCTTCTTCCAATTTCATGAGTGCTTTCATACATGCTCGCCGGTTATAGGTACTTGGCCTTTCGTTAAAACGAGAAGATTCACACTCATCTCATAAATTTGTTACGTCAATCTTTCTTCATCCATCCTCTCTAGATGTTCAAACCATCTAAGCATCCCTTTCTCTATCTTTGTCACTACATCTTCTATCACGACCAACAGAGTCACTCCAATCATACTTCTCAATCTTCTCATTTCTACGGCATTAATTTCACTTTCATGTTTCTTCTGCCACACCCAGCATTCACTACCATACATGATTGTGGGAACCAGCATCCACGCTATAAATATTTTAAACAGGGATCCTAACATAAATATATAATCAGCACACAATAAATTCGCTCCACGAGGTTCGAACCAGCGTTTATGAGATTACAAGCCAGGGTCTCTACTACCTGAGCTGGGAAGCATTCTCTGCGATGTTCCAAATTCCATGATAGCCTTCTTACCACCTTTCCACAGACAGACTGCAGCCCAAGACATCTACAGCACCGGTCAACTTTTGCTGTCTATAGTGACGCAAGAACGGACTTATACGGAGATACCGCCTGAACTACCTAGTTCGGCGAAAGACTTTTTTGCCAGGTAAGTTTCCAGGCCTTTTAGACAGGTGTTATACGTTTGAAGCATCGAAAAATATGCGAGGCACCGCGATACATTTGCTTGTATGTAAATACCTACAAAAAAAGGTGCATACCTAAAACCGGTAGATTCAACAGCCATTCAGTTTTCCCCTTTTGTCCGCAGATTTTCTTTCTAGGCTAGCCATTTTTATTTTTATTTAAACAATATTCACAGTTCCGTTTGGATCATGATATGTACTGTGATCGGTATGCGTTTCTCTATGTTGTGTTTCACTATTTCACTTTTTTTATATAAAAATTGTCTGAAGTACTGAAACACACAGTTACATGTATGGTTGGTTTTAACCTACTTAATTTTTTTTAAATATTCTGACGTAAACGATTGGATGACAGCTGAATGGTTCATTACTTTTTTTTTTCTAATTCAAAGCGTTAAATTCTGCTTTTGCTATGTTTACTTGATAATTGGTTATGATTTATTTTATGATTTTGACGTGTAAATGTGCGTATATTTATACTGCCTACATACTGAATAAATGCTTTGATTCTTCTTGACTCATAATGTCACATAAAATGGCTGCCATTGCTAGGGTTGTGCCAATCAAGGGACATGTGTTACAAGCAATGGCAGCCATTTTATGTGAAATTAAAATTTGTAGGTATGCACATTATTTTAGGTATCTCTTTGTAATCGTAGCTCCCAAACGGATGAACCGATTTCAATATAATAGGGAATATGCATGAAGCTCAGATTTATTGAAAATATATTTTTTTTCGATTCTTTGTTGTCCTGGAGTTATATGTAAAACCTTTTTTTTTATTTCATTCCATTTTATTTGCTTAAAATAATAAATTAAAAATGCAATTTAAGCGAGGGAAATTTAAGTTTGTAAAACAGATCACCATTGGTCGAATCGAAAGTTGACGTCATTATGCACTACTCCACGTGATAGAAACATTGAGCGCGGGAACATAAAAATAAATATATGGTGTGGTCTTATTGTATTTATTTCCAAATATTGTGTTTGCCGCGTATTATTGTGCAAAAATTTATATTACTAACCATTTCATATAGATAAAAATGAGTACGAGATTAGAGAAACTGTATAATTTAACAAAAACATGCCATTGGCTAAATACAATAATCGCGCGGAGTCTTAGTTAAAGAAAAAAAGCTAGTTTCCTTCAAGCGGCGTGTATCTGACGTAAGTGCGTGACGTCACAATGTATTACCAAAGAGCCCGGGAAATGATGGCGTTTAAACTGCTCAAATTTATTTTTATATTTAAATGTTTATTTAAAAAATAATTAGACTAATACAAGCAGTATTTTTATTTTTTTATTATGTTATATGGATGTAATGAGTGAAATAAAAATATAACAATAAAACATGCATATTCCCTATTTGTTTTGTTTCAAAAATAATCGTTTGAATCGGTTCACGATTGACGGAGTAATGGCGTAACAAACATAGAAAAATAATATTACATACAGATGGATGCAGAACCTCCTCCTTTTTGGAAATTGGTTGAAATAGTGTTAAAATAAATATCCCGTTGATGTATTTCAGATGCTTGACCGAAGACGAGCACTCACAATGGACGGCGCAGCAACTAGTCAACCATGTGTTCCTCATAAACGTACCTACCAAGACAGTCAGCAATAAAATTCAAGATGGCGACGAAGGTTCTGAGGTAACATTTATGTATGACTAACTGTGCCCCGCGGTTTACCCGCGTAGACATCGTTCCTGTGGGAATATCGGAATAAAAAGTACCCTATGTGTTATTCCAGGGTCTAGGCTATCTGTATATATACTACTGTATATATATACTGTATATATACTAAATTTCAATTCGATCGGTTGAGTTGTTTTAGCGTGAAGATATAACAAACGTTCTTACACACTCACACACTTTCGCCTTTATAATATTAGTAGGACTAGAAATAAATACTACCTTGAAAAACAGACCATTCTAGCCCTAGTGTGTTCACCATCCTCGACCACATCATCGCTTACCACCAGGTGAGATAGTGGTCAAACAAAGTCCTCCAATCCAACTTTCGCAACTAAGAGGGAGGGGTGAGAAGGCGGGCAAACCGTGTCCTCCTTCCTCCCACATGTCTGCGCCGGAGCTGATCAGAAGAGATCTCTAAGATCCACACTGGTGGTAGGCTCATTGACATATATATATATATATATATATATATATATATATATTATGGACACGAAATACTTACAAAAAAGAGGTGCATACCGAAAAGTCATAATGTAACCTAAAATGGCTGCCATTGCTATAGGATTGTGTCAATCAAGGTCATCCATGGACCAATGGACAATCAATGGCAGCCATTTTAGGTTACATTATGACGTTTTGGTGTGCACCTTTTTTTAAGATATTTTCATATAGGCAAATGTATCGCGGCGCCTCGTTCTTTATATGTATTTCCTACCTCCATGGGTAGACTAGGGTCGCAACCCATCTCGCAATTCGGTGCAGGTACATACCGAAACATTTATGTCCGGAAAGCGCCTGCACCAATCGGAAGGTCAGTGACCCAAACCGCCGCCTCACCCACCTCTGAAGAACCGTGGATAAGCAGCCTAAGTCAAGGCAATATGCACATTAATGACACTTTCCAGGACGGTGATACGAAGAAAATCCCGCAAAGCACTCCGGCGACCAATGGACATTCGAGACTCCACGCCGAGTTTGAAGTTCTCATGTGGCTTGGGAAGGGAGCTTTTGGAGATGTTCTGAAGGTATCTGTCATATTAAACGTAAAAATCATATTTTAATATCATATTGTTTTATTTTTAAAGATTACTTTTAATATGGGTTGCACATTACTAGTATTCTTGTTAACCCCTCCAACTAAGCTAAATATGCTTGTGTCTGGAGTGGGTTCACGTCAATAGTGCAATGGGTGGGGTGGGGATCGAACTCACGACCTCTCGATCGCCAATCCGACACCCTATCCATTGGGGTATTGCCGCCTCTATTTTAGGCTAGCATTTGACAACTATTTCACATGTTGGTAATTGGTGATGTGTTGAAGATATAGCATGCTAGGCCTGGAATGAAAACGCTCGCCCGATGATGTTCGCAAGGTGGCTGGCAAGAGCTGGATGAGAGTTGCCGAGGATCGTGCTCAGTGACTTGCAGTTGGAGAGGCCTATGCCCAGCTGTGGACTAGTATAGGCTGACGATGATGATGATGATAATTTTCTAAGCCTTTTTTAAAACTTACAATATTGGTGAATTGTTGCCTTGCTCATCGCTTGGCTTTGTCGCACATTTCTGGTAGTAACGCGGCATAACAGTGCAAAATCACCGACTTCTTTTGACAACCAATAACCCATAGTTTACGGTTAAGGGCCGCAGTACGATTTCATTTATTGCTAAATAAAATCGTACTATTACGGACAAATTTAAGATAGTTTATAACTAAAACAACCAACTTCCATGCCCCGCGAGTCAGTTTCAGTAGCAAGCTTGAGACGTTTATCCTCATATCTCTGGAGATACTTATCAGCTCTTAATAAAATTGCAATGGGACCACCTCAGGAATGTACCTTCCCTACCGATTAAAAAAAGAACCATTCGAATTAGTTGAAAATTAACGGAGTAATCGCGTAACATACATACAAAAAAAAAGAAAAGAACTGTGGGCTTCTCCCATCAACTCACATACTAATGACAAACTATAAATACATACATATATAATTTACCTAACATAATTAATTAATATTTATATACCTATATACATATATTTACTCAAACGAACAGTTACTAAACATAATATAAATTACAGTCATCTAGACTACAAACAATATTTATACCTATGTATACAAAATATTTTATTCTATGCTTAAGTATCGTCTGCTGCCGTCGCGCGTTGTATTGGAACCGCGCACTATGTCGGACTTTGATCTATAGTGCGACGTCATAATCGAGTCTCGGGAACAAGGCGCGCCCCGTGCCGCGCACCAGTGAGAACCTACACTTGCCGCGCAGCGCACGTCGCATCGTTATCTATTTATCATTCTCGAAACACAATACAAAAGGCTTATACGTAATCTGAATTTTATTTGTCACCAAGTAGCTAAAGAACAAAACATACAGATAAATTGAGAACCTCCTCCTTTTTGGAAGTTGGTTGAAAATATACGAACGCTTTTCTTCCGCAGCGGACTCTAGCACATTGGTGTTATTCACAGATTGACGCATACAAATCGCAACGAATAATAATCTATAGTAGGGGCAATTTAATAGATCACATTTGACATCTGTCATTCTTAGCTTCATAGTAAGGTGACTTGCTTTAAAATATCGATTCAATTGATGAATCGATACGCATCAACACAAACAAGAATTATGTTAGTTTGATGTTATTAGAAATAACCAATTTTCCGGCAGCTCTAAATGAGAAATACAATTAGTATTCACATTATTACTTGATTGTTTTGCATTAATATGAAATTGATAAGACACGTTAATACAAATTATACAAATCGGAAATTGTACATATTTACACGATATATGTATTTATGGATTATAATGTAGTTCTATAGAAAATGGCCCAATAAAATAAAAAACATATTCAGAATGTACCTATGGATCTAACGTTTAGTAGTTTATCGTTAGTTTTTTAACCCAAATTATTATTGACTTTATTTTACAATTATTTTTGTAAATACAAAAATAAATAAATAATTATTAATTTCAGTCAAAGAATAATATATAATGTGTTAATTACAATCACAGTGTAGTTATTTTTATAGTTAAACATACTTCACAAGTAATCATTGCATTCGATTCAACCTATCGACTGATCAATCTTTTGATTTTTTGGGTAGCATCCCTAGTGTTTATAAAGAATAATATCGTTTAAAAACTAAAAAACAACCGACTTCAATGCCGCGCTATTCATTTTCAGTACCAATTTTGAGATGTTTATCTCAATATCTCTGGAGATACTTATCATACCTCGATAAAATTACCATGGTACCACACTTGGGATATCTCCTTTCGAACAAAAAAGAATAATCGAAATCGGTTCATAAACGACGAAGTTATCCGCGAACAAACATAAAAAAAAAAAAAAAAAAATACGGTCGAATTGAGACTCCTCCTCCTATTTTTGAAGTCGGTTAAAAAGTGTTCACGGACATAACCTTGTACTGACGTTTAGTTTTTTAGACCAAAAAATGTGATGTGATGAATGAATTATTAGTCAAATTAAATTGTAAACCCGCTTCCTTTTTAACCGACTTCAAAAAAAGGAGGAGGTTTTTAACCGACTTCAAAAAAAGGAGGAGGTTTCTCAATTCGACCGTATATATATTTTTTTTTTTTTTTTTTTTTTTTTTATGTTTTTTCGCGGATAACTTCGTCGTTTATGAACCGATTTCGATTATTCTTTTTTCGTTCGAAAGGAGACATCCCAAGTGTGGTACCATGGTAATTTTATCGAGGTATGATAAGTATCTCCAGAGATATTGATATAAACATCTCAAAATTGGTACTGAAAATGTATAGCGCGGCATTGAAGTCGGTTGTTTTTTAGTTTTTAAACGATATTATGTAATTATTAGAATAAATATGTATTTGTAACTGAAAAGTAATTATGCAGTTCTGACCTTGAAATAACTAATAATAATTTTATGTACCCTTCATTACAAGGTCACGTTGTGGAATTTTTATGAAGTGTCAAATGTGATCTATTAAATTGACTCTACTATAATTAAACAAACTTTTCAGGTAAAAAACAAACTAGACGGCGGTTTCTATGCGATTAAACGAATCAAATTAAACCCAGAAAGCGTTCAACTAAACAAGAAGATAACTCGAGAAGTTAAACTACTGTCTCGACTGAATCACGAGAATGTAGTGAGATATTTCAACGCGTGGATCGAGTCGTCGCTTGAACAAGACGTAGAAGAGGACAGCTCGACTAGTGTCAGTAAGAGTGCGACAAAGAGGGATAGCTTGGAAGGTAAAGTATTATGCAGAATAATATCCAAGTTAACCTTGACGGTTTGACGGTTGGCGTAAAGCAGTGGTTCCCAACTTTCTTGTGACACGGGACCAGTTTTTGTTTATTATTACTAGCAGGGACCACAAAGCAAAATGGTAAACTGTATCAATCAAATTTTTAGAAGATAATTTAGTTTTTTTAAAAGAGACCTTTGCACTGCAGTGGCTGAGAAAAAAATTGTTTGCATCAATACGATTTGTGACCTGGAATCTTCTGTACAAGTTCTTGATTGGGTGATATTATTGCTCATTTATATAAATACTATAATTATTGTTTCGTCTTGAAATTTTTTGCGGACCATATTTAAGTTCTTATGGACCACTTGGTTGGGAACCACTGGCGTAAAGTATAGCTTGGCTTCTAATCTTGTTTTTATATCATATAGGCTAGCGTTTGACCACTATTTCACCTGTTGGTTAGTGATGATGCGGTCCTAGATGGTAGCACACTAGACCTAGAATGGGAACTGGCTCTCAAGGATAGCTGCCGGAACACATTAGATGTTTTTGGCGACAGATTTTTTAACTTGGGTGGTAGCTGGCCAGGCGGACACTAGGTAGTGTTCTACCACTATGCGGGTTGTGGTTTCTTAACTATGTTTTTCTTTCACCGGAGGGCCACTGTGAAAAGCGAACATAAATTATTCTATAGAAAAATCAATTGGTGCATGGCGGGGATCGAACTCGGTACATCTGGCGTCAAAGCCGACCATTACACCATCCCACGACACCACCGGGCCCTCTTAGGGATGTCATCAGTTCAAATCCCAGTCGTGTTACTATTTTTCTATTTGCATTCATGGCTGATTGGTTCACAGGTAGTAGAAATTTCTCCTTGATCGTGGTAAGCTACTTTTTGGTGGCAAGTCATATAATGCTGCTACCACTTGTAGAGGAAAACCCATAAATGCACACATTTTTAACCGTCTTCACAAAAAAAGAGGAGATTCTCAATTCATCGGAATCTTTTTTTTATGTATGTTCACCGATTACTCGAAGATGACTGAATCGATTTAGAAAATTGGTACCCACCCTTTGAATTAAAATAATTTTCCCAGGTTCCGTTTAAATTTTAACGAAATCGGTCGAACGGTTTCTTTTAATATATCAACAAAAATCATCGAGGTATATAAATAAATAGATGATTTTTGTTGACATGATACTGGCTACTTGACTAGCGCAACGTTTGAAGTCGGTTCTTTTAGTTTTTTAAACAATCTTAAATTATATTATTACCATCGTTAGAAGCAGCCCGTCGGTGCGCCCTCTACGGTACCAAGTTATTGGCCCTAAAACTGCTACAGTAGAGCCAAGAGATAGGTCTTCGTAAAATGGTCGCAATCGACGATTTCTTATAAAATTCCTTTCTGTCTAGTATAAGCGGACCCCTCGATCCTAGCGATCTGAGGCCCTATTTATTTATCAGCTGTCAATCTCTTGACCAGATCGTTGTATTTAAATCTATTACTACACTAAGGGACGATTTTTCATTCCTCAGTTACACCATCAGATAGGATTTATACCACTGATAGCATATTTTTACATTTTTCAATAGACAGATAGAGGTATTCCAGGGAATAAATTCCTTATGAGAGGAGTTAATTTATCTGGCTCTCTGTGCTTCAGATAGCCGACTGACATCTGTGGTATAAATTAAGTTTGTGACAAGTTTTGACGTCAAATCTTGACGTTATATCATTACTTTTTTTTAAATTTCATTATGGCTCCACACAATTAGCCAGAAACGGGCTAAATACACTAATTGTGCAGAGCCATAAAAATTAAAAAAAAAATTTAAAAAATCGTACTTGGCTGAATTAAAAATCAAATTTCGAATCTCCTTGAGTCAAAATTTCAAATGCTTGTAAATCGTTGCTCTCGCTTTAACATCTATAGCACTGCGTAATATTATCTCTTTCCCACACTATTGGCGTGAAGATAGTTACAAATAGACTACAGATATCTAACTGACTGATAAAACACATTGAAAAATCAAAAGTTTTATACGGGTGTTTATATGGGCAGATAAATATATTGCATTGGTAACTATCTGGCAGTTATTCTGAGGATTGAAAAATCGGCCCTAAACATTGTAATTTATTTGACGTGACAATGTCTAATAAATCGATGAACGCCGGCTGCGTGCACGAAATTGTCCAGTTACGCTCAGTACGCTGGCGCCGCATCTGTTTTGTGATGACTTTATCACGTTAAACAATCGTCTGTAAACCAACTTTACAGACAACCAGCTTTTTTTAAAAAAAGCTTACTAGCAAATTGTATTTCACATTACTAGTAGTCTTCTTAACCCCTCCAACTAAGCTAAATATGCTTGTATATTTTTTCTAGGTATTGTAGCGAAACTTGGCCAAGAGGTGAAGGTAGAATGGTCAATGTCGGAAGGCCCGGTGCAGAAGAAATCTGACACGGACAGTGAAGCTAGTGATGAAGATGATGATGAACACTATCCTTGGTACAACATCATCAGGTAAGAATTAGTTTATATTAGCGACCCGCCCCGGCTTCGCGCGGGGAGAGCATATATGCCGCATTTTTTGCGTCAGTTTGTTGCGTCGAGTATGAATTAACGTCTTCGGCAATCGTCGTCATATTTCAACCAATTTACGCCTTAACCGACAAATGAAAAACCATGACTGACAAATGGCGGTATAACCATTACAAATGATGGCGTAGCCAAATACTATAGGCCGGTGACGGGCAGCAGCATCACCGATGCGAGGAGCTACGTCCTGCGACCGCCAATCCGCCTGCCCAGCGTAGCGATTAGGGCATACCCCTCTCAGTGGGCCGAAGATCGGGTTCAGTGGAGTATCTTGGGAGAGGCCTACGTCCAGCAGTGGACTTACACAGGCTGATTATGTTATGTTACACTAAATCTTAACAAATTATACACTTAAACCTTTGTCATGAATCACTGTGTCGATTAGTGAACACCCGTTCAGTAATTTTTGAGTTTATCGCGAATAGACAGACAGACTGTTTTTAGGGCTCCGTAGCCGAATGGCAAAAAACGGAACCCTTATAGATTCGTCATGTCTGTCTGTCTGTCTGTCTGTCTGTCTGTCTGTCTGTCTGTCTGTCCGTCCGTATGTCACAGCCATTTTATTCCGAAACTGTTAGAACTACAGAATTGAAACTTGGTAGGTAGATGTATTCTGTAAACCGCTTTCCGATTTTTATACAAAAATAAAAAAATTAAGTTTTAGAGGGGGAACTGAAACAAAAAAAAAATTTTTCTTCAAACCTATAGTGTCTATGGATAGGTCTTCAAAAATTACATTGAGGTTTCTAAAATCATTTTTTCTCAGTCAATCATTTGAAAGATAGGCGCGTCTAAAGTGGTAAAATGTGTGTCCTGCCCCCCCCCCCCCCCCCCCCCTCTAACTTTTAAAGTATGGGAGCGAAAAATCTTTAAAAAAATATATGCTGTAGATCTCAATAAAAACTAACAACGAAAATTGGTTTGAACGAGATACAGTCAGCAGGTTTAGAGATATGGCGACCGCAAAGATAACTTTGTTTTTCATACAAACACTATGAAAAACAAAGTTAATTTTGTAGTTGCGAAAAATCATAGTTATGGAATACTTTACTGTGTTACGGAACCCTACGAGTGCGAGTCCGACTCGCACTTGGCCAGTTTATTTTGTAATATGTAATGTAGTGAAACTGACTCGCGGGGCGTGGATTGTTACTTTTTAAACTTAACTACGTATATATGCGTTTAGAGTTATTATATACACCCGTCTTTAGTCGTAATATCCTAAGAATATCCGGAACATGTCGCTATTAGCGATAAGACCGCCCATTGTAACACATTATTCTTAAGTTTACTGTGTAACTTCTTTTAAGGTGAAATGTAACAATAAAGAGTTTATCTATCTATAATTACATTATTCCCATAGCCCAGGTGACGGAGAATCGAGCAGTATAGAATTCGAGCAAGACTCCCAGAATCCATCCCAGACCTTACCTTCGGAAGACGTGGTCGACGCTCCCCGACCTACCTCGGATAAACTCAGCCAGGTTCTGTATATTCAGATGGAGTTTTGTGAGAAGCATACGCTTAGGTAAGTAGTATTATGATTGAGTTTGAAAATCGTTATGTGTTTCTATAGTTTTACAGGATGTTCGGAATATTTGCCATCCAGATTGAGATCGTACCGTTATGTAGATTACACACAAAATCATCTAACAATACTAACCATTTCCAGATATCCTTTTTTTAGGGTTCCGTAGTCCTGACAAGGAACCCTTATAGTTTCGTCGTGTCCGTCTGTCTGTCTGTCTGTCCGAGGTTTTGCTAAGAGACCGTTAATACTAGAAAGCTGTAATTTTGTAGGGGTATGTATATAAATTACGCCGACAAAGTGCTGAAATAAAATTTTGAGGAGTGGGGATGAATCTTTGTTTCGTCGTCTACCCTATCGTGTGGGGTATCGTTGAATAGGTCTTTTAAAATGACTAAAGGGTTGCTAATACCATTTTTCCATTTTTCGATTGAATGCTCCATTTACGAAATATTGAACTTTAAAGTGCAAATTTTTGTTCCAGTAGGGCGTCCCGTCCCCCCCCCCCCCTCTAAAAACTAAACTGCTGGCTTAGTCTAAAAATCTGATAAAATTCGTTATAATAGTGCATTTCATGAACTTTAAAGGAAAACTATAGCGGTTAAGACAACTTTATTAGTTTAGCAGTAATAGCTGTTGAACTTGGGTGTTGCATAATTTTGTACCAAATACAAAATACTTAGAATAAATCCTTTAAAGTGACAAAGACGAAGTACCTAATTGCTTGTTTATAACGGGTAAAGACTTGGATTGAATAACGGGCTACTACGGAACCCTGCGCGAGGCCCGACACGCACTTGGCTGGTTATATGCTAGATAGGCAAGCGTTTGACCACCATCTCACCTGATGTTAAGTGACGATGCGGTCAACGATGTAGCACGCTTACCCAGTAGATGCCTGTTAATTCAATTAATTAATTCCATGGAGATCATTCCTGATTTTCCATTTCCAGATGTACTCTGTTTCAGATAAGACCTCATCGTCAGTTAAAAATTAGTTACTGTTTTTTGCTTAAGTATATAATATGCTTCTACCGCCTGTGGACGAACACTCATACTAGGATTTAAACCAGCGACTTCTCACTTACAAGTCGAGCCATATATCTTTTGCGTCTTTATACACATTACCTTGCAGAAGACCATAAGTTTAGGTGAAAAATACACTGAGAAACCACACTTTTTCACATTCCCGGCACGATCCACACGTCTAACTATATGTATTGTCTGTGCTTTCTTTCAGACAAGCCATAGACAACGGTCTATACCAAGAGCACTACCGTTGCTGGCGGCTATTCCGCGAGATAGTCGAAGGTTTGGCCCACGTACACCAGAGAGGCATGATTCATAGGGACCTGAAGCCTGTCAACATATTCTTGGATTCCAACGACCATGTCAAGATTGGAGACTTTGGACTCGCGACTAAGGCTTTTACGCCTGTCGATGGTGAGGTTTATTTTTAGCGTTTACATACTTACGTTGGGGTAGACTTGTCCTAGAGTGGAGACCGAAGTAATTCGCCAGAGAACTACAGTGATCGACATAGCTCAAAGGATTAGCAAACTGAAGTAGCAGTGGGCTGGTCATATCTGCCGCATGACTGATAACCGTTGGGGTAGACTTGTACCATAGTGGAGACCGCGAATCGGTAAGCGTAGCGTAGGACGTCCTGTGACCAGGCGGAGCGACGACATACGCAAATCGGTGCGCAGTGACTGGAAAAGAAATGCTGAAGATCGGGCTCAGTGGCGCATCTTGGGAGACGGTCTACGTCCAGTAGTGGACTGACACCGCCTGATTTTGATGATGATGATACATATCATATCATACTTACTAGCTGTTCCCTATGACTTCATTTGCGTTATGAAGTCTTTCCTAAAAAACACCCTATATGTTAATTCAGGGGGAGCTAAATAAATAAGAGAGTGCTTGGAAAGCTACGCGGTAGAAGAAAACTTCTAAGTTAATTCAATTAATTTCTCAACATCACTAATTGTTTTTTTGTACAACTCCCATCTGTTGAACTTTAGCGAATATGTCGTCGTAGTTACATTGTTCTACAATAGATGGCGTTAATAAATTTAAAATAGGATGCTTATGTGACTTCCGCTCCCTTCGGACCGTGACGCTGCGTCACTTCCGACATATTTTACCTCAGTGCGCTAGAAGTTTCACTGCAAAATCAATTTTTTCTTAGCGTTTAAGCCAAATGCAACTTCAAAATGAATGGGAATGACATTGCTCTTCCCACGACAAATGTCTTTGTCAATGTCTTTCCTATACATTTAGGAGTTACGTTAATCGTGAACCCTAACAGAATTTGTCTTTTGTCTAGGAGGCAGGTTAAAAACTATTTGTGTGCCAAATTTTTATCAAAATCCGTCTCATAGCATTACAGGACATATTAGACATATAGATGTCTCAAGCTCCAAAATGTAAAGCATTTTGGACAACCAGAGTTTAACGGGGTACAGTTTCCGCCATCAATCAAGTTTTTTAAAATATTTTATAGGCTTGCGTTTGACCACTATTATATGGTCGTATAATATAATGTGGTCGAAAATGGTGAACACGCTAGGCCTAGAATACTCTTGACTCTCAATTCAATTCAATTCAATTCGATACATTTTATTTGCCAGATTGTGCATTATATTGAATCAAATTAAATTAATTGAATTAAATTGTCATATTGACTAATATGGTGAGATCTTAATACAGATTTCATCATCATCATCATCATCAGCCTATACTCGTCCACTGCTGGACATAGGCCTCTCCAATTTCACGCTACTGAGCACGATCCTCGGCTACTCTCATCCAGCTCTTGCCAGCCACCTTGCTGATATCATCGCTCCACCTAGTCTAAGGGCGTCCTAGGCTACGTTTGCCGATTCGCGGTCTCCACCGACAGAAAACCAAAGCCACCTATATAGCTCACCGAATTAGCAAGCTGAAGTGGCAATACAGTTTTAATACACTTTAATTGATTATTAAAGTTATCGTGAAAGTTACACATATTAAAGTTTGTAACGGCTATGATAATAGCCGTAAATAAAATTTATACTTGATAAAGTATAAATTTTATTTACCGGAAAATTAACTCCGACCAGTTTCGATTCTCCCAGATGAAGAACTTCAAGAATGTTCGAAACTGGTCGGAGTTAATTTTCCGGTAAATACAATTTATACGTGATAATAGCCGTTACACATTTTAATACACTTTTAATTGTTTAAATTTACAGAAACAATAATAAAAACATAAAATAAACTGGCCAAGTGCAAGTCGGACTCGCACTCGTAGGGTTCCATACCACACTACAGTATTTTATAAGATCGAGCAAAAAATACCACTATCAGTTTTCGCCAGCAAAAAATAATAATTAATAAACATTTCGTTTCTTATAACGCCATCTAACGTCTAACAAAGGTGTTAGGGATCGAAATTTCAATATACCGCAATCTATGGGACGTTTACCTAACTAAGCGTTCATAAATGGCGTGAAATGCCGAAAAAAACACGTTTCTTGTATGGGGACCCTCTATTATCTTTAACTTTATTCTGTTTTTAGTATTTTTTGTTATAGCGGCAACAGAAATACATCATCTGTGAAAATGTCAACTGTCTAACTATCACGGTTCATGAGATACAGCTTGGTGACAGACGGACAGACAGACAGACGGATAGCGGAGTCTCAGTAATAGGGTTCCGTTGGTACCCTTTGGGTACGGAACCCTAAAAAGGCAGGAATGCAGACATTAGGTCACTTTTATTAATCGCGTGGGGTGCAGTTATAAAAATCAGTGACTTCGAAATCACTAAATTTAAGTTGCCTTTCATTTGTTATTATTTAGTGAAATAATGCTTAAAGTAATGTTTCGGTTTTCTTTTGTTTTTAGATAAAGTTAAACCCGATGAAGTAGGAGGTTCCCTCACAGGCCAGGTGAGTTAGTAAGAGTTTTTTATAGTCAATTTTATTTTTTTGATTATTATACTGAGCCCTAGATTCTCTATCCCTTGTAACTTGATATGAAACCCATGGATATTTCGAATAACGATGTTTTTAAATAAGGCGGGCGGGCTAAGCTTAGTTACAGACTAGCACATGCTGAGACATGACCATGATCTTACCTCGTATGTAAAGTGGTCTTTTGTCTGCAAATATAAACTTTAATGACATGGTGCGTTAATAACTGACTTTCTTTACTGGACGTTATTAGTGGAAACTTAAAAATTAAACAATCTGTGGGATTTGTTAGAAACTTACAAGCTGACTTAACCCGAACGTGACCCGAGCGAGCGTTGACATGAACTCGGTATAACCCGAGTTTACCCGAACTCGAACCGACTGTAACCGAAGGAGTGCGTGTGACGTCTTAAGTCTCCTTTACTACCCACAAAATACAGTGCAAGGCGCGCTTGAACAATTTTTTACTTCAATAAGTATTATTTTATTTATAGATCGGCACAGCTCTCTACGTTGCTCCAGAACTACTCCAATCCGCCTCAAAAGTGATATACAACCAAAAAGTGGACATCTACTCTTTGGGCATAATTCTATTCGAAATGTTCCATCCACTAGAAACGGGCATGGAACGAATGTCTGTACTTACTCAACTGAGATCACCAGCCGTAACGCTTCCGAAGATATTCCTTACTGAGGAGAATACTAAGCAGATACATGTTATTCGGTAAGCTGTTGATGTTTTATGGGTGCCTGGTACTTTGATGAACTGAACCATTTGACTAATTCAATTTAATCCGTATGCTTTAACCTTTAAGGTTGTAATTGCTTTGTAGAACAAAACGGCCCAATTGAGAGTCACCACGGTGGAAGTGTGTCCTTGTCTAACAACCTGCTAGTCCTATATATATTCTATACTACATGTATGGTATACGTATGGTATATATATACAGTAGAATCCGTTTATTATGACTCCGCCTATATTGACCAACCGGTTATTATGACGTAACTATACTACGAAATTTGGTTTTCATATGAAATTCTTTATAAATAGTCGGATATAATGACTTCCCACTTCCCTTACAGTGACGTGTCGCTTATTATGACCCATTTTAATACAAAAATGTAAATTATGTCCGGTTATAATGACCGACATGATTCTGTACACCTTCGGTAATGTTCGTTGATTCCCGACGACGTTCGGCACGTGGCTCGTTTTTGTTTTGAACTATGTTTATGTATTAAACTACTTAAGTACATTCATATTTACATAAAAAAGGTTTTTCATTTCACAAAACGCTTTGTATGACGTCCGCTTATTATGACTTGTTTGTCAGTTCCTTTCGATGTCATTATAAACGGACTCTACTGTATATATATAAGTTGTCCATACAAAAGAAAGGGACAAACTCCGTTCAAGGTCGTTCTAATGGGGGCCGGAGTTCGCGATCGAGTTTAATATGTAGCAGGTCTGTGAACCACATATGTTATTATACCATAAAGGTAAGCTTTGCTATAGCTATAAGTGCCTGGTAATTCAATTTAATCCACGATTTTCTTTCTTTGTCTACATATGAAAGGTTAAATTAGCTGTTGTATGTTTATCGGCCAATGACGATAAACTCGCAGTGCACTAGGCGCTAAAACCGGGCCGAAAGAGACCGACACTCGCACGGTGTTTGTCCCTTTGTGGCGTGGGGACCACTAAAGAAATATTTATATATGTATTTCTATAGAGGTATGCAAAATATGTTCTACATATGTATAGTATAGTATACATATAAAGAACGTCTGAAATATCCTTTCAGGGTCATATGTTGACGTTGAATAACTATTAAGACCTGTTTATTTACATATGAAAGCAATAAACGATTGAGTATTGAACATATTTTGCACTGGCAGGTTGTTAGACAAGGACACACTCGGTTCTAATATCCTCTCGCTCGACC
Organism: Cabera pusaria; assembly: GCA_954871355.1. Lineage (NCBI taxonomy): Eukaryota > Metazoa > Arthropoda > Insecta > Lepidoptera > Geometridae > Cabera > Cabera pusaria. Next base: position 3,951,143 of record OX940904.1, on the reverse strand, counting down.
CGTTTTGATGTATCATCAGATCAAGTCCCCTTCATCTATTCCGGCGTCTCACAACTCGCGTAAAAAATCAGACTAATAGATGAAACGTTAAAAAAGCCTAATTTTTTCAGATGGCTCCTTGATCACGAGCCTAGTTTACGACCAACTTGCGCTGAGCTGTTAGCCAGCGAGCATGTACCCCGACCAGTGCCAGAAGGGGCATTATCTGGCCTTCTCTCTCACGCACTAAGCGATAGGGGTTCTAGAGGATACCATAGACTTGTAGCCGCGTGTCTTGATCAAAAGCAATCCCCTGCGGAAGACTATACGTACCATAATGAGATGAAAATGAGGCCGTATGATGCCTTGTCGAGTATTAAAGACGCTGTTATTAAGGTAAGCGATTTTATGCTGTATTTCATCTGAGCTGATTAACTCAAAAACTACAGCACCGATTTCAAAAATTCTTTCACTATTGGAAAGCTACATTATCTCGCTGATAATGTAACATAGGCTATATTTAATGCCCGTATTCTCACGGGCACGGGTAGGCCTAGAATGGGAACTGGCTCTCAAGGATAGCTACCGGAACACATTAGATGTTTGGCGACAGATTTTCTAACTTGAGGGTGGTAACTGGCCAGGCGGACACTAGATAGTGTCCTACCACCATGCGGGGGTTGTTGGTTTCTTAACGATGTTTTCCTTCACCGGAGGGCCACTGTGAGAAGCGCACATAAATTTTTCGATAGAAAAATCCATTGGTGCACGGCGGGGTTTGAACTCGGTACCACGGCGTCAAAGCCGACCGTTCTCCCGATTACGCCACCGGGCCCTCAATTTCTACTTAATAGTAGAGATTCTATATAGTAGAGATTCTTTGAGCCTACTGCGATATAAATACTTGCTATCTGATGCATGCATTTTAAGTCTTATCACGTTTTAATATAGTTGTTTATGTTAATCCTATACATTTTTTGAAAAATTATTCTATACATGCCTTTGTCCCTGAATCCACTTTTTCTCTCTCGGTTATGGCGGTAGATTTTCTCCTTTATGATGATAAGTTACTTCTTGGTAGCAAGTCAGATGGAAGATCGATATAATATGCTTCTTAAACCTATGGTATTTCTTTTTCACCAGATATTCCGTAGTCACGGCGCCATAGAATTCGCGCCGCCATTGCTAACGCCGCGTGCTAAGGCGTGGGACCAATACCCGAATGCCGTGAAAGTTATGACAGGATCCGGTTCCGTTTGTCATCTACCGCATGATTTGAGGCTGCCTTTTGCGAGGTAAGTGTCCAACCGCATTCCAATAATATCGTTTAAAACTAAATAAATAATAGTTAAAAAAAACTAAAAAAATACGCTTTTATAGAAAATCCAACTAAAAAATAGATTTTTTTTTTAATAAATTTGAATTTAAAATAGTGTAAGAAAAAATGATTTTATTGTAAAAAAAAAAGCGGGGGGTGCATGGTATCAATAGTTCCAAATATTTTATGAACAGATATGACTAGAAGGGTTATTTTGATAATATCCTGAAAAGCACCCTACGCTTTTTTTACAATAAAATCATTTTTTCTTACACTATTTTTAATTCAAATTTATTAAAATTTATTTTCTATTTTTTAGTTGGATTTTCTATAAAAGCATATTTTTCTAGTTTTTTTAAACTATTATTTATTTTTTAGTCGAATTTTTTATTTATTATTTATTTATTGTCATCGGTCCTTAATAAGTATGCCAAATTTCGAGTTAATCCGACGTTTGAAGGGGGTTAAAATCATGTTCAAAGATTCCGTTACAAGTATGTTAGTAAACATACAAACATACATACGTCTGAAGCTAATAAAAGCGTATTAAAAAGAACTGACTTCAATGCCTCGTTATTAATTTTCAGTACCAATTTTGAGGCGTTTATCTCAATATCTCTGGAGATACTTATCAGACCTCGATAAAATTACCATCGTACCACACTTGGGATATCTCCTTTCCAACAAACAAAGAATAATCAAAATCGGTTCATAAACGACGAAGTTATCTGCGAACAAACATAAAAAAAATATATATTTATATATATACGGTCGAATTGAATTCCTTCATATTTTGAAGTCGGTTAAAAAGGAGAAGGTTATCAATTCGTCTGTATATTGGTTTTTGTATGTATGTTACTCGATTACTCTGTCAATTGTGAACCGATTTCAATTATTCTTTTAATAGGTAGGGTACATGTCAGATGTGGTCCCATTGTCAATATAAGTATCTCCAGAGATATGACGATAAACGTCTCAAACTTACTACTGAAATTGACTCGCGGAGCATGGAAGTCGGTTGTTTTAGTTTTCAAACTTCAAACAAATCTTAAATTATGTTTATGTAAATTAATACTTATTGTTTTTATTATGGCTCCACACGATTAGTGTATTAAGCCATTGTGAAGTATTAAAATTGTACAAGTTTTCGTAACTTCAAGTCACAAAGTTGAGTCCGTCCGTTCCGTCCGATTCGTCCGTTCTATCGTGGATGAAAATATGAATACAAGTCAATGTCCAGTTTGTATGGATCTATTAAAGGTCGTTTATTAGGGTCGACTTAAAATTGACATTGACCTTTTAAACGTTTGACTTGACATTGACCTTTAAAGCTCTTTCACTGGTTTATGTTAATTTCAGGCATACAGCCTACTCCAATATAAAACACATGCGTCGATACTGCGTAGATCGAGTGTACAGAGAAAGGCATGTACAAGGATTTCATCCGAGGGAAATACTGGAATGCGCTTTTGATATCGTCACGCCAAAAACTGGTAAGACATTTTTGATACTGGATATTTCTACAGTTTTATTTAATGACCTGTAACTGGCCCGGTCTTCGTAATGCGGTTGCTTAGGGCTGATTTATTCGATGCCAGAGTTGGTATGCTATTTAAATATGGCGGCTGGCGCTGCACTATTTTTTTAAATATCATTAGTCTTGCGTTTTGATCACTATCTCACCCGTTGATAAGTGATAATGCGGTCAAGGATGGTGGTACGCTAGGCCTTGAATGGGAACTGGCTCTCAAGGATAGCTGCCGGAACACATTAGATGTTTGGCGACAGATTTCCTAACTCGAGGCTGGTAGCTGGCCAGACGGAAACTAGATAGTGTCTTGCCACCATGCGATGGTTGAGGGTTTCTTAATGATGTTTTTCCTTAATCGAAGGGCCACTGTGAAAACCGTACGTAAATTTTTCAATAGAAAAATTAATTTGTTATATTCTGTGCTCCCGGTTAGAAGTCAAGGTATCCTGTTCTATACACCAACGGACCGTCCTAATTGAGTCAAATTGAGTTGTATCCAAATTTCCTGATATTTTAAAAAGCATTTTTTTACTACAGATTCACTCTGGTCTGACGCCGAACTCTTAGTAATAGCGAGCCGAGCGGCGGCCGAATGTTCGCTTCGCGTCGCGTTACAGTTGAATCATACGGAGCTACTGCGAATGTTACTGGTCGCTTGTGGAGTGCCAGCGGATAAACATCGCGATATCTACCCTGTTTTAGTTGACGTTAGTCTTGGTAAGTCTAACTTTCCCTCACAAATTGTACAAAAATCTAACATGTTCGCTCGCGCTCACAACTCGCTCACCGAGGGTTCTGAATAAACTTGAAGACATTAATGCTCTAACTTAAAGACTTACTAGGTTAAAGGACAAAGTTAACGTCGCCGTTCGATCCCTAGACATGACTATTGCAATAACCGCAAATAATAAGTTTGTGAATGTAAATTATGTATTATCCGTTACATAATAATATGCTGTAAACTTGACATATTTCATGATTACAGGAAGTACCAGGAGTACAGGAAGTACCCTATAGGTGCAGATTCCCCTGTGAATTCCCCGGTCATATCTTTTATATGACCTTTATATCTTTTGAAGACGTAGTTTCTGCCGACCCCCACGGGAAAAAGGCGTGATTCTATGTATGTATGTATGTGTATCTTTTGATCGCGTTGACTTACAAGTTTTTTTTCTTCATTGTTGAAAAAGACCGTAGATCCGATTATTTAATAACAGATTGACGACAAAGTGACAAGTATAAGGTTTCCCTTTTCCTCTTGAGGTACGGAACCCTAAAAATGTTTATTCTACTGCTATGCGTGAGCAACATTTTTGTCAAGTCGATTGAGATATTTTTCTTTGACAAGGAACAAACAGTCAAATGTTATTTTTTCAGTAATTACAAATTAATTAGGGGTAGGAACCCCAAATGTAATGCAAAATGCTCATTGGCCTATACCTATAGTCGGCCCATTATCAACTGAATCGTGAGGCCATAAATCATTTACCTACATCTATCTCGCTCGCACTTACACACACCATCGACAGGTAGCCGTTTACCGATAACGGTCCCAGCGCGCTGCAATCCTCATCTCTGTTGACCTTTATGGCCTCACGACTCAGTTGATAACGCGCCGACTATAGTCCACAATAGGCGTGACGACAGTATCAAAAAATCGATGACTTAATGATTTTAGGGGAAAATACATATTAAAACAATTTAAAACACTAGTTTAGTTTTATATAAAAAAATGAGATTATTATGATTTTCAATAAAATAAAACATTAAAATACTGCAATCGGCCATTTTGATTGAAACACCAAAAACAGCGCATGACGGCACGCTTAGGTCTTCTTATGAGGTTTTCTTGAAAAGGTTATGACATTTAAAAAATCCAATGTGTATCCATTGTCACAGATTATATAATAGTTACTGCGTTAAGTATGTCATTAACCTATGCGTGACGTCACAGCCGACGCCATGACCCATGTGAGCTGTTTTCGCGCACTATTGAAAAAATATTAGAAAAATTGTTTTAAACTTCGTTAAACTTAAGTTTATTACCGAAATAAAGGTTTTTTCGTGAATAGTAAATGTGTTCCCACATTACGGAAGAGGATTTCAAAATCTTTCGTCACGCCTATTGTACACCACGGAGCACGATCTTCAACTACTCTCATAAGCAAAATGCTCAGTTGGTCAATCTTTGCAGAAAAGACAAATGTCGTGCTTGTCTAAAAATAATAACGTGGTACAAATGACTGTTCTAATTTGATTCTTTCACACATTAAGGGAGCTTTCCAGTGTGACAGCCCGAAAAATCGCTGTTTTTCGAAAAAATAATCTAATCGGTCTGGTTTTTTTTTGTATATTAATTGGGTATTGAAGAATACAAAACAATTTTTTAAAGATCGATTTATTTATTAATTAATATCTATAAAAATGATGAAACAATTGTTGCAGAAAATGCACTTGGATGTGGTGTCCACGTTGGGGGTCACAATTTTGATCTGAAACAAAAAGCACAAAAAGATTATTGATCGGTATATAATTGGCTTTCGTGCTATGGAGGCGTTTTTTTTTTTTGCAAAAAATGGCGTCGGTTTGAACAAAAAGTATCGATTTTAGCATTTTTTTTGGCAGTTTTTTTTACAAAAAAATAGGAAGATGTCAAAAAAAAAGCTTCCATAGCACGATAAACAATGACGTTAAGAATATTGTGTAAAAAATTCAACTCGATAGCTTTAAAACTCTGCCCTCCAAGTTGGACACCGTTTTGAAAAATGCTGTTTCGAGAAAAACGCGTTCAAAGTTTCAAGTGAGGAAATTTTAGGTAAATCGTTTACTTACGGTCAATCAGCGATGCCAGGTCCATACAATATCCCTTCTGCTTCTTCGAAAAGATCGTGCTCGATGGATTGTTCAGTCCGACGAGCTGTCCTCGCCTCTTTGCTATCCAGGGACGCCCGGCGGTTTGCTTGGGTGATGCGCGCATTCTTGCACTTAGCGGCGAAATCTGCGGCGCTCGGCCCTATCGTGCAACCCATCGTCTCCAAAATTTTTAAAATTGGGTCGTAACCTTCATTGAAAGTGCACACAGCACACTGCGTAGCGATTTCTACTATCTGCTTGCCGCAGAATACGTGCTCTGGGGCTAGTTGCCACACACAGTGATTGAAGCTCTCGTTATTGTTTTAGAAACGACGATTGATTTCATAAGCATTTTTTATCAAAGGACAAGAATCTATCTCGGCCGGATCTGGACACGAACACTGAACACAAATTTTAAAGCCCAATCCGCGAATCGATTTTTTTAAAAACTTCACGTCGCTATTACACTTTTTGCACTTCAACAGTTCCTGAAGAGCGCCGAAAACCAAAAAGAACTCCAAAATCACATAGCTAAACGTTTGATCGTTTCGGACTTCAAACTCTGGACTCTTTTTCAAGATTTTTGCTGTCGAAGTGCTCGCAAACGTTAGATCCGTTTCGATATCGTGTCGATTTGTTCCCTTGAAACCCGCGGATCTTTTTCGTTTATTTTGTTGGATGTTCGCTTCTCGAGCCTTTTCTATCCTGCCACGCGCATTTCTCTTTCGTAGATCTATCCATTTTGAATGTCGAAACCGAACTGAAAGACGAACCGGACTCACGTTGGAAACCATTGAAACCATTTTACTGACTGTCAATTGTGAGTACATAAGATCTAGTCGTAGTAGTGGTAGTCTCAATCATTGTATTGCTATGCTACAGTGTATTTTATTATTATATGTATGATATATATTATTATTTAATATTTAAAGATAGGTATGTAAGTATGAATATATATATATATATATATATATATATATTTTATGTATGTATGTGTATTTATGTGTAATGTATAGTATGACATTTGTTTTTTTATGTTTGTAAGCATATTTATTGATTTTATTTCAATATTGATACACCACCGTCCGTCACAGTCTCGTTTTCTTTTTTACTATTGGGTTGTCTGGAAGAAATCGCTCTAAGCGATAAGACCGCCCTTTGCATAGCTATAGTTATAAGTTTAGAGTATATTTTGTTTAAACTGTTTCTGTTCTTTTGGTGTGCAAATAAAGAGTTTATCTATCTATCTATCTATCTATAAGATCTTAAAAACTATTCGGATTGTTCTATCACAACTTACTCTTACGAGTGTACAGCAAATAGCATACACAAATTCATAATTAATTAATTTAAAATAAATATATATATGTCAACATTTATATTGAATAAACTACAATTATAATACCATAAACTTATAACACAAACAAAATATATACTTTTGACGTAAGGATAGTGAGTGGCGCGCGAATAAAATTATAACAATTGTCAATCAAATTACAAATAGGTACAAAGTATTATTTATTATTAAAGAATTCATTCATGTTATAGAAGCATTTATCTAATAACCATTTAAATAATATTTTTCTAAGTTTAGTGACTGGTAACTGCTTTATGTCAAGCGGGAGATGGTTAAATATTCTGACAGACATCGTGAAGACACTTTTTACACTACATGCCAATTTAAATATAGGTTTATCGATATTGTGTTTAAAACGTTCTTTTAATCGCTGACTGTAAGCTTCCGGTCTGTTCACAAAATAGTTTCGATGAGTTTTTATAAAAACGCAAATTTCATAAATATATAGACAACAAAACGGCAAAATATCAAGGTGCTTGAACAAAGGACGACAGGACACTGTTTGGTCATTGATATTGCAGAGGGCTCTTATGCACCTCTTCTGCACTAGGAACACCGATTGAGCCTCACATGAATTTCCCCAGAGAATTATGCCATAGCGGAGGTTGGAACTGACATAGCCATGGTAGGCAATTTTACTTGCTTCTAGTGACGAGACATTTACTATTCTCCGTAGTGCATATACGTATCTGTTTAGCTTTCCGCACAACTTCTCACAATGGTTCTTCCAGTTCACATTTTGATCAATTGATATACCCAAAAATGACATTGTGTTGACTTGTTGGATACTAATTCCATTATAACTAATATTTAAAGGAGCCAATGTTTTTGTCTGGGGACAGAAAAATTGTATGCATTTAGTTTTATCTATATTTAATACCAAATTATTCCTCTCCATCCATTTCCCAAGTCTATCTAAAGTTAAATTAATTTTGTTTTCAAAGTTAACATCTTTGCCTCGTATGACTGCCAAACTATCATTAGCAAATAATACCATCTGCTCATCGATAACATAAACGTACGGAAGGTAAACGAGCAGGTAGGATGGAAACAATAGAAATAACGGTCGCACGGGCAGACGGCCGACGCGGCAGCTGTAGCGCTCCGTTGCCTTCTTCCAAGAAATGCTGTACAGTAACCGAAATTATCTGAATTTCGGCATGAACATTTCAGGGAATATTCGGAAGAGTGTATACTATTATATAAAGCAAAAAAAAAAAATCGATTTTTTGAAAATTTCACACTGGAAAGCTCCCTTAACGATATTCTTCTCTTCCCCAGGCCGTATAACAAACCTCCAGCTGCAAACCCATCTAACCTCTCTCTGCGTGACTCGTCGAGACATAGCCAACCTCCTCCGTCTAATGGAAGCTGACGTCCTAGTACATGAGTTAAAGGAGTTGGTGACCCCTCTTGTCAAACAGGCCAAGTGGGGGAAGCGAGTGACAAGCGCCGTGCACGACTTGCAAGCTGTATGTAGGGACGCTAAGGCGCTCGGGTGTGAGGTCAGTTTTTAGGGTGCCGTACCTCAAAAGGTAAAAAATAGAACCCTTATAAGATCACTTTCTTGTCCGTCTGTCCGTCTATCTGTCTGTCTGTCCGTCTGTCTGTCTGTCTGTCCGTGATTTCACCAACGGTTTCTCGAGAACGGGTAGACCTAGCACGCTGAAATTTATACCAGATACTGAATATTACCCTCTTGGGTGTATAAAAATCAAGGTCTTGAGTCAACACGATAAAACGATAACGATATGGGCAAATTTAGGTTTTCGCGAAAACTTCATCGACACATCGACTTTTTTTTATTTTTCCGAATTTTTCCTTTACTTGTGCTGTAAGTACCTGTAAGTACTGTATGTACCTTGCTTTTAACCAAAATTGACAATTCTAGGTCAACCGGAAGTACCCTATAGGTTTTGGGTCTAAAACTCTGACAAATAACCTCGAAAAACTCGACTTGGCCGGTTTTTTATTATTTTAATTATTAAGTTTTTTATAGGAGATACGCAAGCGTTTGACAACTATATCTTCTGATGTTAAGTGATAATGTGATCGACGATGTCGCACGCTATGCCTTAAAGACTGTTCACTCGCGATTTAAAGACCCCGGATTACTTACAGGAAACACAGACTGGTAGGGAATTCCATCATTCGCTGTGCGTATTGATAGTACTTAACAGGAAACACAGACTGGTAGGAAATTCCATTCCTTCGCTGTCCGTATGATAAAAGTGTATGTAAAGTGCTTTTTAATTTCAATATTGTGTTATTTCATAATTATTACGTACGTACGTACGGGGTAGTATAAGAATGCCAATCCAATGAGATATACGTTTATTTCAACAACACAAAACACTAGGTTAGCACAAAGTTCCAGAATCGTCCAAATCGTCTTGAACAACGATCAAATATCCGTTAACACACACAGGTCGTTGTTAATTCACAATCACTTTTTTCACTGTTCGCACTTCACAATCACTTAATCACAATGCGCACTTAGATGTTTACAATGTACGCCTTATATAGTGCCGCAATAATTTCGACTAGAATACTTTAGAATCCCTTAGAATTAAAACAACAGACAAATAACAAAATACAAATAAAATAACAAACAATAGCACGACGTACCATCCAAACATTTGATGTAAACAACTTTTACCATACATAGTAATTAGGTCTCTAACTTTATTAAATTACACAACTACTCTAACTTAATTACACGTGGCGAAAAGGCGGTGGATGTTTTTATGATCCCAATTAGTCACACGGCCATTTTCTCGAAGTTTCTGATACTGTATAGGTCGATGCGACGTAACAATATCATTAAAAATAAAATAAAGATAATATTACGTTTATTGGGAGACATGTTTTAAGTTGTAATAAAATCTGCATTCAGACAGTGGGAGCGAGTTTCTTTCATACTATGTAATAATGAAGATGTGTTAAAATTCTATTATTGTTTTATTTCAGTGTCCAATTACAGTAGCTCCGTTTCTAGCTTACAACGCGACTCAACACAACGGGGTATTCTGGCAGATGTCAGTTATCTATGACGACCATAAGGCTAAAGGAAAGCATCGCTCGGGCGATCTTATTGCTGCGGGCGGGAGGTAAGATACACTAAGCTATTCATATTTGAAATTAAACTTCTTTAGAGTCAGTTCACACAGCGACGCGACGCAGCCAGAATTCGCGCGGCGCAGCCCGACGCCGCGCAGCAAAACGAGCGACGCCACTAAATTATCTCAATGCAATTTGTATCTTATTGTGTCGTTAATAAAGTTCAATTGTTTCTTCCCGCAGCGCCGCGCGGCGCAGCCTGAAGCCGCCGAACTAACTCTGACTAATGAAATGTGTATCTTTTTGTATAGTAAATAAAGTTCTTTTTTGTAATACTCTCTTAATAAGTGCGCGCCGCGGCGCGTCGCGGTATGAGCCGACCCTTAGGCGCACTGCGGTAAAATTTAACGGAGGTGACGTAAGAGTCATGTTATATTTTACATTTATAAACGCCCTCTATTGTAGAACGGCGTAACTACGAAGGCATTCGTCTAGCTACGTTCAACAGATGGAGTTGTACAAAAAAAATATTAATGCTGTTGCAATATAAATTGAATCAACTAATGCTCTGAATTCTCACTCTCTGAAGGAAGTTTCACTTCTAACGCTTAGCTTTCTACTCACTTCTCCCTCTTTTTCAACCGATTTCCAAAAAGAAGGAGGTTCTCAATTCGTCTGTATGTTTTTCTGTTTTTTTTTTCTTTTTATGTTGTATGTGTGTTACGCGATTACTCCGTCAATAGCCGCGTACTGACTGAGCGAGCAGCCTCGCGAGGCAGCCGCGCGAGGCCAATCCTCGGTCAGTCAGGACGTGCGTCGGCCGAGGCAAATGCTCGCGCTGCCTCGCCCGAGCGTGCCGCGGCCCGAGCCGAATGTTGTCGGTTTTTGTCAATGCTCAAAAGCGCCTCGTTAGCCGCGTACTGACTGCGGCGGCCTCGCGCGGCAAACGTCCCAGCTGCCTCGCGACGCTGCTCGCTCAGTCAGTACGCGGCTAATTGTGAACCGATTCGAATGATTCTATTTTTAATCCGTAGGGTACATTTCCGACGTGGTCCTATTGTAATTTCATTGAGATCTGATTAGTATCTCCATAGATATGACGATAAATGTCACAAACTTGCTACTGAAACTGACTCGCGGCGCATGGAAGTCGCTTGTTTTAGATTTTGAACATTTGTTTCCAGATACGATGCGTTAGTAGAAGAATTCTGGAACGTAACGCGAACGGAAAAAGATCGAGACAACTCTGAGCTCAAAACCAGTTCGTTCGGTTTCTCAATGTCCTTAGAACGTATGGCCGCCATTATGAAAAAGTTGGATATTGAACTGCCGCTGTCTACTGTGAGGGTTGTAGAGGTAGATATAGATTTTTTTTTTCATTGTGGCTCCAAACGATTCGTGCATTTAGCCAGTGTTAAATTATTGAAATTGTTTGAGGTTTTGTTATTTATATTTTTATAAATGGACGTGTAATCTTGGGGGTGCGGGTTCGAGTCCCGTCGGTACGATTAAATTATGGATTGTGTTTAAAAATTTACAAAAATATAAAGTGTGAAACACTTCAAGAAATATATTTCATTTACGCAGCGCAAACATCTCTCGTCGGATTTGAAAACTGTAATGATTTCTTCAATCATTAACTTTCGAAATAAGTAGTCATAGATGGCGCCACTAACGCATAATTGGCTGAAAATTTGATGAAATTTTGGATTGTGTTTAACAATTTACAGGCTATAAAATAATATCCAATATTTTTTTTCAGTCGACCCTAATCTGCATATGCGTATGGGGCACCGTAGGCAGCGGTCGCGAGGGCATAGCCGCGGGTCAAAGAGCACATTTAGCTCGAGATCTATGGCAGGCTGGGTACACCGTTTGTCTATGGTGTTCTTACAACGTGGACACTCACGAGTTAAAACGACCTTGTATCGTACTCACTCAGTCGGAATCTAGTGTGAGGGCTGTCTGTGATGATATGAACAGGTAAGTTAGGAAAAAAAAAATGTTTTCCTTATTTTTATATACCGTATAGGCTAGCGTTTGGCCACTATCTCAACGTGGTGTGTAAGTGATGGTGCGCTCGAGGATGGTAGCACGCTAGGCCTAGAATGGAAACTGTCTCTCAAGGATAGATGCCGGATCACATAAGATGTTTGGCGACAGATTTTCTAAACCGGTTGCTGGCCAGGTGGACACTAGACAGTGTCCTACCACCTGCGGGGGTCGGGGGTTTCTTAACGATGTTGATGTGCACATACATTTTTCGATGGAAAATTTCATTGTTGCACGGCGGGGATCGAACTCGCTACCTCTGGCGCCGAAGCCGACCATTATCTCACTGCGCCACTGGGCCCTTTATCTAGCTATGTAAGCATTGGATTTGGAACTGTATGTTAGTTGATTTAAGGAAGAAAAACTGTTAAGCGAAACATCGACCAATCTACGCATTGAATTTTGAACCTTAGTTTAATTACGGTAAAGTAAAAAGTCTTTACAAAAGAGATGCTTTGGTTCATATTGTATGTTTAATCTTATTGTAATTTAAGGGTGTAAAACGTGTAATGGTGACATCAGCCGAAAGCAAGACAAATGTAGAGATCTTCTATGATAACATGACCCGCCCATCCAAAATTAAAAAAAACGTTTGAAAGTATTTTGTAAAAGTATTTACAACGCACCACCACGCATGTGTGCGTACTGGTACTGCCGGTTCCGCGACATTGCATACATAATTAAATAACTCCTAATTATGAACGTACTTTGTACCAACCAACACTGCAAAAAAAGTTACTATGAAATTTATACGCGATAGTTTCCGTTGAGGTTGGCTACAAAGTACGTTAATAATTCGGGTATCAACAATATAGCAAAGTGCCTACTCTTATATATATCGTAAGGATGTGACTACACACATTAAAACAGTAATCAAAGAATCAAAGCATTTATTCAGTATGTAGGCAGTATTAATATACGCACATTTACACGTCAAAATCATAACCAATTATCAAGTAAACATAGCAAAAGCAGAATTTTAACGCTTTGAATTAGAAAAAAAAAACAAAAGTAATGAACCATTCAGCTGTCATCCAATCGTTTACGACAGAATATTAAAAAATATATATATTAAAGTAGGTTAAAACCAACCATACATGTAACCATACTGTGTGTTTCAGTACTTCAGACAATTTATTATTTAATTTGGAGGGGCGGGCCATGTTATCGATTGTGAACAACGAAGCACTAAATTTTGTAACTGTATTCTGTTTGCTAATACGGTTGAAAACATTTTTGAAGTTCAAAGTTGGGGAAACCTTGGTGTGTAGTAATAAGTCTTCAATGAAGCGCCGTTTAAATTTATTTTCCAGGGTCCGAGAACACAAGGTGCCCTTCATTGACGTGTTGGATTTTATAAGACAGCAACTGAATCCTGATACAAATCGATACACTGAAGGTAAGTCTTTAATCATCACTACATATTACAAAACAAAGTCCCCCGCCGCGTCTGTCTGTCTGTTCGCGATAAACTCAAAAACTACTGAACGGATATCCGTGCTGTTTTCACCTGTAGATAGAGTGATGCATGAGGAAGGTTTAGGTGTATGATTCGCTAAGGATTTACTGTAAATTGGTGAAATATGACGATGATTGTTGAAGGTGCTAATTTATACTCGACGCAACAAACTGATTGCAAAAATGTAGGCATATGTCCTACACGTGCTAAGTCGGGGCGGGTCACTAGTATCATTATTTATAATCCTAATAGGTATGTTGTAAAAGCATTTATTTAACTTGCAATGTATGTATGTATGTATGTTTAGGCCAGGTCTTGCAAGCTGAATTAAATCCACTTTCTCTTATCATACGGAAATGTTTTTTTTTTTTAATACTTTATAGGCTAACGTTTGACCACTATCTCACCTGTTGGTAAGTGATGATGCGGTCGAAGATGGTAAGCACGCTAGGCCTAGAATGGGAACTGGCTCTCAAGGATAGCTGCCGGAACACATTAGATGTTTTGGTGACAGATTTTCTAACTTGAGGGTGGTAGCTGGCCTGGCGGACACTACATAGTGTCCTACTACCATGCGGGGGTTGTTGGTTTCTTAACGATGTTTTCCTTCACCGGAGGGCCACTATGAGAAGCGCACATAAATTTTTCGATTGAAAAATCCATTGGTGCACGGCGGTTTGAACTCGGTACCACGGCATCAAAGCCGACCGTTCTCCCGATTACGCCACCGGGCCCTCGAAAATTTCAAGGACAATCCGATAGCATTTTTGTGATGAACATGATCTAAGTATTCAGCTATTTTTACATCACTTATTTAAAGCGGCAATAGCCCAATGGCTAAGGCGTCGGCCTGGTGATCGAGAGGTCGTGAGTTCGATCCCCACCCATTATTACACTAACTGACGTGAACCCACTCCAGACACAAGCATATTTAGCGTAATTGGGGAGGGGTTAACAGGACTACCTTAATATATTATAGTGATGGGGAAGAAACATTGCTAATAAGCTTTAGAAAAAAAATATGGTATCATGATTCTAAAGTCTGTTATGATCAATTTCTACATTTTTAAATTAATTTATGAAAGAAAGAAAGAAAAATAATTTATTTAGCCACAAAACAAACAAACAGTACTTAACTACTACACTTATTCTAACATAATGTAACATATTTCCACAAAACTGTTGCAATACAGGACCCAACCATCTAGTGTTCGCCTGACCAGCTACCACCCACTAGTTAGAAAATCTGTCGCCAATCATTTAATGTGTTCCGGCAGCTATCCTAGAGAGCCAGTTCCCATTCTAGGCCTAGCGTGCTTACCATCTTCGATCGCATCATCACTTACCAACAGGTGAGATAGTGGTCAAACGGTAGCTGATATTAAATTTAAAAAAAAATACCTACGCTGGCCTTCCGTTGGGACCCTGAGTGATGTCACGGATTCTTACTTAAACTACGCTCAAAAATTATTATTATGAGCCTAGTTACGCATTTTTTTTTCAATTTTAATGTACTCTTAGCTCAACAATAAAATGTTTCTTTATTCTGGCATCATAAAATAAGACTCTAAAGCTTAACATTTCTTGACGCAGGTCCTAGCAGATCTGTAAGTTGGAATGAGCCGGAGAAACCGCGTGAGAGCGGCCCCATCATATCTGTCACATTCATCACTGCAAGTGAAAAATTGACCAAGAACGCGAAGAGATCATGTGAGAGCCAAGTAAGTTATATGAAAGACTAGCTGTGCTCCGTGGTTTTACCCGCGTAGACGTCTTTGACGACGACGTGTTATTCCAGGATCTAGGCTATCTACATACCAAATTTTAGCTTAATCAGTTCAGTAGCTTTAGCGTAAAAGAGTAATAAACATCCATACTTCCAAACAGTTGCGTTTATAATATTAGTAAGGATATTATTTATCTACAATTAGGCTCCATTCACACTGAAATGGAAGCGGCTAGCAGTGACGCAACGAGTATATTATGTGCTTTTTTTTTTGTTGCCTGGGGAAATTCCTAATGGATACCATTCTGGCACGGGGGTCCCAGAGTGGTTATGTCGGACTCTTACCGGCTAAAAAACCCACGTGTGAGCAGTTCTCCGCCGAGATGGGACAAGATGGGGTCACGCTAGCATTCACCATCTTGCCCCAGATTATGTGCTCTACCAGCAATAACGTAAACCAACAAACAGCATTCATATATGATGGATATTCCAGCAATCCGCACTAAACGTTTTGGTTCAACGTCCACCATCCAAATCGCAAAAAAATGGATCACATTGCCGGCTAACTAGTTTCTGAATAGCTACAACTTAGGTATCTTCAAGTCAGGAGTGAACAGGTGTCTTCTATGAAAGCATGCTACACTCTCGATCACATTGTCACTTACCACCAGACGAAATAGTGGTCAAACGCTATCCTATAATGGTGCCTTTCCACGCTTGCCAAGCGTCCACAAGCCCCAAGCATCCACAAATCTCGCTTGGCATTTGGAAGTCGCTTACATGCTTGTGAATGCATCAATGTGCTACGTACATCCAAGCAAGCGCCCTTTGATCTGTGTCCAAAAACCAACACTATACCAGATCGGCGACAAGCGTCTACAAGCTCACGCAAGCCAAGACAAACGCCCTCTTAACACGCTTGTACTTGTGGACGCTTGCCGAGGCTTCGCAAACGTGGAAAGGCACCATAATGGTACGTTTACACGCTTGCCAAGCCTTGGCAAGGATCGACAATCGCAAGCATGTAAAAAGGGCGTTTGGCTTGGCTATAAAAAATAATATTGCGAGCGATGTCTCTTTTGCGCAGACGTCATAGCTGCCTAATAACAAGCATCTTGCTTTTCTTGTAACCTAACTAAATAAAAAAAAGTCTTAGGCTGAGTTGCACCATCTTACTTTAACTATAACAAATGTCAAAATTTGTCAAAATCCATATAAAAACACCGGTTAATAGTTAAAGTTACGGTTAAAGTCAGATAGTGCAACTCAGCCTTAGAGTCTGTGCAAAAAGACAAGCGTCGGAGAAATTAAGACCGCGCGTGTTGATGGTTCTAATTTACTGTGTTTGTTGCGTTGGCAACATTGGTCTGTCATTGCCAATACGACTAAAAATGTTTGATACCTTGGTAGGTACCTACTCCTTATCATTTTACGGGTGGTACTAGCCATCCTTACCTTAAAATGTTAGTTCATAGTAAAGCCATGACGGTTTCCTTTTTTGCACAGACTCTACCATAACATAAAAAAAAATCTTACCAAAAAATATCTTCCACAGATAAACACCCAAATAACATCAACACTGGTAAACCTCGGGCTTCAACCAGTACTGTCTCGAGTGCGAGTGAACACGGTCGCGCTAGCTTGTGAGGCTGCGTGCGTGCGAGCTCTAGTAGGCCAGTTGTCTATGCTACACGGAGATCTGCACGTGCATACAGATCTCGCACTTATGTAAGTAGGAATAACGACTACATTTGGATACAGGTAGAAATTGCTGTCTTGCTTGTAATGTATTGCTAAGAGTTTTGGCGGGAACGTGAAAAAGTGCGAGTGCTCTCATTGTATTTTTTTCCTAAAACTTGTGTTCTTCCGCGAGTTAATGTGTAATAAATGTGGATTTTCAAACATTTAGTGCCGGTAAATGTATGTGAGTGTAGGGAAACAGTACAATATTGAAAAACATGCTATTTGCGGTCTCCAAAATTCCACTGAAAATCTGCAGTAAATATATATCTTTACTGATGACTTCAGCTAGACTATGACTTCAACTTAACCTGAAATGTGACTTTGACCCATGTTTATGACTTAATTCACAAAAACTTGATAGATTATTTTTTATAGATTTAATACTTGACACTGGCTAAATAGACTAATCGTGTGGAGCCATAATAAACCTAAAAAAAATGTATTGTTGCGGCGATCGGTTTGTACACGAAAGTTCTAGTAATAGAGCGAGACAGCACCAATCAGCACAGTGGAACATTCCAGCGCGAGTAGGTACTCGCGACGCGAATCGGTTCGTAGTTCTTAATTAAATTTTAACCTTTATTTCTAAGTCATTAGATACCAAAGTTGTTTACGTCAGATGTTGAATGTAGGCACAGAACAAATATAGTACAAGTACAGAAGATGCACTCACTGATAGCAAAAATGCGAAAACAAACCTCGTTACAACGTCTGTATCGTTCAAAATACGCTACACGCCTTAGATGCGCCTTTGAATTTACGTCACAGAATAAACGAATAGTAACTATGAACCGCGTGTTGCGCACCGTAAGTTCGCGCTGCGAGAGTCTGTATCACTCGGTCAGCTCACGGGCCGTCAGCTGTCTCTTACTGTAAGGTTGAGTGTTGTGAGAAAACAAATTGAATAGTAAGTAAAGGCGCGCCTCCAGTCGAGATCGCGCGTGACACTACTGATTGAACCTGCCACTAGCGAGGTGTCGCGGAGGTACTTGCATTTTCATAGCTACAGCGTGGAGTGCGACAGGCTTGATGTAGATATGAATCGTATTACTATTATTTAATCTGTGTATTCGGTTGATTCCTGACGATTCCAGTTAAGTTTGTTCTGCAACGATTAGACAAAGTAAATATAGATAAAGCGTTCGACCGCGCGATTTAGTCAGTCTTTAGAGATATCGCGTATCTCTAAAGACAATAAACGAAAACAATAAGACAACATCCATCATCGATCGCATCTTCACTTAACATCAGCTGAGATAGTGATCAAGTTCTACCCAGTTCGGTGTTAAAAAAAACATGCTCGGACCCAAAACTAAACGTTTTTTGATTTTCAGGTACCCAAAACGCCAGAAAATCATCGACGAAGCAATCAAGGAGCTCTCAAATATAGTGAAACAAAATAGTAGGTCGACGGACGAAACTCAACTATACGCTCTCTTTTCTATACCAGATTCCTTATGTCGACTTATTACGTGACACTGAATGAAGAGATGTCGCCAATCGACTAGCTCAGAGGTCGGCAACCTTTTAAGTTGGAAAATTAAAAAATTACAATTTACAAAGAGACACAAGTTTTTTTCTTGACAATAATAAATAGTACTAGCATAAATAAAGTTTTTTGATTAAAAAAAAAACTAATCTATCTATTCCTAAGAAAAATATCTATTTATTCAGAAGATAGAAATGGTGCCTAATCCTCGTTGATCGATTCAGAACGATTATAAAATTTATTTTATTTTGTAAAGTAAATATGTAATATTTGCGTATGGAATTAAAGAGCCGCAGTATGCCGACCCCTGGCCTAGCCGTGTGCCGGCATGATAGTCAGTGCCCGCTTGTTTTACATACGAGTTGCGTTTAAACGAAAAAAGAAATCAAAACTTCTATGATATATTTCAGACTATTCAAGTATAAAATAAACTAAGTAATAAAAACCGGTCAAGTGCGAGTTGGACTCTCGCACCGAGACTTCTGTACAAACTTCTCAAACTAGGTTAAAGTACAAATTTAGCCTTGCCGTTCGATCCCTAGACCGATGCCTAGACACGATTAATTCAGCAACCGCAAATAATATGTTTGTGATAGTTTTTTGTTATTAAGCTACATATTTACGGTTGTTAGACTTTTTTCTGTATACAGTGCCACAAGTATAACTGGCGGTGGTGGTTTTTGGAACTAATTCCGCTCTCTTGAAACTGAGTTTGACGTTTGAGAGATTACCGCGACATTATTGTTGATAAATCTGCTACATTTTTGAGGGCCCGGTGGCGTAATCGGGAGAACGGTTGCCTTTGATGCCGTGGTACCGAGTTCAAACCGCCGTGCACCAATGAATTTTTCTATAGAAAAATTTATGTGCGCTTTTCACAGTGGCCCTCCGGTGAAGGAAAACATCGTTAAGAAACCAACAACCCCCGCATGGTGGTAGGACACTATCTAGTGTCAGCCTGGCCAGCTACCACCCTCAAGTTAGAAAATCTGTTACCTAACATCTAATGTGTTCCGGCAGCCATCCTTGAGAGCCAGTTCCCATTCTAGGCCTAGCGTGCTTACCATCTTCGACCGCATCATCACTTACCAACAGGTGAGATAGTGGTCAAACGCTAGCCTATAAAGTATTAAAAAAATACATTAAAATAGTTCAATAATGCCAAAAGTAATTAAACGTGGTTTAAGAGAAACTGTTATCAAAGTACAAAGTAAAAGCACAGTGGCGCACAGCCGCGCCAAGTTATACTTGCCCGACTGTAAGTGCTTCAAGACATTGCATCTTGCCGAAATAAATGATTCTAGGTCAACGGGAAGTACCCTATCGGTTTTCATTTCCTTGTGAAATCGCAAAATATGCGTAGAATATGCGACATAAACGGTCATATCTTTTGATCGCGTTGACTTGCAAGTTTCATTTTTTCACAGCTGAAAAATACATATTGATAAAAGTTTGAACTTGTTACCTCTACGCGTTACTGAGAAAAAAGGTCTTGACAGACAGACAGACGGACATGCAGATAGACGGAAAACAAAGTGATCCTATAAGGGTTTCTTATTTCCTTTTTAGGTAAGGAACCCTAATATATTAAGTAAACTAAAGACTAGATATTAGTATTGTTATAATCTCATTGTAACTAATGTTTTATTAAAGTTTTATGTTTAAATGTAATGTAAGTATTAACGTGTTAAAATTATTATGAATGTTATAATAATATGCATTTAGTCTACTTTTGTACAATCTCAGTGAATAAAGACAGTCATTTATAAAGTATTAGTTTTTTTTTACTTAGATTAAATAATTAAGATAGTTTAAAAACTAAAACAACCGACTTCAATGCCCCGTGAGTCAATTTAAGTAGCAAATTTGAGACGTTTATCGTCATATCTCTGGAGGTGCTTATCAGATCTCGATGAAATTACAATGAGACCACCTCGGAAACGTACTCTACCGATTAAAAAAAAAATCATTCGAATCGGTTTATAATTGACGGAGTAATCGCGTAACATACAAACAAAAAAAAAAACAGACGAATTGAGAACTTCCTCCTTTTTGGAAGTCGGTTGATTGAATTATAGGGGGTCCCCATTCAAGAAACGTGTTTTATTCGGCATTTCAATATAACGCCATCTATGGACGCTTAGGTAAACGTTCATAGATGGCGTTATATTGAAATGCCGATCCCTAACACCTTTGTGTTAACTTCGATAGCGTTAGACGTTAGATGGCGTTATAAGAAATAAGCACGCTGCTAACAACTCTGTTTTGATAAAATGTTTATTAATTATTATTTTTTCCTGGCGAAAAATGATAGTGGTATATTTTGCTCGATCTTATAAAATACTGTAGTGTGGTACGGAACCCTGCGAGTCCGACTTGCACTTGGCCAGTTTAATTATGTTTGTTACCTCAGAACTCAGTCAAATATTAACCGATTTGAAAAAATATTTTTTGTTTGAGATATTATGCCTCTCGTTTGGTGACTCTCGATCTAAAGATCGCGATAAAATTTGAATGGGATAAAATTGATAAAATGGGATAAAATTTGAATGAATAATCTCCGGAGATATGGAGATAAACAATATAAGCAAATTTCTATACTTTGATGAAATGATTATAACTAGCCAGTACTATGACTATCGCGGCATGTGAAATCGGTTTTTTCGTTTTGTACGATCATAAATTATTGTGAAGTCTGTTAAAAAGAGAATTTGACAAAAAAGTCGGTAAGTTAAAAAAAGCTAAAACACCAAATGTGATCACCTTAGCATGCCGTTTCTTCCGCATAAAGATTTTTTGTACATCAAGACATTTTTAATTTTAAAACAGGTTTAAATATAAACATACTCGTAAGTAGGTATCTACCATTTTTTCCGCATAGGCTGGCATTTTAAAAACTGGTTTTGTTTTGTCTATTACTTCCTAGACATGACCTAGGTTACCTATAATCTGCATTTTTATATGCTAAATATAATAGACACGTTTTAGGGTTACATTCTTAAATTTCGTATAAAATGGAAACCATTATAGGAATACAAGCATTTGATTTTGATAGATTTCTAGGTAAAAGGAGATACCCACCTACAGAAGTATTGTAAATATATATTTTTAAAAGTAATAGGTAAATAGACATGAAAATGTATAAAAACACAAAAAATTAAATGTTGTATTAGGTATGTTCGCAAATGATATCAACGGCTTGATCATTTTTAATGCAGTTTTACGCAAAGTTTTTGATGTGTGTGTTTGTTTAATTCTAGTCGAATGCCTATCAAATAAAAAGTTGTGATTTTTGTGTAAACTTTACGCGAGTGAGAACACGGGATACACTATTAATACATAAATTATGTAAATACTTTTATAATTAGGCAATCGAAATACATAAAGTTATGTTCAAGTTAAAAAATCTGTCGCCAAAAATATGTAATGTGTTCCGGCAGCTATCTTTGAGAGCGAGTTCCCATTCTAGACCTAGCGTGCTTACCATCTTCGACCGCATCATCACTTACCAACAGGTGAGATAGTGGTCAAAGGCTAGCATATAAGATATAAGTAAGTATAACAAATATTGGTTGTCTGTAAAGTTGGTTAACGGACGATAGTTTAACGTGACAACGTTATAACAAAACATTGATGTTCATGTTTGTTTGTTTGTAAATTCTTTATTGCACAAAATAAGTACAAAAGGAGGACTTAATGCTAAAAGCATTTTCTACCAGTCATCCAGCAGCGGTGGGGAAAATTTTAGGGCGTGCTAGTCGGAATCACTCTTGAGTGATTCAGACAGAATGTTGAGCTAGGTTCTGAAATAATAGTAAATATTATCTTAGCAATAGTTACATACTAATTGTAATACATAATATATACATACATACAATATATATAAATATACATATAATATTGGTATATACATACACATACACATATATAGACATAAAATATATGAAAATCACAAATAGTCGATGATACATTCCAATACATATAATAATATGTTATCTATACTATACCTACTGTACATGTTATCTATACTATACTGTACATGTTCATATTCATATGCATATCCATATTCACATTCATACAACAAAACATTGATGAAATCAGCGCATGCGTACAATGAGCGTAACAGGACAACGAGCGTAACGGGACATTTTTCGTGCATGCAGCCGATTTATTAGACATTGTCACGTCAAAAAAACATTAACGTTAACAGAAGCATTTTGATTTTGTGAAGCTAAGATAGATAGATAGATAACACTTTATTTGCACACCACTTATAAAATAAACATTGAACAAAAACAAATGAAAAACACTTAAGCTATGTAATGCAAAGGGCGGTCTTATCGCTTAAAGCGATTTCTTCCAGACAACCAAACAGAGAAAGCTATTGCGAGACTGTAACGGACGGTGGTGTATCGTTTTTTTTATCTTAAATAACTTTATAAATATATATATATATGTATATATATATTACTTATAACACAAACATACTAATAATACTAATATAAGCATAAAACATAATTATTATCCTATTTACACAATTACATACACAATTCAAAATAAACAATGATCTAATTATCAGTTACACGACCAAAATATATAAAAAATATAACAGATTCAGTACTTAACCTAGTTCTGAAGAGATATATAAAATTTATAAGTAAGTAAGTATAAGTATAAAGCTAAGACGATAAATATTATAAATATAGACTATTATATTTATTTCATATCTATTAATTATATAGATTGAGTCGGCTTCATAGATCTAGACTTAAACCCAGTGCGGAACCCACTCCATGAGAGTCCAATTCTTACTCAGATCAAACATCTCATCCTTGAGTTCAAAACTTGAATTTAAAAACTATACTATGCTTTGGAACTTCACACAATTTGAGTACGTCCTTTCGCGAAGTCCGAACCGAGTTCAAACGTCGTGCCAGTCATTTTCAGTACTAATTTTGAGGTGCTTATCTTCATATATCTGGAGATACTGAACATATCTCGATGAAATTTATATGGAACCTCTGAAGTATACCCATCCAAATAAAAAAAGATTTTTTCAAATCGGTTCAGGCGTCTTCGAGTTATCGGTGAACATACCTACATAAAAATAACAACGCGTTGCACTCCGGGAGTGCCGGCAGAAGTGAAAACTTAAACACGTAATTTTTTAATATTTTGGTAGGACACGTGACCTGACCGAGCTGTATATCTTTTACCCATCCCAAGAAAAGTACAACGCCGCTAAAGAAATTTTCGCTTCAAAAATTTAAAAAAAAAAAAAACAGTCGAACATAGAACCTCCTCCTTTTTGAAGTCGGTTTAAAACCAGTTTTAAATGCTTCTTAATACGTAACTACTTGGTTTTATTTGGAACCAATAAATCTGTCCATAAAATACAGTGCGCTTCATCGAATTTAGGTTATAATTCGATGAGTGCGCTAATTTTTTCACGATCCAGATCATTCCAGATATTCAGTAAATATTGTCTACCAACACAGGATTGTATCTACTACTATCTGTTTTTTGTCTACCAAGTATTTTATAAACTCAAGCGAACTAAACTACGAAGTAAGGCGTGCTACATACATATTCGGGTCGGCACATTCAGCTCGGCAGTATTTGTTGATCGCCAAGGCCGACCCGAATCAATTCCTACACATATTCGATTTTATTCGGCTAGTGCTGATCGGGTAGTCCATTCGGGCTATTATAACATAAACGGGTTAACACATTTAATTCAGTAACTTGTAGGTATTTGTTGAACTACAAAGCCGACCAGTACATTCGATGTTGCCGCCCGGCTGTGCAGATTAAAGCCGTTGTTGCGCGGCTAAGCTAACCATACTTTTAGCATGTGTGGCTAAAGCTGATTAGAAGATTCACACATACATTCGATTTTGTCGACTGTCGGCCTGACTATGTGTGTATAGCACGCCTTACATTTCCTTATCGTCAAGTTTAAATATAGTAATAGTGGGCATCAATAATTCATTTATTTGCAATCAATCGTTATCAGTCAGGTCGAGTGGTCAGTCCACATTACTTAAACAATAACAATATAATTCTGATATTTTAAGACACACAACTGAGTGCAGTGATTTTCCATTGTTGTTGGACATATTGTTAAAGAACTAGTGCGTTTTGTTATTGTTACAATTTAATCCTGTAGCAGTGAAGTGTCTTTTATATTGTAACAGTTAATTGAAAGTGACAATGGATCCCGAAAGACAACCGTTGCTCAATGGTGTTGTAAAGTCAGATTTGAGGCTTAGAAGATGCAGGTATGTAATTTCTTACAATCAATACGATATATATAAAAATATTTTAGATACAAAAAATATTACAACTACATGCAACTGTTATAATATTTTTGTAAGTTATATCAAGTAAGTAAGTAGTACCTACTTATATCAATGTTTTCTATTCCGTAAAGGTAAAGAATTTCTATTTATCAACCGACTTCCAAAAAGGAGGAGGTTCTCAAATCGTCTTTTTTTTTTGTATGTATCAATTACTCCATCAATTGTGAACCGATTAGAATGATTCTTTTTTTAATCGGTAGGGTACATTTTTGAGGTGGTCCCATTGTAATTTTATCAAGATCTGACAAGTATCTCCAGAGATATGACGATAAACGTCTCAAAATTGCTACTAAAACTGACTCGCGGGGCATGGAAGTGGGTTGTTTTAGTTTTTAAACTACTTATCTTAATTATTTATCTACTTAAAATGTCTTGGTACGTAGTTACGGTATTCTACGTAGGTCATATGACCTATAATATTATAGTGACAGAGTTAATATATTTTTAGAGGGCTCATTGGCACAGTGGGAGATTGGTCGGCTATGACGCTAGAGGTTAAAAATCCCGCCGAGCACAAATTGATGTGCAAATTTCACAATGGCCCGTGGCCAGTAGAGAAACAATACCCTCAGATACCGGTTATGAGTAATTCAGTGAGATAGTATTTATCGACATAACAGATAATTATGTACTACTTGTTTGAAAATAATACTCACGACTCGGATATTTCTTTATCTTTGGCTTCTCACGATAAGTAGGTACTTATTTAGTTGATGTCAACTTGTTTATATCGTCCTTATCTTTGACTAGTGCTAGCCAATTTGAGATACAAGTTAGGATGGGAGTTTTGGCGGGAACTTGGAAAAGTGTGTGTGCTCTTTTTGTATTTTTCCTAAAACTTGAGTTCTTCCGCGAGTTAATGTGTAATAAATGTGGATAATTAATCATTATGTGTGCGAGTGTTGGGCAACAGCACAATGTTGATAAATATGCTAATTGTGTTCTCACCAAAATTCCACTGAAAATCTAAAGTCTACATTTTTACTGATAGTATGACTTGGACTAGACCTTGATTTCAACTTGACCTGAAATGTGACTTTGACCTATCTTTACGACTTAATTTCTTCAAAACTTGAAAAATGTTAATACTTGACACTGTCTAAATACACTAAACGTGTGGAGCCATAATGAAATTGAAAAAAAAAGTTAGGATGTTACACGATTCTTCATTGGATTATTTGAAATACATTTACTTTAAGCTGTCCAAAACCTCGCAATTCTAAACATAGTGTGGAAGACGAGTTGCGGTAGTTGCGGTCTACTCGAATCATATCAATCTGTCCACAGGAAGGGGGTTAAAATTATATTTCTAAATTTGACCCAAACAAACAGGGCAAGCTAAATAAAACCGTATTTATGTGAATAAAGTACAACGTCCTTGCAACAACCGATTGGGAATAGACACCTCACAGATATATCACTAAATTTAGACTAATCAGGGAGCTATAATAAGTCGAAAACTATGTGAGATCTGTCAAAAGCGTTTGCGATGAAAACTCGTACTAAGGGTACAGCAAGCTAGTGGTTTTCACACTTCAATAAATTTAGATCAATCAAGGAGCCAAAATAAGTCGAAAACGATGTGAAATCTGTCAAAAGCGTTAATGATGGAAACTCGTAGGTATTAAGGGTACTGAGTGGCTTTGTTTGTAATTATTGCAAGAGGACATTGTAAAACAACGCTCGCAGCTACACCATGGGGTTGGATCTTATATCGAGTCGCCTGAATTTGAGTAAAACTGTGAATGTGGGTCAATGGAGTTCTTACTAAGCGCCCTGGAGCAAAACTTGCTGCCGGAGATGCGATAAAATATGGCCCTAAAGTGAAGGTTAGGTTATGTTAGAACAGTGACCACACATCGCGCGAGCGTGCCGCGGCAGCGACCGGCGAAGCGCTAGAAAGTAAAATGATACAAATGTCTGATGAAAATATTTAAATTTAAATTTCAAAAAAAATATAAAAACTACGCCTCTCCGGCAGGGAAAAACAAGTGGGGGGGGGACTCCTCTCAACTCCCATCTTCCTACAAAGGCGACATGATTCAAGATCTTTACCACACCATGCCCTCATCGTTATCATCCGCCTATTCCAGTCCACTGCAGGACATAGGCCCCACATATGGCACGCCACTGAGCTCGATGTTCAGCTCCTTGTTTCCAGCCGATGCCAGCCAGCTTGCGTATACCATCTCGCCATCTAGCTGTATGCCCTATTTCATCCAAATCCTTTCAGCCATTTTTCTGTGATCGATGAACAAATATGCCTTGAGCGTTGACAATGGCTGGCTGTGACTCTGACGTCCACTTCAAGCCGAATTTTGAACTGGTATTAGCTTACAGTAATAGTGGGGACCCGTGAGAAAAGTCAGAGTTGTTAAAAAATATTACGAATAATACTTTGTTAAAATTTGTAACTATGGTAAAATAAAATGTCGATTTAATATTTGATTATTTTAAATATAGAAATAGGATTCGTGACATGCAATACATACACACCTTTAAGTATTACTACACCTTTATTTTACACCTTGTATATTACTAGGCGTTATAGACACAGATTGCGTCGTGTCTTCCACCTACCTTAACAGCCGCCCAAAATGAATCTGCATTATAATTTGTATTGGATATAATTTTTCAGGGTCCTAACAACAGACGAAATCTTGGACTACCGTCAAGACGTGACCTGGCGTCGTGCTCGCATCTTCTTGGTCATCATATTCTGGTCAATCATAGCCATGCTGCTCTCCATCGTGACCTGTATTGTAGCGACTACGCCAAGATGTAACTCCGTAGACACCGGCCTAAGAGACATGCCTATAGTAGCGCCCGTTCATTTAAATCTAGCCTCACTATTGTATAGTGTTAGAGAGCATGCTGAACCTTATAAAATAGATAACATTAATACGTAATAGAAATTGTAACAACGGGAGATTTTGGCTATGAAGGCAATATTTTAATGGATGGAAGCTCGATTCTAAAGCTTCAACGACGGTTCTGTGTTGCGTTGTATAAAGGAATAGTTATAGAATCAAAATCGCAAAACGGTACGTCACTTATGTATATATTCGTCATGTGATACTTTAGTAAATATTCGTCCGTTGCAGGCTCAATTGGGGTAACTGACAAAACACATAAATAATATAGTAATAAGTTGAGTAACTTCCTGAACACAAAATGAAGAAATATAACAATAAATTGTTTAAATTAAGACTGCCATTATTAAAAACATTGAATTATGTAATACGTACGATGGTGTAGCTGAATAAAGGGCTTTTTACTTTACTTTTATTTTTTCCTTCCTGAACAATTTTATCATTTTTTTTTCTGCATTTTTGAATGGATCTTTAACTAAAAAAAATAATATTTACGTTATAATTACAAAATTTTAAAAATGTATGCCAAAATATGTAGTGTAAGTGACGTTTTTTGACAGAAACGTCAGTTACACTACATATTTTGGCCATGATTTTTTAAAGATTTCCTTCAAAATAATGTTGTAACTGATTATGTTATCCATTTGCACACGCCAATCACGTTAAATTGGTGCATCTCTATCTTCGAAAATGTTCAGTTACAGTAAGTATCTTAACAGTCAGGCATCGCTTATATTTTAATAAATTCTGAGGTCAAATTTGTGTGACTGTCATAAGTTAAAAAAAAAAAAACTTATTTTCCGAAAATGTGAGTGTTTTTATAAGAAAAACTAAGTGAATTAGACAGAGAATAATTAATAGTACTACGTACAAAAGATTAGAATAGAATTAGAATAGAATAGAAAAGATTCACTCTTTAATAGCAAATATGCGAGAATAAACCTAGATTAGCGTCAGTAACGTTCAAAAGTTCGTGAAAAGTTCAAAATACGCTGCACTACTACTAGTTACTAGGGCCGCCGGCAGCCTTAGTAGCAGACATTGTATCTAGGTTTGATCTCGCATATTATTAACCGCGGAAAGTACATGGAGTGAGACAGGCCCGGTTTAGGCTGATCATTTTGGTAAAATTGAACCCATTTTTCAATATGTATCCAAAAAAGGTCACATACAAAAATTATATTCAATTAATCGCGAAAAAAACTTTAATTGCTTCTACTGAAAAGTAGTTTTTCGTCATTTACCCCAATTGTACCTGCAACTCACGAATTATAAATACAGTTAGGTACTTTTATTAGTCATGTTGCTACCTTATTTTTCTTTTTATACAGATTATCAAGCATTTTATAATGATCTCATCTAACTTAAGAAAGACGACGTACACAATAAAATCTTTAAGTATGAAGTTCAGTCACTCGTCACGTCATATGTGACGATAAAATCAGTCTCATTTCATCATCAAGTTATTTTTTTATCGCCAGCCGTGTCTTGTGAGTAATATTTTCTTGGCCCAGTGGACAAATTGTCGGCTTTCACGCGAGAGTTAGTGGGCTTAAACCCCGCCCTGCAAAAATGGATTTTTCTATCGAAAAATGTACGGGAGCATACACAGTGGCCTTCCGGTGTAGGAAAAACATCGCTGAGAAACCCCAAATGGTGGCAGGACACTGTCTAGTGTCTGCCTGACTAGCTAACTTGCTGAAGTTAGAAAATCTGTCGCCAAACATCTAATGTGTTCCGGCAGCTATCCTTGAGTACGTAGTATTATTATCTGTTCTGTGCCTTGAGGGTCAGTTTCCATTCTAGGCCTAGCGTACTACCATTCTCGACTGTATCATCAAAAACAGGTGAGATAGTGGTCAAACGCTAGCATATAACAATATAACATACAACATAGTACAATTTAACCCTACTAAAACACAGGCTTTCGTTTTCTCGGCTAAAAAGTCTCAGTTTCCTGTAACCCTGAAAAGCGTTCAGAACATTCCCCTTACCTTGTCAAAATCGATTAGCATATTGGGTGTCGATATTTCTGGCGAGGTCTAGTTTGGGATTACATAGAATGCAAAGTAAAACTTACTGCTAAATAACTCGGTGTACTAAATAGAGCCAAACAGTACTTCAACCCGAGCCAAGGTCTGTTATATAAGGCGCAGGTTCCGTCACATATGGAATACTTAACTGCACCGAAATATCAATTGCAACCACTTTACTCCAGAGAAGAGCCGTTAGACTTTTTGACGACCCCAAGCTAACTGATAAATTGGAACCATTGAGTCTTCGTCGCAACGTTGCTTCGCTTAGCGGTTTCTATAAGCACTATCACGGGTAATGTTCTGAAGAGCTTTTTAAAATCGTACCCTCGTCCCGTATCTACCATCAAAACTCCCGACACCGTCAAAAAGCACATCCGCACATTATAGATACGTGGGCATCACATACTACTAGTTTCACACAATTTTTCTTCCCACGTACCTGTACGATGTGGAATGACCTCCCATCTGAAACCTTCCCCGAAACTTTAAATCTGAGTAGCTTTATACGAAAAGTAATGAGAGTGTCCTATAAGGGTAGGCAACACACCGGCAATACCTCTCTCTTTGCAGATGTCAATAGGCAGCGGTGACCACTTGCCATCAGGTGGGCTGCTTGCCTGTTTGACGCTCCATAACCTTCTTTACTCATGTGCCATAACATAAAAGAAAAGAAATATAAGATATAGGTAACTCAAAAATGTATTGTCTGAATGATTTTTAATTTTTTTAACTAATTACGTAAATTGTTAAACACAATCCAAACTTTCATCGTACCGACGGGACTCGAACCCGCACCCCCGGATTACACGTCCAGGTGCTATGTATGCTTCGATGTATCGAACCGTGGCTTAATTGGCAGAGCACCTGGACGTGTAATCCGGGGGTGCGGGTTCGAGTCCCGTCGGTACGATGAAAGTTTGGATTGTGTTTAACAATTTACAAAAATATAAAGTGTGAGACACTTCAAAGAAACATAACATTTGATTTACGCAGTGCAACATCTCTCGTCGGATTTGAAAACTGTAATGATTTCTTCCGAATGATTAACTTACGTAATAAGTAGTCATAGATGGCGCCACCAATGGATAATTGGGTTAACAAAATGCAATCCACTAATTTCGTCGTATCGATGTATCGCACCGTGGCTTAATTGGCAGAGCACCTGGACGTGTAATCCGGGGGTGCGGGTTCGAGTCCCGTCGGTACGATGAAAGTTTGGATTGTGTTTAACAATTTACAAAAATATAAAGTGTGAGACACTTCAAAGAAACATAACATTTGATTTACGCAGTGCAACATCTCTCGTCGGATTTGAAAACTGTAATGATTTCTTCCGAATGATTAACTTACGCAATAAGTAGTCATAGATGGCGCCACCAATGGATAATTGGGTTAACAAAATGCAATCCACTAATTTCGTCGTATCGATGTATCGAACCGTGGCTTAATTGGCAGAGCACCTGGACGTGTAATCCGGGGGTGCGGGTTCGAGTCCCGTCGGTACGATGAAAGTTTGGATTGTGTTTAACAATTTACAAAAATATAAAGTGTGAGACACTTCAAAGAAACATAACAACTAATTACGTATCAAAATCATTCATATAGCTAATACATATTATCATTTATCTTGACCTAAATAAATAAAACTATTAACCTAATTAAGCAATTAAGTAATGCTTTTTAATACGCTTTTATTAGCTTCAGACGTATGTATGTTTGTATGTTAGTATGTAACGGAATCTTTGAACATGATTTGAACCCCCTTCAAAACGTCGTATTAACTCGAAATTTGGCATACATATTAAGGACCAATGACAATTCAATATTTTAAACATTTTGACCCGTTATCCTTACTAAGATTTTAAAAAAAATCGACTAAAAAATGAAAAATAAATAATAGTTTAAAAAAATACGTTTTTATAGAAAATCCAACTAAAAAATAGAAAATAAATTTTAATAAATTTTAATTAAAAATAGTGTAAGAAAAAATGATTTTATTGTAAAAAAAGCGTGGGGTGCTTTTCAGAATATTATCAAAATAACCCTTCTAGTCATATACCATGCACCCCACGCTTTTTTTACAATAAAATCATTTTTTCTTACACTATTTTTAATTCAAATTTATTTTCTATTTTTAAGTTGGATTTTCTATAAAAGCGTATTTTTTTAGTTTTTTTAAACTATTATTTATTTACATTTTATAGGCTAGCGTTTAACTACTATCTAGGTTAGTGGTAAGCGATGATGTGGTCGAAGATGGGGAACACATCATCATAATCAGACGGTATCAGTCCGCTGCTGGACATAGGTCTCTCCAAAGACACACCACTGACCCCGATCTTCGGCTCTTCCTTTTCAGTCACTGCCCCACCGCTTTGCGAAGCGAATATCGTCGCTCCACATCGACGTCATAACAATTATACAATTAACTAAATTAATTAACAATTGCTATGAAGTCGATGTCGCTCCACCTGGTCACAGGGCGTCCTACGCTACGTTTGCCAATTCGCGGTGTCCACTCTAGAACCAGTCTACTCTAAAAACAAAACGAAAAGTGGTGAACACGCTTAGTTATAGGTATGTGTTAATTATTGTAGT
Source organism: Cabera pusaria (assembly GCA_954871355.1). NCBI lineage: Eukaryota > Metazoa > Arthropoda > Insecta > Lepidoptera > Geometridae > Cabera > Cabera pusaria. The sequence goes on along the minus strand of OX940904.1, from coordinate 3,918,707 downwards.
ATTGCGGTTGCTTACCCGATCAAATTGATATACTTACCTACTTACGTATACTTTCTGAATTCTGAGTTACGTACGTACGGTCTAACTCTGGCGAATGCGCATAAGGCCTCGACTTCTATTTTTTTTTTTTTAATTTTCTTTTATGGCTCTACATTATTAGTGTATTTAGCCAGTGTCAAGTATTGCAATTTTTCAAGTTTTTAAGAATGTTCGTCGTAGTGATGAGTCAAAGTCACATTTCAGGTCAGTTTTCAAGTAAAAGTCTAGTATAAGTCATACCTTCAGTAAAGATGTGGTGTTTACTGAAGATTTTCAGTGGAATTTTGGTGAGAACGCAAATAGCATATTTTTCAACATTGTGCTGTTTCCCTACACTCGCACACATTCACCGGCACTTAATGGTTAATAATCCACATTTATTACACATTAACACGCGGAAGAACACAAGTTTTAGGAAAAAATACAATGAGATCACACACACTTTTCCACGTTCCCGCCAAAACTCCCGACTTCTATTTATTCGAACTCGCCTTGTTGATTTTTTAGGGTTCCGTAGCCGAATGGCAAAAACGGAAACCTTCATAGATTTGTCACATGACACATATGATTATGTCACAGCCACTTTATTCCGAAACTATTAGGACTACATAGTTGAAACTTGGTAGGTAGGTGTATTCTGTGAGCCGCTTTACGATTTTAATACAAAAATAAAATTAAAATAATATTAACGGGGCCCCCCATACATGGAACTATACAACATTGTCTTTATCAAACCTGTACGTGCGGTGCGAACAAGATACAGTCCGCAGCTTTTGAGACATAGCGATCGCAAATATAACTTTGTTTATCATACAACAACTATGAAAAACAAAGTCAATATTTCGGTGGTGAAAAATTATAGTCATAAAATACTCTACTGTGTTACGGAACCCTACGAGTGCGAGTCCAACTTGTACTTAGCCAGTTTTTTTTATCGATAAATGTTTGAGCTCATTCACAAGAGCTTTTACTATGAAGGAAAATATCATGAGGTTACCCCTGCCTTAATCACCTACAGAAGTACGTACCATGAACTTACTCGTATTATCTGTGGATTTGGAAGAACTGATAGGATGGGATAAAAATCATTACTTAAATAATTATGAAATAATATTTAAGAATACGTAAAGCGGTGGGCAGTGACTGGAAGAGAAGAGCCGAAGATCGGGTTCAGTGGCGCATCTTGGGAGAGGCCTACGTCCAGCAGTGGACTGACACCGGCTGATGATGATGATGATGATGATGATGATTTAAGATTTTACTATAATATTATTTAAAAACAATAAATAATATTATTTATAATATATTCCCACAGGGGCGGCTTTGTGGCGAGCCGACGGTAAGGGCGACACCGCGTACCCCTGTCCCGTGAGCACTAGACCCTCTGACCTCCGGCTTGCCTTGACCGGCCGGCCGGTGGTGGGAATCGCAACAACTAAGACCTAAGCTCCTGGGTGGAAGTGTTAAAGGCATAAAGCCGCTAGTAGCGTTTAGTGAAAGTGCAGCACACCTCTCAACACCCTTAGCTATCCACGCCAATGTTGCCCCTCGGCGCCAACATACCGGTCCGCCTTTATGGGGGGCCCATTCAGTGTATAGCAAGTCACCACCCGCCTTAATATTTTGAAATGAGGCATAAGTGGCGGGTGCCGTACCTCATCCCATAGAACAGAATCAGACATCAAGCAGCACACATTCATAACTATAATAAATTGTAACATCTTTTTATAGTTTCTCATCTTTCCATCCTCAAACAATAGATAAGCTAAAATTGTAAAGGGCCTCTAGATGTTGGCTTCGGCTCCATCAATGCCTTATAAAAGTCTAAGCGTTAATAACCCGAAAATTTAATTGAATTAACGATAATTCATTAATAACTATTTATTATTAAAAAACAATTATCTTCTTTAAATTAATTATTGATATAATATAGCAAAATAACATATGTATTTTACAATTTTTGACATGTGACGTGCAATTTTTTTTACAATAAATTATGAATGAATGTATTATTGGTAGGTTCTGGGAAACAGGTATCATTGATATGATTTGATAAAATTGAAGTTAGTTTTTAATTAATTATCTTAAGGGTGTATTTCATAGTTATTGTAATACATTTTATTTATTTCGCAAAATGTGATCTGCTTAAATTATCAATAAGAAAATTGTGATTTTATGTTATTTTCGTAAAAAAATATAAAGTTGAAAAGAATTGAGTATAATTGAATGCCTTAATTGAATTAAATTATCGATATGATTGACAAGGAATGGTTAAAAAATGGGTATAAGCAAACACGATGTGATAAATACATGTGTTAATATTATGGACTTCTTGATCTACTAATATGTCCGAGATGTGGGTCGGACTTTTTAGGGTTCCGTACCTTAAAACAAAAAAGGAATCCTGATAGGATCACTTTGATGTCCGTCTGTCTGTCTATCAAGAGATTTTTTCTCAGGAATATGTAGCGGTATCAAGTTCAAATTTATATCAAACTAGCTGTGCCCCGCGGCTTCGCCCGCCTTAAGAAGTATCCTATAGCCTGATCCAGATTACTGGCTATCCCTATACAATATTTCAGCTAAATCAGTCCAGCCGTTAGACCGTGAAGAAGTCCCAAACAAATAAACAAACTTACTTTCGCATTTATAATATTGGTGTTGGTACTCGTATGTAAGGTCTCTGTCAGGGTAGGAGTATTATTAGAATGTCCCACGTGACTAGCTAGCAGAAAGTAGCGTTCCACTATCTTTCGTTTATCTCCATATCTCTGGAGATACTCATTAAATCTTAATCTTCATTAAATTTACAATGGGACCAGTCTCACTTTTCCGAATAACACAATAATTTTAAAAGTCAGTCCACAATTGAACATGAATAATAAGGTATTATTCATATTTCTGTGGTTATCACTGAATTTACAAAACAACATCTCCAGCAAGTAACATCCATTTGACACCCACGCCAAGGTGAAAATCAGAAAGAGAAGGTCAAACATTACCATAAACCTACCTCTTTACGTCTCGCTTCCGCTCCTATCCGGCTCGAAGGACCAAAATAATGTAAACTCACGTCGGGTGAAACGACCAGTAAATTGCACCCTCAAGAGTGTTGTGGCGTTATATTATCAACATAGGTCTCTCGAACAAATGTTTGGTGAAATTTTCTTTGCAAAATCTTTGGATAAAATTAGGGGGTTTATTTGATCGGGTTCCAGGGAATAGGAGATTAGGAACGCGCTTCAATAGTCAGTTAGTTTTTATTTTATCAGTAGTAAATGCCTCATTTATTTAGTACGGTAGTAAATGCAACTTTGTTTTGGTCTTTAAATACATTTTGTAGTAAGATAAAGTATATAACAGAATTAGGGAGCAAAATATTAAAGTATCAATAAAAAGAGAATGGATTTTTGTTAGTGTACTGAATATTTTATTTTTATTGCTGTCATTTGATATTAAGACTTTTACTTTTGGTTTAAAGGGTAAATTGGTATTTCATTTTTTGTAAGCGTTTTTTGTAAGGCATTATTTTTCAGCAACCACGACCAATCTAGGGCTGTTAATTCTAGGTAGGTAGGGTAAACTGGGTACGTTTGAAACAAAGGACGGTTGAAACAACACGAATGTCTCGCAAATTGTTGGCGGGGCAGTGAGGAGTCCAAGGGGAGAACGAAACGGGCGACAAGTCTGGATGCGAATCTCAGTGTTTCGTTACTCTCCGTGCGCTTAAACCATTTTTAGAAGACCCTATTGTGTTTTGTTTACCGAAAGTAAATATTTTTGCTCGCAGAGTTTTCCAATTATTGATGTTTCTATTTGGGTGGGAGTATTGAAGGTATGTATTTGTTTGAAATAATGCTTTTAGAATATGGCACCGTGACAAGTATTTATGTATCTGTGTTGTCACAACTACCGTAACTGCTTTTTACCTAAAGTTGCAGTTGGGGACGACTGAAACTTTTTTTTTGGGTACGGTTGAAACATTGTATTTATGTTTTTTTCTTGTTTTCTAGATGCCGAGATCACGTGTAAGAAATATTTTGAGAGGAAAAGTAGACATACCAAAGTATAAAGACGCTTATGAAGACGTTAATGCAGAAATTTTGATTATATTTGATTAAATTTATATATTTTTTTTAAATTATTATATTTTGGTTTAGTTTGATTCTAATTTATATTGTTTACAAACAAAAATATACTCAGATGATTTTCATTTAATTTTATTTTTACTAATTTACATAAATTACATATCAATAGCAATACCTGGTTATACACATAGATTAGAGTGCTTTAAAAACGTTAAAGGCTGATTAAAATGTCGTTTGAAGTATTTAATACAATGAAGACCCGTTACGATTGTTAAGAGTTCCTTTATTATTCTAAGAGTTTAAATAAAAAGTAAATTAATCAAATACAAATACAAATATGCTTTATTGTAAACAATTGCATGTACAAATTTTAGTTCGAAGCAAAAACTGTGTTGCAAAAAAGCAGTGTCTTCCCCAGAATTATGTTCGTTGGATGAATATACATAGTTGGTTTCACTTTTCGAATGCTAAGTAATTACTTTACATATGACTTACATTTTACATTGATTTCTATTTTTAATAAATGTAGTTTTAATTAATGCTGTGTGTATGCGTGAATTACGTTGGCCGCAACCGAAGGACTTTAAAAAAACCAAAAACTTTTGGACCTAATTTAATTAAAAGTAAAATGACTAAACTAAAAGTACAAGTTATCGCAACCGATGTTAGGTTAACAATGTAAAATAATTATAGAAATACATGAATGCAAAATTAGCAGTAATGCAATCGTGGGAATCAAGGTGCTGATGCGACGCCTCGTGTGCCGCGTGATGCAATGACGCACGTAGCTATGTAGGTTGCAATTCAGCTGTCCGCCTTAGGTATCTTCACATAACACGTGTGTGTGTGTGTGTGTGTGTGTGTGTGTGTGTGTGTGTGTGTGTGTGTGTGTGCGCGCGCGCGCGTGCGTGCGTGCGTGTGTGTGTGTGTGTGTGTGTGTTTGTGTGTGTGTGTGTGTGTTTTGAAATTAGTATGCACCAGTATTATGTTGAAATCGTAGAAGACATTTATATAAATTTTTTCAATAGGTTTTCAATATTGTCATAATTTAGTGGCAAATGCCAATCTCTTATAATTAAATTTACTTTATGTTTACTCCATTTTTTATTTTAACTTTTGAATTTAATTTATTCTATAGGACAGGTGCAACGTGAGTGTAGTGCCTCCATGCCAAGGCACTGTTACATCGTGGGCACTTGTCAACTCTTTTGTTTGTTATTGGTAGTAGCGGTATAACTTCCTTGTGGTATTTAGAAATACATTGAGCCACAAACATCTTTCGAACAAACAGGACTTCACACTTATCATAAAGGTCACTCGTGGAGTGTCTGTACGGGAGGAACATCATGACCTTAAGTAAGGCTCGTTGTGCACGTTCTATCTTTATTATATGCTTTTTCGCAGCACCACCCCATGAGCATATACAATAAGCAATTATGCACACTCAACAACAACACACCTGAAGCTAAAATCACATTGCCCATTAGTAGATAGAAAGGTGTTCTTTTATTTAACAAAATTTTTTTTCTTCTTCATTGCTTGGAATATTAAAAGCAAAACTATGGACGATATAAGGTGAAGATGGTACCAAGTACATTAAATAATAAGTCATTGAAATGCCGTATCCAGTGAAATAACGGGACATATACGACTGAAGATCTAGAAGTTTCAGACGATCAAAATTAAGCCAATATAGAGTTTTGCGTGCCACAATATCTGTTACAAGTAGACGATACTGCTTATCATAAGTTTCGGTTGGTATCATTTAGGTACGGAACCCTAAAAACTTACTATTACAAGTACTATGTAACATTAAATATATTATAACGCCTATCATAAGAGTAATAGCATTTGTAATCCCGAGGAATCATGAGCCTATTCTCTAACCGCTCGACAAATGTCGCGCGCGACATCCACTTAAATGTCTCGAATGATTTATGCAGCCTTTGTCCTTTGTTCGAACCCCATTGTTGAGTTAGCTGCTTTGGTAATTGACCATTAAGGCGTTTTGGTCACTGAAGGGAATAGAAGTGGCATATTTCTGTTTCTTAAGATAATGTTTTGCGATTTAAGGATATGATGCGATTGCGTTATGAGGAAATTATTGAGAGGGAACGCTGGCAGGCCTCCCTCACTCGCCCATAGCTACTGCGATTTATACCTAAACTTTCGTCACCTGCGCCGGTACTATCTGCCAGTCGGTTGTCACTGCTCACGCGCGCGCAACGTATATTATTATTCTAATGACGGGATAACTGCGCATTCGTATTATATCTTAGAAACGATTTAAGTTTTTCATAGTCATTTTGCGGGTTTGACAAAAAACAAGCACAATATGTGTCATTTTTTATGCTACCGATACTAAAATGACAAGACGGCGTAAAATTCACTTTTCCGACATAAAATTCGACTCTTAATTAGGAACTTTGATGTTATTTTGTTAGGTTAATAAAAATAATTCGTACCTTTTTTTTAGTTTATTGAGTCTACCCTTTACTGTATCGGGGCGCGCCGGTACATCGCGCGCTGAACAAAGTAATAACAACGCTAGGTCGAGCCCCTTAGACACATTTTTACTTTTATTCTCTGAAATAAACGTTCGTATTGTGTTTTTGTAGGGGAGTAAAGTATCTGTTACGTAGTAACTATTATATAATCTGTGACGTGGGGTGCATTTTTCCATACAAATGTAGTCCCCTGTTTCCTCCCTGGAAAATGCTTGTAGAGCAACATTTTTTTCTACAATAAATCAAGGTATGTTGTAGCTACCTACAACAGACCTTAATTTCTTCAAAAAATAATTATGATCCCTTCAAAAATCTGAAAAATTACCTATTTTACTGCCCTTAACTACCAGAAAAATTAAATAAACTGGCCAATTGCAAGTCGGACTCGCACTCGTAGGGTTCCGTACCACACTACAGTATTTTATAAGATCGAGCAAAAAATACCACTATCATTTTTCGCCAGCAAAAAATAATAATTAATAAACATTTTATTTCTTATAACACCATCTAACGTCTAACAAAGGTGTTAGGGATTGATATTTCAATATAACGTCATCTATGGGACGTTTACCTAACTAAGCGTTCATAGATGGCGTGAAATGCGGAAAAAACGCGTTTCTTGTATGGGGACCCTCTATTATTTTTAACTTTATTCTATTTTTAGTATTTGTTGTAATAGCGGCTACAGAAATACATCATGTGTGAAAATTTCAACTGTCTAACTATCACGGTTCATGAGATACAGCCTGGTGACAGACGGACAGACAGACAGACAGACAGACAGACAGACAGACAGACAGACGGACAGCGGAGTCTTAATAATAGGTTCCCGTTTTACCCTTTGGGTACGGAACCCTAAAAAGGTATTCAGACAAAAAAATGATAGGAGCAAAAAATAATCTAATCGGATCAGTTTTCAAGGAGAAAACAGCGGAATACGAAACCTTTTGTAGAGGTATACCCACCCACAGTATATTAGAGGCGACAATAATTGTAGTTATAGGTATTTATGTTGTTATGTTTACTTTGCTTCAGTCAGTAATGTCTCATTTCTCTCTCTCAAAATCGGTTCATAAACGACGAAGTTATCCGCGAACAAACATAAAAAAAAACATATATACGGTCGAATTGAGAAACCTCCTCCTTTTTTTGAAGTCGGTTAAAAATTAATAGCGTGACATAGAAGTCGGTTCTTTTTAGTTTTTTAAACGATCTTATATTCAAATGGAAATTTCTATAACTTATAAATATGAATATCAATTAGGGTATGTATGACGTATCGTGCATATGCCTAAAGATTAATAAACTATATAAATGAACATATACATATAGTGCAGCAATAGCACTTACATACATACATACATACAATCACGCCTTTTTCCCGTTGGGGTAGGCAGAGACTACTTCCTTTCACATGCTACGATCCTGACATACCTCTTTCCCTTCTTCCACTTTCATGAGCGCCTTCATACATGCTCGCCTGTTATAAGTACTTTTGACTTGGCCTTTCTTTAAAACGTCTCCGATCTGGTCGTGATACGTTCGCCTAGGTCGGCCTCTACCGGCTGCCCCATTCACACTCTTCTCATAAATCTGTTTCGTCAGTCTTTCTTCATCCATCCTCTCTAGATGTCCAAACCATCTAAGCATCCCTTTCTCAATCTTTGTCACCACATCTTCTACCACACCACGACATTCCCTTATCATGCTATTCTCCACCTTATCCATCAGAGTCACTCCAATCATACTTCTTAAACTTCTCATTTCTACAGCATTAATTTTACTTTCATGCTTACTTGCTTTTGCCATACCCAGCATTCACTACCATACACGAGTGTGGGAACCAACACTCCTTTATGTACAGCCAGTCGTGCTTTTAGCACTTACAAATACGCACAAAATGTAATAATTATTAACGTTTCGTCCTAGGATTTCTTCTAACCCGCTTGTGTCACAAGTTGTTGATACCTTTATGGAGTTTTGGTGGGAACGTGAAAAGTATGTGTGCTCTCATTGTATTTTTTCCGCGAGTTAATGTGTAATAAATGTGTATTATTAAACATTAAGTCCCGGTAAATGTGTGCGAGTGTAGGGAAACAGCACAATGTTGAAAAACCTGCTATTTGCGTTCTCACCAAAATTCCACTGAAAATCTTCAGTATAGTCCACATCTTTACTGAGGGTATGACTAGACCTTGACTTGAAACTTGACCTGAAATGTGACTGACCCATCTTTACGACTTGAATTGACGACACAAAAACATGAAGAATTTTAATACTTGACACTGGCTAAATACACTTATCGCGTGGAGCTATAACGAAAAAAATAATACCTGTAGCTGAAAAGTACAAAAAATGCTACGAATAGAAAAGAAAAAAATGAAATTCTTCACCAAATCTCACACTGTCCTCCGCAAGCGCAATGTGATTATTATAAAAACAATCGCAGTTTTTATGTCACGGTTATTTTGAGGTATATTTACATTCCAATTATACCGCTCATCAAAATCAATACTCAATATTTTATTACTTCCAAATCATTACTCAATATCAACTCGCACTATCGACCGCAACCGAGATAAACCCATAACAATGAAAGTCAACTATACAGGTGCTCGTCCCAATGGCTTCATCGTCATTAGGTGCTAATTGCGAGAATAGCTATTATTAGAGCACTGGCCTTAGGTTTACCATGGTATTGTAACTTTTAGGACAGATGAAACAAGTACCAAGGTATCCTTATGGCGGCTGTACACACTCGTCGAGAGATCTCGTCGAGAGTCTCAGCCGAGCTGTTCTCGGCGAGAGCATACGTGTACACACTCGTTTTTTCATTTGTACGGAAGATTTCGGTGACAATGGACGTGGTAATTGCTGCTGCTGTTTGCCTTTTAAAAATTATAATAGCTCACACTATTATAATTTTTTTGGTTCCATTTGATAGTACTCCAGAAATTGTAATTCACGTTCATTAGACCACATGGCGAAGCCCGTCTTTACGCGAACACAGTCAGCGATAAACTAACTGAACAAGTGTGTACATGCTAGCTCTCGTTTTCCTCGCGAGACTCAACGAGACCCTTTGACTCGGGCGCAAAAACCGACCAGTGACCGAGACCGACCGAGGCGAGACACGAGAGAGCGAGACAAGGCGAAAGCACCGTCTACATACTCGTTCTCGGCCTGTCTCTGTGTGTCTCGACGAGTGTGTACAGCCGCCATTATAATTACAATTAATATACTTCAAGAAAGTTCCGCGAATCGGCAAACGTAGCGTAGGGTGCCCTGTGACCTGGGAGCTTATTTAATTGATTAATTTATTTTATTTTTTTATACATATATTTTTTTTAAACGATTACTAGCAATGTGGGTTGCAACTTGCACATTTACTACTATTTTTGTTAACCCCTCCAACTAATGCTTGAGTTTGACAGTTAATTATTGAATGAACTAACTAAATGAACTAAATGACGGACAAGCGGCTATGTATAAATCTATTTCTGTTATGTTCGTCCATTTCCATCCCTATCAAATTCATGTACACGGGGGCAGGTGGAGTGACGACTTTCGCAAAGCGGTGGGCAGTGACTGGAAACGAAGAGCCAAAAATCGGGCTCAGTAGCGTACCTTGGAAGAGGCCTATGTCTAGCAGTGGACTGATACCGGCTCATTATGATAATGATGAAGATACTTAGGGCCAGTTTCACCGGTTTCTGATAATGCATTAAATAGTTATCTGACACACGACGCCATATAAAAGCTGTCAGATTTCTTCATATCGCTATCAGGAACCGGTGAAACTGGCCCTTAATCATGTATCCTTCAACGATGACCCAAGTGTGATAGCATAATCTTAGTTCCAGATACCGAGGCTGTTTACGTACTACGAGATAAGATTTTGTTTCCGCGCTAGGGTATTATTACCCCCGACCCAAAGTACAAACTGTAAAAACTGTTTTAAAACAAAAGTTTTTGTAACTGTTTTAAAACATTATGTTTCTTTGAAGTGTCTCCTCACACTTTATATTTTTGTAAATTGTTAAACACAATCCAAAATTTCATCGTACGACGGGACTCGAACCCGCACCCCCCGGATTACACGTCCAGGTGTTCTGCCAATTAAGCCACGGTTCGATAAATCGATGGCGCCACCAATGCATAATTGGGTTAACAAAATGCAATCCACTAGTTTCGTCGTATTGATGTATCGAACCGTGGCTTAAATGGCAGAGCACCTGGACGTGTAATCCGGGGGGTGCGGGTTCGAGTCCCGTCGGTACGATGAAATTTTGGATTGTGTGTTTAACAATTTACAAAAATATAAAGTGTGAGGAGACACTTCAAAGAAACATAATGTTTTAAAACAGTTACAAAAACAGCGTTTTTGTAGTTGTAGTTCTAACACTAACTAAGTGAACGTTAACACAAAAATGTTAGGGTAGGTAATTAATATTATTAATAAGGTAATTTATTTTAATAAATAATTAAATTAAAAAAAATAATCGTTCATAGATGGCACTATAGTAAATAACACGTTTTTTGTATGGGGACCCCCTTTGATTTTTAACTCTATTCTATTTTTAGTATTTGTTGTTATAGCGGCAACAGAAATACATCAACTGTGAAAATTTCAACCGTCTAACTATCACGGTTAATGAGTTACAGCCTGGAAACAGACGGACAGGCAGATAGACAGACAGACAAACGGACAGCGGAGTCTCAGTAATAGGGTTCCGTTGGTACCCTTGGGTTAGGAACCCTAAAAACCAAACAAGTACAAGATGCGGCTTAAGTAATTACTAATTTAATACTATAAGAATCTTTGTCCTGACATACTGACTGACTGACTGGCTGACTCACTGACAGACAACGCACAGCCTAAACCGCTGGTCGTAGAGACTTGAAATTTGGAGGGTATATTTGTCTTAGTACGAATGGGTCTACTAAGAAAGGATTTTTCAAAATTCACCCCTTAAGGGGATGAAATGGGGGTTCAAAGTTTGTATGGAGAAACAAGATTAGATAGTCTTTTCTACCCGAAACTTCACACAAGTGCTTTAGTACAAAAATAAGTAAATACGTGTTTCAGGTTTTTTAGAAATTCCACCCCTAAGAGGGTGAAATGGGGTAACAAAGTGTGAAAATCAATATTGTTTCGGATTGCGCTGAAATTTGGCATGCAGATAGTTATTACGATGATAGTTCCCTCTGAGAAAGGATTTTCCGAAATTCACCCCTGAAGGGGATGAAACGGGGGTTCAAAGTTTGTATGGAAAAACAAGATCAGATAGTCTTTTCTATTCGAAACTTCACATAAGTACTTCAGTAAAAAAATAAGTAAACATATGTTTCATGTTTTTTTTAAATTCCCCCCTAAGAGGGTGCAATGGGGTAACAAAGTGTGAAAATCAATATTGTTGCGGATTGCGCTGAAATTTGGCATGCAGATAATGATTACAACGTTAGTTACCTTTGAAAAAGGATTTTCAAAATTCACCCCTGGGATTCAGGGGATGAAACGGGGGTTCGAAGTTTGTATGGAGAAACAAGATTAGATAGTCTTTTCTATTCGAAACTTCACACAAGTACTTAAGTAAATAAATAATAAAATAAAAAATCTAAAAAAATCTAAAACATGTTAGATTTTTTCGAAATTCCACCCCAAAGAGAGTATTGTTTCGGATTGCACTGAAATTTGGCATGCAGATAGTTATTTTGACGTAGGTATCCGCTAAGAAAGGATTTTTCAAAATTCACTTTTCAAAGGGATGAAGCGGGGGTTCAAAGTTTGAATAGTCATTTTATTCGACATTTCACACAAGTACTTCTGTATATAAATAAGTAAATACGAGTTACAGACTTTTTCAAAATGCCACCCTAAGAGGGTGAACTGGGGTAACAAAGTCTTAAAATCAATATTGTTTCGGATTGCTGAAATTTAGAATGCAGATAGTTATTATGACGTAGATAACCGATAAGAAAATACTTTCCAAATTAACTTCTTATGGAGACGGAACGGGGATACAAAGTTGAATGTTGATGAGATAGTCTGTTTCATTCGAAACTTTACTTAAGTACTTCTGAAAATAAATAAGTAAATACGTGTTGTAAGATTTTTCAAAATGGGGTAGGTAACAAAGTATGAAAATGTTGGTTTTTCGGGTTTTATAAATATGAATCCCGATTTGCCTTAGTTATGCGATAACATGCAAATGGGTGATCCGATTTGGCTAATTCATATTTAATGTCTTTATTTATATTATAATATTACATATTTATTTTATATTATTTCTTTTATAGAAAAGTTTTAAGTAAAGGAGTTTTTAACGCGGGCGAATCCGCGGGACTCTTCTAGTCACCTTATATATTGGAAGACGCTATAACTTTTGCAAATGGCGGCAAATGTCAATTCTGTTTTTAACCGCCTTCAAAAAAACCGGCCAAGGTGAGTTGGAATCGCCCACCGAGGCTTCCGTACCAACGTTGGTTGGTACCAATTAAAATTTAAGATGTCACTTGATATAGGTAACTTATAATTTAAGGTAACAGGATAAGCACGACGCCCGCCTAATGGTAAACGATGATGTCTAACTATTACAAATACTAAGGCATGCAGTTCTGGCTATCTAAATGTCACTGCACTTTGCCATTCAAACCGAAAAAGATTTCTATTTCACGACTGAATTAATTGGTGGTATCGCGGGCTAGCAGAATTCCTAACATAACAAGCAATTCAAGTAAAGGTAACAAATAATATCCCGCATTATGTCCCAAGATGGTCACCTTATACTTTTGAGGCCTTCGTCCTAACAGGAAGTAGGTGTAACGATTATTATGTAATTAAAACAATATGGTTATACCTTCACATTTCAGTACCTTGGCTATTACGTTGAGGGTCGGGCTTGAGGGGAAAAATTACAACCCTATGCAATACTTAATAAATAGATTTTGTTTCTTTTCAGGGTTCCGTACCTCAAAAGGTAAAAAAGGAACCCTTATAAGATCACATTCAAGATATGGGCAAATTTAGATTTATGCAAAAACTTGTAAGAACCAAAATTTATCTTATATTCATTTTTTTTTATTTTTGGAATGTTTCCTTTACTTGTGCTGTAGAACCTTGCTTTTAACTAAAATTGACAATTCTAGGTCAACCGGAAGTACCCTATAGGTTTTGGGTCGAAAACCTCTACAGGTTCCCGTTGACCTAGAATCATAAAATTTTGCAAAAAGCAAGGTACAGCACAAATAAAGGGAAAATTCATAAAAAAAACAAAATAGAAATTAAAAGGTGTCCCCATATATATATATATATAGTTTACACGAATTAAGATAGGCCTCTGAGTTATATGAGCGTTCATACAATTTGGAGGTCTAGCTTAATTGGGGCCAACCAACGTAAGTACGGAAGCCTCGGTGGGCGAGTCCAGCTCGACTTGGCCGGTTTTTTTGAAGGCGGTTAAAAACAGGATTGACATTTTTTTTTTTTTCAGATTCGTTTATTTGCATAAAACACAGGTTATAATGATGGTGAAAATACAATGTATGTGCTTAATACCGTATTTTGCCCATACAGGCGTGCAAATATTTACATATATTATGTTTTTATATTATAGACAATGATATCTATACAAGTGTTAGGCATTATAATTAACATTTTAAAAATAATTATTATATCTTATACATTATACCAATTTGGATTGTCAGTTTAGTCTAAATAAAAATAATTACACATGTCAAAGAATAAATTATTAATAATCAAGTCAAATGTCGTACATCCAAGAAATCTTTCACCGAGTCAAATGCTTTTTTGAGCAACCACTCAAACATCTTTTTCTTAAATTGACGTAGCGGAAGTTTCTTAAAATCTTCTGGTAATTTATTAAATATTTGTATTGCCATGGGATAAGCGCTTTTTGAAGTAGAGTGCTTTCGTATTTTCGGATATACAAGCTTATCCGGATATCGTGAGTTAAAATTTGATATGTCCTTAAATTTTGTAAACAGTTGTGGATACCTTTTTACAAAAACACTTAGTTCGTAAATGTAAAGACAAGGCAATGTGAGAATACGAATACTAGGGAATAGCTCTCGACATGAGTGTAAGGGTCCAACGCCACAAATGGCTCTGATGCATTTTTTTTTGTGCAATGAAAGCCTTGTTTACCCACACACTATTTCCCCAAACTATAATACCATACCGTAAATTCGAAGCCACATAACCATGGTACGCCATGAGAGCAACCTTTTGGGATGAGTTTCTGGACAGCGTTTTTAGGGGATAAATAAATCTATTTACTTTTTTACATAATTTGTCAATATGACTCTTCCAGTTACATAGGCAATCGATCTGGAGCCCCAAGAAATTAATACTGCTTGGTTCTTCTTTTATTTCTTGGCCATCACATATAGTTGTTTCATGGTTAGGTTTACTTTTGAGATAGAAATGTAAGACTCGGGTTGTACTGAAATTAATAATTAGTTCATTTGCGTTGGTCCATTTTATTATATCGGAGACTGACTTTGCCAATTGTTGGCTATGAGTATTTTTGTTATCATTTCTGACAATTAAGGATATGTCATCAGCAAATAGCACGCAGCTATATTTTGTTACTTCGGGAAGGTCGTTAATGTATAACAAGAATAGAAGAGGTCCCAAGACACTGCCTTGGGGCACTCCACGCTTGTTTAGTTGGAAAGATGACCTGAATGTTGTTACGTTACTTTTGTTATCCAGTCCTTGAATTTCGACGCATTGGTGCCGGCTACTTAGATAAGATTTTATCCAGTCTGATGAAACACCACGAATGCCGTACCTTTCTAATTTTTGTACCAGTATTTCATGATTGACAAAATCAAATGCCTTGGTGAGATCGAAAAAAAACTACTGATATAAAATTATTAAGATCTACACCAAATACAATTTGATTTAACAGTTGATATGCTGCTAATGCTGTCGATTTATTTTTCTGAAATGCATTTTGCTCAATTTTTATTATATTACATTTAACCACAAAATCATACAGTCTAGCATGCATTAATTTTTCTAGTATTTTTGCCATTGTATATTTGTATATTTGTCGCCATTTACAAAAGTTACAGCGTATATATTTATCATTACACAATATCTATTTATCAATGATGTTTATAACAATTCTTCATATTACTAGAACACATTTGATATATTTAATGTCGTGTTTTTATGATCTCGATATTTATTATCCGTTTCTATTGTAAAAAGGGATTTTAATGCGCTAAGAGTGTTCTATGTTATACTTTATTTTAATGATTATTAACGAAAATCTCTTTTTGTAATTTTTCTACTTGTAATTTAAAAAAATAACCATTACAACTGCTTTTATAATACTTACGAAACTACTTCCTGAAATTATACAAAATGTGAGTTATGTCACTTTACCTGGAACATGTTTTTAGGTCAGGCAACAGAGATGCGTCACCTTCGGCAATCATAAATTAATTTATTTTATAAATTAATTATGGCAAGAATTAAGTGATGGCAATTATATAATTAAATGTACCAAAAATATAAAATAAATCATATGAAATATATTTTATTAATTTATTTTCCAACACACATTAATCTTACATTAAACCCAATATACTGATGCAGATTCCATCTCAAATAAATATGTATACATGTTTCAGAAAAAAAACTTTGGATATTTTAGTGGCAAATGAAAATTAGAACACACCGCTAAGTAAAAAGAAAACCTAATTATAATCACAGTCATAAAAGGTTTGTCACCGCTGCTAGACCACTGAAAGGTCAACGCACTTTAGTGCCAATCTATATGGCACATATTATAGCATAGCAAAGGGACTATTTTGTCTTTCCACCTATCCGTGTTTTGTTTGGTGGAGAAGGCAAATTATAAGTAAAGTTTTTCGACAATTATAAACGCCCGCTGACTTTTGTGTTCGTCTCCTGTCAGTGGCGAAAAACAGGGAAATAATTTTGTCTTTCCCCTTGGGGATAAGGCCTTGCTGTTGGTAAGTGATGATGTGGTCGAGGATGGTAGCACGCTAGGTGTAGAATGGGAACTGGCTCTCAAGGATAGCTGCTGTAACATATTCGATGTTAGTTTGTTTTTATTTTTAATTTAAAAATTTGTTCGTCCGTTTGTGAGGTACGAGCCACAAACGAACACATAGATACACACACAGAGTACTGAATCACTCTACTACGTTATAAGAATAGGCACTTCCCTACATAGTCGATACCCGAATTATGAACGTATTTCGTAGCCAGGAGCCAGGGGGAGGGGGAGGGGGAGGGGGGCGGGGGGAGGGGGAGTGGGTAGGAGGAAGGGGAGGGGAAAGGGGGAGGGGAGGGGAGGGGAGGCGGAAGGGGGAGGGGGAAGGGAAATGAGGGGTTGGGAGGGGAGGTGGAAGTGAGAGGAAGGGGAAAGGGAAGGGGGATGGGAGGTGAAGGAAAGTGGAGGGGGAGGGAAGGGGGAGTTGGGGAGGGGAGAGGAAAGTGAGGGGAGTGGGAAGTGGGGGGAAGATAGAAGGGAGGGGAAGTGAGGGGGAAAGGGAAGTGAGGGGAAAGGGGGTTGGGGGAAGAAAGAGGGAGAGGGGAGGGAAGGGGTGTGGGGGAGGGAGAGGGGAGGGGGATTTGCGCGGCGTTGTACTCACACTGTACGTCGGCGCTCACACTGCCGCATGTGTTCCTACGATGTCAAGACGGCTAGCTTTAAGAAAATGTTTCAAAAATTTAAAGAATACTTTGATGAAAGAAGCAAAGAAAAGGGTATCTGGTATAAAACTATACAGTGTCAGCCTCCTCCTATACCGTGGTTTGTCAACTCGAACATCAGTAATATTGTTCTAGCACACAGGCTGCGTTGCGGACACATTCCCTGCAAGAAGTTTAGTTACGTAATGAAAAAGAAACCTCACCAACTGTCAAAGTTGCGGAGTGGTGGAAGATATCCACTTACTTGTAGAATGTCTACGTAACCAAGGTCAAAGAGTCTCCTCATTGATGCATGAACTAAATCTAAGTCGTACCAACATTGGAGTTTTCAATCAAATCTTGGGGGAACCTACTTCAAATGCAGCACTCCTGCTGTTGAATCTGTAATTAAGGTTCCGTACCCAAAGGGTAAAACGAGACCCTATTAATAAGACTCCGCTGTCCGTCTGTCTGTCTGTCTGTCTGTCTGTCCGTCTGTCACCAGGCTATAGCTCATTGACCGTGATAGTTAGACAGTTGAAATTTTCACAGATGGTGTATTTCTGTTGCCGCTAGAACAACAAATACTACAAACAAAATAAAGTTAAAAATTAAAGGGGGTCAAAGAACGTGTTTTTAAACGCCATCTATCTAATTAGTTTTGGCAAAATTACATAGATGGCGCTAGTAAACGAGCCCCGTCTTTCTAGATCGCGACCAAACCAAATATTCTTGGTAATATATATCAATTAATCAAATATATGAGGTTGAAACTCTGTTATGTTTCGTATTGTACGGAACCCACCCTAAGTGTGCGATAAGAGACGCGATGCTGACTCGCACTTGGCCAGTTTTATTTTTTCTTAAATAAGGTGTTTTATGTAACTAGTGTATATAGATATATAGGTTTTAGTCTTAAATGAAGGCGTTATCATAGGTAAAGGTACGATGGGACTGCCATGCATTTTTTTTTGTAAAAGTCTATAAATTAATAAAGATATTAAAAATAAAATCTAATAAAGACCGCTAGCTATGTGTTGTCACGCACACATAGCTAAATACGAAGCTTTAGAGCGTTGTTCCTGAAAAGTGACGGAAACGGAATCCATATGGATTCCGTTTTTTCCGTCCAGAAATGACAAATCTATAAAGATTCGTCATTTCTGTCTGTCTGTCCGTCCGTATGTCACAGCCACTTTATTCCGAATCTATTAAGACTATTTAGTTGAAACTTGGTAGGTAGGTGTATTATGTGAACCGCTTTACGATTTTTATACAAAAAAAAATAAAAAAATATATTAAGGCGGGGTCTTCCCCATACATGGAACTGAAACTAAAAAACAATTTTTTCATCAAACCTATGCGTGCTGGGTGTCTATAGATAGTTCTTTAAAAATGACATTTAGTTTTCTAAAACTATTTTTTCCCAAAGTCAATCTTTTGAAAGATAAGCACGTCTAAAGTGATAAAATGTGTGTCCCCCTCTAACTTTTAAGGTAAGGGAGTGAAACATCTAAAAAAAATATATGCTATAGACCTCAATAAAAACTTTCAAAGAAAATTGGTTTGAACGAGATACAGTCAGCAGTTTTTGAGAGCATTTTGTTTTTTATACAAACACTGAAAAACAAAGTAAATTTTTTGGTGGCGATAATTATAGTTATAAAATACTCTACTGTGTTACGGAACCCTTCGAGTACGAGTCCGACTTGCACTTGGCTAGTTTTTTTTAAGTGTTAATACTACTATTTCTATTTTTGTACATTGTTATTGTACATTGTTTTGTGTATTTGTCTGAGTAAAAAGTATCCTTTGTGTAAATCAAGGTACTGCGTAGATACTATCTGTTTGCCTTTCAATATCCTTACAGCCGTTTTTGCTTCAAAGAGTTACAAGCATATCACTACAAAAGTACAAATTATATATCTTATCAAAACCGGTGGAGCCGTTGAATAGTTACGAACGGGTATTGGAACGGACATACCTCAGACTATCATAAAAAAGGCAGACAGATTCGTGCCAAACACCCGAGTGACCGCAAGTTCAGTAATACTAAATTCTTGAGTAATAAGTTTCCGCGCTCAGTCCGACATAGTGTAAGATGCCTACTTCATCGAGGGTAAATGAAACCAGCTTCTTCTTTTGTCCAGTGTGTTCGGCTTAAGGTTTTAGCTCTTCGACCATCCTATTCCAGACCTCGAGAAAAAGTGCCTCCGCTTAATTATAAATGTGCCATGTTTTCTCTCTAATGAAGTTAATTGCGTTTTCCCTGACATTGTCACTGACAACCCAATGACAGAGCACCATGAAGTTGGTAAGGATCCGTATTGACTATAACCATAGATATTTTATCTATGGTCATAGACAATAAGGTTGACGTCAGGCTTGCCATATCAAGCTTGACGTTAGAATCCGATGTAATATCCATTCTAGTTGACAATCTACGACGATTAAATACTAACAGTAATAGAAAGGCAGAATGATATCTACCTAAATGATGAATTTAACTATAAAAATGGCTACCATCAAATCGCACCTAACAATAGTCAATACGACATGATTACTACGCAAGCAACGCTGCGAAGTAATACTGCACGGAAGCGTCCGACCCTGCCGCCGCTTGGTAACAAACTGAGCGCGGAACCGCATTACTCAAGCATTTAGTATTACTGGACTTGCGTTCACTCGGGTGTTCGGCACGAATCTGTCTGCTTTTATAGGGTTCCGAACCCAAAGGGTACCAACGGAACCCTATTACTGAGACTCCGCAGTCTGTCTGTCTGTCTGTCTGTCTGTCTGTCCGTCTGTTACCAGGCTGTATCTCATGAACCGTGATAGTTAGACGATTGAAATTTTCACAGATGATGTATTTCTGTTGCCGCTATAACAACAAATACTAAAAACAGATCAAAGTTAAGAATTAAAGGGGGTCCCCATACAAAAAACGTGTTTTTTACTATAGCGCCATCTATGTGCGATTGTTTACCAGTGTTTCTCAATCTTTTTCATGACGCGACGCAACCCCCTTAGTATAAAAAAAATATCGACCTACTTGCAATCGACTTACTTCTGTTTATAATTTGTATTTTGTTATATTTCTAGCTTCTACCCGCGGTTTCGTTCGTGTGGCCTACAGGAAACAAATTACATATTTTCTTTTAAACCAAAAATTATAAGCACTCTCAGTCAAAACACCTACTTTACTCACTCTTGAATTAATATTTTCTTTAAAAGTATGTTTTCAAACTTTGTTTTTTTCTTTTACTGAGATTTCGCGACTCCCTTATAGAAGCTTTGCGACCCCCCAGGGGTTCGCGAGTGGCGCGACCCACACGTTGAAAAACACTGGTTTTTTGTGTTAGCTAGAGATGCGCTGAATATTCGTTTGGTATTCGGTATTCAGCGTATTCGGCATCTTTTCCATTATTTGTATTCTGCCAAATTATTCGGTTTTGTTGCCAAATATATTTGGTTCAAGCATTTCTATTTTCTTGGCTCATGTAGTTAAGGTGTAGAACTAAAAGACAAAACGTCTTATATAAAACTTATGTTATATTATAAGTCAAAGAAAACATATTTACTTCTTAACCTATAGTTAGTAGGTATAATCAACATTTATTTTAAGCCTTAAATCAACACTTAATTTAAATCTCGCAACAATATTTATTTTTAAACTTAAAATCAACATTTTTATAAACCTCAATTAAATCCATCCAAGTTGCTAATCTAACCAGCAGCGGCACATAGCGCACATGCTAGAACTTGTTTACGCGGCAAAACAATGTAATGGTAAACCGAATAATTCAGCCGAATATCTGTTTCGGTAAAGGTTAAACCGAATAATATTCGGTATACGGTAATTCGGTGAAACCATGAATACGGCGCATCTCTAGTGTTAACGTTCACTTAGTTGGCGTTAGAAGTTCGTTAGACATTCGTTAGATGGCGTTGTAGTAAATAAGCATGTTTAGTATTGACACGGTATTTATATTATCGATGTACTTTGTACTTTATTTTTTCGGCAAATTTTGTTTAATCGGAACCCTACTTGTGCGGGTCCGACTCGCACTTGGCCAGTTTATTTATTGTTGTTTGGGGGACATACATACGTACAGGTAAAACACAAAACCCTCCTTTTGGGCTTCGCCGCAGTCGAGTGAAATAGTTTTTTTATTTTTTTAATACTAGATAGGCAAGCATTTGACCTCTGTCTCACCTGATGTTAAATGATGATGCGATCGACGATGTAGCATGCTTACCAAGAAGATACATATTCAATCGCGATTTGAAGACCCCCGGGCTGTAGATTCTGCGAAAAACAGACACCGGCAAGGAATTCCATTCTTTGGCAGTACGTATGAATAAGGCTGAAGCAAAACGACTAACTACAAAACTACAAAACTACCTAACTAATTTAAAAAGATTCAATGATACTAAAACTCAATAATAATGATGAGTAGTTGAATATTAAATTCAAATGTACATTCAGGAGTTGATCAAATCGGTCAATTAATTCAAATGACCTTAATAGATTAATGGCCCGAGTCTTTGGTCATAGTTATGAATCAATTTAATTTATGCGCGTGAATTGCTTACAGCTTGTCGATTTAGTGGATATAATTCTTGTATTGCACTTAGTATTTTAGATTTATCTTGCATATAGTATTTTAGAGTGGAGAACACGGCTCGGTAATACGTACCTATATAATCGCTCCACCTAGCTAGATGGAGTGATGATATACGCAAGCTGGCTGGCAGCGGTTGAAATGGCGAGTTCTTCAAGTCATGGCGGATGGTGCTCACAGGATCTCACATTATCACTCACAGGGGAACATTGTTGCTCAGCGAGCTAAGTTAAGCTAAACTAGTCAAAGCTGTGTTGTGTTTTTTTTAAGAAATCGATTCTGAAATAAATTATACGTAATTCTTTAGAGAACCAAAGTGATGCTCATCAGTCAACTGACGTTGTAGTGGCACGAACAACATCTGAAGCCAACCACCTTTTAGAACCACACAAATTACGTGAAGGATTATTTTTTTTCATTAGTATTACCTAACATTTTACTCCAATAAACTAAAAATAAGATATGGCATAGTGCACATTAAAGATACGACCTCACCGCGGCGTCCTGCGCGATCTAGGCGACGATCAGATACGCAGTAGTATTTGTACCGACTGGTTCACACCAAACGCGATCTATGGCGAACAAAAAACGATTAAAATCAGATCGCGGACGCAGGACGCCGCGATGTGGTCGTAATACTGAAATCAACAACGCAGAACATTAAAGTATAATGTATATAGTCATTGTGGGCAAATGTAAACAGAGGTAAATAGAAACCCATTTAATTATTGCGTCGGTTAAAAATTTATAGCACTCTTTGTAAAACGAAACGCATCTTTATACTCTATCTTATTGGCTAGCGTTTGACCACTCTCTCTGGTGTGAAGCGGTGATGTAATCGAAGATTGTAAGCACGCTAGGCCACAGAATAATTAATAGTACGAGCTAGGTCTAGAATGGGAACTGGCTCGGGATAGCTGCCGGAACACATTAGATGTTTGGCGACAGATTTTCTAACTTGAGGGTGGTGGTAGCTGGCCAGACGGACATTAGATAGTGTCCTACCACCATGCGGGAGTTGGTGGTTTCTTAACGATGTTTTTCCTTCACCGGAGGGCCACTGTGAAAAGTTGGACAATCTTCGAGCATTAACCAATGGAGATGTCAACGTTGTAATCCACAAAAAATGTTTTCTGCCGATACTTACGAGGGATGAGGTAAACACGCATTGCACACACACAAAAGACGCACTTTAACGATCCCGCACACTAGCTTGAAACACGCACACAGTATTAAAAATACAGCGCATTTACGCACGCTCATATGGCCAACAATGGCTATATGGCCAGCAGAGGGGTACGCCTGCGTTAACATTTCCATTGATAAATGCTCGAAGTTGGACAATAGATAGTGCCCTACCACAATACAGTCAGGCGGAACATCGATATAATATGCTTCTACCGCCTGTACACGAACACCCGTGCTAGGATTTGAACCAGCGACCTCTCGCTTAGAAGCCGTCATCTATCTTTTGCGCCAATAAAAGTACGGCCACACTGCGGCGTCCTGCGATCTGCGGGCACGATCTTAGTACTTTTCAATTGTTTTCTGATCGCGTTTGGTGTGAACCAGTCGGTACAAATACTACTGCGCTATCTGATCGCCGCCTAGATCGCGCACGCAGGACGCTGTGGTGTGCCCGTACCTTAAGGCTCGCATCTATACTCTATTGACTGTTATGTATATTATAATCTCTGAAGTCAATAAATCAATCTATTGTCCATAAGAGTCAATAAAGTATACCTAGATGGTGTGTCAACAATCCAAACTCCTTCCCAACATCAAATGAACCTGTTACATTAGTCAGACACAGGCCTATTCGCGCACTCGGTGAGACATTTCCTGGTGACAACCAGACAATGTTCAACCCATATCATATCTGTTCCGAACGATCGATCATTGCTATAATAAATTTAATCGAGTCACAACAAACAAAGCAATATCATGGGCTTATTAACCTCATTTATCACAGCTTCCCGTGAAGTTATTGTGTCCTTCAGTTTTGGGACAAAACTCTGTGAAGTCAGTAGGGATTCTTCTTTGTGTGTCTCTTATTGCTGAAATACCACCTCATTGCTCCCAGCCAACCTCACCTGCCCGTGGTGCATCCTGCTAACCACAAACTAGGCTCTGGCGGCCTAAACAGGGCGGTATAACCATTTCAAATTATAGCGTAGCTAAATACTACAGGCCGGTGATGGGCAGCAGCGTCACCGGTGCGAGAAGCTTCGTCCTGCAATCGCCAACCCCTCTGCCCAGCGCGGCAATTAGGGCATGTAGCCTATGTTCATCCTCATGCTATAAAGTTGCGTTGTTAAATTTCTGTGGGATCATCATCATCAGCCCGTGTCAGTCCACTGCTGGACGTAGGCCTCTCCCAAGATGCGCCAATGAGCCACTGAGTCTGTGGGATCGGATCGTCCGCTTAGGCGTGATTAGTTAACAAACAGACAAAGTGACAGAGTTACAAACGTTTTTACAATATTAGTCTGGCTGGACGTCTATACCAATTTCATGCACGCTAAATATAAAGATATTTTATTTGCGGCAACAAAAGGTTGTGACAATCGTTTAAAAAACTAAAATACTTAACCGACTTCAAATGCGCTATTAATTTTTAGTACAAAGTTTGAGGCGTTTATCTCCATATCTCTGGAGATACCAATTAGATCTTGATGAAATTACTATGGTACCATCCCAGCAGGGCTAGCATGGCAAGGGGACTATTTTGTCTTTCCACCTATCCGTGTTTTGTTTCGTGGAGAAGGCAAAATATATAAAGTTTTTCGACAATTATACACGCCTGTTGACTTTTAATCAATTCTTTTTTTTAACTTTTTAATACGAAGTAAATTCAAAACTTGGGGTTAAACTTCACCAAGCGTTTAAATTTTTGTGTTGATCTCCTGTCTGTCAATGGCGAAATACAGGGAAATAATTTTGTCTTTCCCCCGGGGATAAGGCCATGCTAGCCCTGCAGGGATATTTCCTTTCCAACAAAAAAATAATCGTCAAAATCGGTTTATAAACGAAGAAGTTATCCGCGAACAAACATAAAAAAATATACATATATATATACGGTCGAATTGAGTAACCTCCTGTTTTGAAAGTCGATTAAAAATAATCAAGAGATCGGGCGTGCAAACTATGCAGAATGGCGCTGCTTTACCCAGCTAAATTATACATCCAAAATTAATAATTAACTATACCTACACTGGTCATCTTATATACTAAATTGAACGCTTTATCGTTTTATTATTTAGAGCTATACCCCATACTGCTTTAAACTCCTTATTCTAGTTATTAAACGCTATTATTGGATTGGGACTTCTCGGTAACGGCAGATATTTTCATAAAGGGAAACTTCGTAGCTTCTCCGTAATTTTTTGCGGTCTTCATACACGATTTATTATCTCGAGGGAACCGTTATAGCTTATTTGAAAGGTCCTTTATGAAAGAGGCAGAGGCGAAATGACAATGTTATAAAATCT
Source organism: Cabera pusaria (assembly GCA_954871355.1). Lineage (NCBI taxonomy): Eukaryota > Metazoa > Arthropoda > Insecta > Lepidoptera > Geometridae > Cabera > Cabera pusaria. The sequence goes on along the minus strand of OX940904.1, from coordinate 3,893,261 downwards.
TTGAAAATATAGTAATGTATCTGGAATAACTTTTATATCAGAACACTCACTCATTAGTCTCAATTATAAAATAAAAGTATAACGCCGAATACAATATTGATTCAATGTAAAGCAAACTATGTCGTAAGTACCTAGATACTTTTCAAGTATCTACCATTTCCAAAACCCATATGACCATAACCAATAACTAGCACGATAACCACAACCGCATCGTGTTCGGAAATCACCAAAACTCATGTAAATCGGACAAACCATACCAAAATCTGCCTTATAAGTAGCAAATAGAGTCTAAATTGTATAAATCAGCAATAACAGGATTGCTTGTTGAACTATAATGTAAATAAAAGAAATAAACGCTAGCTCTTATTGCGAAGGTTGAGGGTTCAATTTGGTGTATTTAACTGTGTCCTATAGCATCGGAGATAGTAGAGTTTTATAGTATAGGTACAAGGCGAATAGGATAGTAGACAGTTATCATGCTGAACAAGGTCGTTTTATCAATGGTTGGTACAACAATCAAATATATTTTTATCATTTTAGATTTTCTTCGATTTTTTCCATTAGGTAATATTTTTTCTATAATAGTTAATAGTTATAATAGTTTTTATATATGTATATCTCAGCAAAATTGTGTCAGTACCTTAAGGCAATTAAAAAAAAAGTTTTCACGCGACATTTAATAAAAAGTGTCGCACGCAGTCTCGTGAGTTGGGACATAATTTTCAAATTGATTTCTCTGAAACTTACGTTAATGCTGAACAGAAAACTGACATTCTTTCGTGTCTAGTCTTTCTTGGTAATTTGTGTCACGTTAGATTAAAAATAACCAAATTAATATCAGAACGTTTTGTGTTTTTTACCTGATTTGCTCGGACGTGACGTGAGCGTTGATAATGAAACTTTTTAGCGAAACAAATTCATAATCGGTTCAGCCATTTGTGAGCTACGATTCCACAGATAATACACATATAAATACACTCTTATAAGTTATAACACAGAGTTTGAGTTGGACGCTAAAGCACCTTACTTTAACGCTCCCCTAGCTCCTCTGCCTTTCCAGATCTAGCAGTAGATAGTAGTTGTCTATTTTCTGGACACGATCCAAACGTATCCGGTTTGTCCGTCGCCAGCTAACTGCACTTTTTAGTCACGATATTTACTGCCCAAAGACGAATTAAAACTTGTTTTAGGAACTTTAGTTCACAATGATTCAAAAATGTTAGGTGAATCAAAACAGACAAAATGTCGCAAGTCTAGCTTGTAGAAGGGGTTTATATCCTTTAAAACGATTTTGTGTTTGTTTCGTACATAATTACAGTCATTGTGAAGATTAGATTTCCATAACAGTGTCAATACTAACATTAAATATAAACATTAACTGTTTAGATAATATGGAGCAAATTTAACAAAAAAAATATTTAAAATTTGCTGCATTGCTGCAAAAGCTCTAGGTTAACACCATTAGTTAAGTATTTTCTTATCCTTTTCTGAAGTTGGAATAATTATGTGTTTAGGAATCCCTAAATTTCTTTTTAGGGCTCCGTACCCAAACGGTAACACGGGACCCTATTACTAAGACTCCGCTGTCCGTCTGTCTGTCTGTCTGTCACCAGGCTATAGCTCATTAACCGTGATAGTTAGACAGTTGAAATTTTCACAGATGGTGTATTTCTGTTGCCGCTAGAACAACAAATACTAAAAACAAAATAAAGTTAAAAATTAAAGGGAGTCCACATACAAAAAACGTGTTTTTAAACGCCATCTATCTAATTAGTTTCGGCAAAATGACATAGATGGCGCTAGTAAACGAGCCCCGCCCCGTCTTTCTAGATCGCAACCAAACCAAATATTCTTGGTAATATCAATTAATCAAATATATGAGGTTGAAACTCCGTTATGTTTCGTATTGTACGGAACCCTCCCTAAGTGTGCGATAAGAGACGCGATGCTGACTCGCACTTGGCCAGTTTTATTAGATACTAAATAACCTATCTAAAGCAAGACACTACACATAGGTACGACTAAAGCTATGTCGTCGACATAAGCTTAACGGTAGTAATTATCGATTTCATTTTCGCTTTGCTTCAATTTCCGGTCCATTATCACCAAGGTTCCACTTCCGGTTGCGAAGGTAACCATTTCCGGTGGCACCTTTTTCCTCCTTGATTATTATCATGAAGAAAAATTACGTTTTTACCGTTTTTTTATGGAGGGAAGACGATTTAATGCGATGTAATGCTATGTCTATGTAAAAGGAAATGCTTTCAAGTTGTGATTTTAAACAGTTAACAAATGTTCTCAACGAATGTTTCTGACATAACTCCATCCATGTTTATTACGGGAATCGCTGAAGAATCAGCGATTCCTGTTATAAACATGGAAAATGGTATGGTTTTTCACAAAATGTGAAGAACAATACAAACTTCTTTTCTAAATATTCTGAGACGGTGAAACGGAATTGACAGAAAACAGAAGAGAAAATGATAGGGTTAGGACGATTCCAGGCAATAATAAATTCCTTCGCAAAATGGCGCCAACAGTTCTTAAGGTACGGACACACCGCGGTGTCCTGCGTGCGCGATCTAGGCGGCGATCAGACAGCGCAGTAGTATTTGTATCGACTGGTTCACACCAAACGCGATCAGAAAACAATTGAAATGGACTGAGATCGCGCCGGCAGATCGCAGGACGCCGCGGTGTGTCTGTACCTTTAATAAGATTCTGAAGTCTAATATAATTTTTAATAAAAATACGCAAAAATCAAAACAAATTTTGATTCAGATATGGTATTACAATACTGACGAACTTCTAAATGGCAAGTTAAAATTATGCTTTAAATTTGTATGATATTGCACTGTCGGGGATGGTAGCGTGGATTAATTTTGAATGTTTGTTTAGCTAAGAACAGCGCTATCTGGGGCCTTATTCAGTATGACCATTTTAAAGTCTTACCGTGCCGTGTTACGTTATCTCCGCGTTATGGTATTCTCTATGCCAATAAAAACGCGGTAGGGTAAGGTTATGAGCGCGTTTTGAGCTGTCAAAATATCGTGACATATGAGGACGTGTAACGCGCGCGTTTTGTATAATTTACCTATAGTGTGGCATACAGAATACAATTTTTCAATAACGTAACGTGGCGCGTTAAGGAATGCGTTATCTCATTGGTCATACTGAATAAGGCCCCTGTACTTGTACTATTCATTATTCTGTGCTATCTGCAAGATTTGTACAACCATTCGGGCAAAATACGACGATCTCAAGATATGTAAGTATATTTTAATATGTTGTGACAACCTTATGATATACGAATGTTTTAAGCAAATAAAATATCATTATCTATCCTTTCTCATAAGAGATAACATAACAAAAACAACGCTGGCGATAATATCTGCTTATAACAGATAATGTGGCTCGCAGAATTATGGATCGCTAGAATTTTAATACAGAACCAGGATATTTTCTCCTCGATGGTGATTGGCTACATTTTTGGTAGAAGTCCGGCGAAACATATTATTAATTAGACTAGCTGTGGTTTTACCCGCGTAGATATCGTTCGCGTGGGTATATCGGAAATAAACTGGCCAAGTGCGAGTCGGACTCGCACACGTAGGGTTCCGATTGAACAAAATTTGCTGAAAAAATTAAATATCTACATAGTTTTAACATCGATATATATAAATACCGTGTCAATACTAAACATGCTTATTTACTACAACGCCATCTAACGAATGTCGAACGAACTTCTAACACCCACCATGTGAACTTTAACACAAAGGTCAGTGACCTTTTAGTTGGTTACCATCGTTCATAGATGGCGCTATACTAAAAACATTTTTTGTATGGGGACCCCCTTTTATTTTGAACTTTGTTCCGTTTTTAGTATTTTTTGTTAAAGCGGCAACAGAAATATATCATCTGTGAAAATTTCAACCGTCTAACTATCACGGTTCATGAGATACAGCCTGGTGACAGACGGACAGACAGACAGACAGACAGACGGACAGCGGAGTCTCAGTAATAGGGTTCCGTTGGTACCCTTTGGGTTCGGAACCCTAAAAAGTACCCTATGTATTATTCCAGGATCTAGGCTATCTACATACCAAATTTCAGCTCAAGCGGTTGAGTCGTGTTAGCGTGAAGAAGTTACGAACATATGCACACATTTTCGCCTTAATTTAAGTAAGTAAGTTTAATATTAAGTAGGAATTAGGACAAATCTCTATGGATTCGTAGCGTCATCCTAAATCTGTGATTATAACAAACCCGGGCAAATAAAGTATTCCGCAAGTATTTCTGTCAGTTTTACCACTGCTCCCTTCTTATCAATTAAGCTTCACTGAACCCGCGTCCGTTATCGAACTTGACAACTATTGACGTTGATCGATGAGCATCGTCAGCATCACGAGATTTTGATGCGATTAGGAAACTTGAGGCCCTTGAGGAAAACCTCAATTTGAGAGGCTCTTTAAATCACCTAAAAGCTCCGGAATTAAGTTAATTAAGGTTTGGTTTCTAAGTCGTTCTTGTCGTGATTTTGAGTATAATCTGGGAAGTAAAATGATAAACTGACACTGAGAAGAAAAGCTGTTTCGCATGCTGCTGCTTTTAGTCACTAGAAAGAAAGAAAATACATTTTACTAATATAAAATACACTACGCATTAGGTAGGCACAAAATAATGAGGTGTAATCATTTTAATAGAAAAATATTTAGATATTCATATTGTATTCTTAGAGTTCCGTACCTCAAAAAGAAAAAAATAACTTTTATAGGATTACTTTATTGTCTGTCCATCTGTCCGTCTATCAAGACCATTCCTCAAGAACTTATAGAGGTATCAAATTGAAATTTACATCAAGTACTTACTGGGGTGTACGGTTTTTTCAGCCGTGGAAAGTCAAATTTGTAAAACAGCACGATCAAAGATAATATGACCGTTTTTTATCGCATATTTTGAGATTCGACAAGGGAATTAGAACCTATAGGATACTGCCCCTTGACCTAGAATCATAAAATTTGACAAGAAACAAGATCTAACTACACATGTATCTAAAGGAAAAAATCTGAACACCGTAAATATGTTACTTAACAACAACAATTAAGATTAAAAAACTAAGACAACCGACTTCAATGCCCCGCGAGTCAGTTTCAGTAGCAAGTTTGAGACGTTTATCGTCATATCTCTAGAGATACTTATCAGATCTTGATGAAATTACAATGAGATTACATCTCGGAAACGTGCCCTACCGATTTCAAAAATAATAATTCGAATCGGTTCACAATTGATGGAGTAATCGCGTAACATACACAGAAAAAAAGAAAAAAACATAGATATGAATTGAGAACCTCTTTCTTTTTGGAAGTCGGTTGGAAAATCAAATTAACAAATTCACTAAAAACTAAATAAATAAATGAATAATAACTAATTATTTAAGGGATCAAACGGCGAAACTAAGCATGTTTTTTTTTAAAGAAATAATTTCTACAAGTTGTAGTAAGGAATCCTATAGATATATTGTCGTGGACACTTTCCTATTAGATTTACACTTTTATTTATATACAAATACTCCAAGAAGTATATACCTACTGAACATGTTCAGGACATCTATACCCCATATCTATATCGACCTTGTACCCTTAATACGAGTTTTCATCGTAAAAGCTTTTACAGATATCACATAGTTTTCGACTTATTCTGGCTTCCTCATTGGTCTAAATTTAGTGAAGTGTGAAAACCACTACAGGCGCTGTACTGTTTTTCATATAACATAATTGGGGCATTCCACGTGAAGTGGACCGATAAAAAAAAGTGATGTTGCCGATTTTAGTTATTTTTAATTATGTTAGACCTCGATGCAAATACAAAATATTTTTGAAAAATTGGCTCTGGTTCACGAGTTACAAGATTTTGAAGATGAATTCCATTAAAAAATATTTAAACACGTCTCATAGCGTGAAATAAAATAAAATAAAATAAATAAAACAAAAAAACAATGCAAAGCTCATATATATGATATTATTATAATAATATATAATATATCTATACTAATATTATAAAGAGAGAACATTTGTATTTTTGTATTTTTGTATGTTTGTAATGAGTAAGCTCAAAACCTACTGAACCGATTTAAAAAATTCTTTCACTAATACATAGAATGGACTTTCGGAATGAAAATAGGCTATATATTATCCCGGTTAAATCAAAGGTACATTCGTGGAGACCTAATTTGCAACCTAAGTCGGCAAATAAACGGACGAAAAAACACGTTTCTTACGAACGCTGCTTAATTGAAAATAGATAGAAGAATATTTTCTATGCAAGAGTTGTACAACTTAATAAGACCTACAAAAAAGTCCGCGATAGCATATGTCTATCTGTTAAGGTTGACTCACAGTAACCATTTTAATCTTAAAATTTTTGTTAAAAAATATTACATAACTTCCAAGTCTATTTTCAAGTATATAGAATTTATCCTTATCCAAATAATTACGTTAATTAGCTTGGCCACATATTATAAATTAAAATTGTCCTTTACAGTATATAATTCAAATGAAAACTCTAGAAGATATCACGAATTTCACATACACGCATCGCAAAATTAATAAAATATTTGCAGTGAAACCACAGATTAGGTCATAGTTACTCCGAAAATATTATTATAGGCTTAGCTATGCTGTAGATCCCCACCGATCACAATCAATTTGAAGTCAATATAGTATAATAATATGATCTATTGTATAAAATAATATTCATCTATATATATATAATAATATAATATAATATTTTAAACCACCCCGACTGATCTATGTATAATAGCTTTTTCCAATGACTCTAAACACGACATTTAAAATCTGAGCTGTAAGTTGGTGAGGATTTGAGTATTCTGTAGAGTCCAGGAGGCTTCCATTTGAACGAAGTTCCATTTTCCAGTGAACATCGCGATCTCACCGCGTGACCTCACTCCCGAGGAAGAGCGACTGACTCGCTCGAAACCTAGGCCGAGAAAATTCGACTAAAGGTACGTGAATTACAGCCGGTATATAACAATAATAATTAATAAAGGACCAGGCAGCGACGGTATACCGCCGCTGTTTATTAACGAGTGTGCTAAATCTCTTAGTTTACCATTACAAAAGATATTTATGTTATCAGTCAATGTATTCGGCATCTACCCAGATATATGGAAGGAGGCGAAAATAGTACCCATCCACAAGGGAGGATCTCGAAGACGTATAGAACATTATCGTCCGATTTCAATATTAAACACATTCAGTAAGATTTTTGAAAAGGTAATTTACAAGATGATAAGTACTATATGCAAATCAATTCCTGAGGAACAACACGGTTTCATGAATAGGCGCTCTACTGTATCGAATCTGACCGTAACTACGTATTTTTGAGTATGAATGAGGGGGCGCAGGATGATGTTATATACACCGACTTCGAAAAAGCGTTCGATAAAGTCGACCACATCATCCTGCTTCACAAGTTATATGCGCTCGGAATACGTGGTGACCTTCGCAGATGGTTCTGCTCATATATCGCGAAAAGGAGACAGGCAGTAGTGATAGGCAGTGCTCGCAGCGACTATATTACGATCGACTCTGGAGTTCCCCAAGGATCGATTCTCAGTCCCTTGTTGTACAACGCATACCTTTTTGACATAAACACTTGTTTTTCAAACTCGAAATTTATTATGTTTGCAGATGACAAGAAAATCTTCCTAAAGGTTAACAAGGTATCTGACTGTATCAATATCCAGAGCGACTTTGCGAGTACTACACAACAAACAGAATTACAGTAAACACAGCAAAATGTCTTCAAATAACATTTACACGTAAAACTAAAATAATTAAAAATACATATTATATCGATAAAAAGCCCGTCAAAAAGGTAGATTCAGTACGTGACCTTGGTGTAAGACTTGACAGTAAAATGACTCTAATTGAACATATTGACGATATAGTCCATAAAGCTTATAAGCAACTCGGCTTTATAAAACGTGTCTGCAAGTCATTTACAGATATTGGCTGAATCAAGGTCTTATATTTCTGTTATGTAAGAAGCATACTAGAATATGCCTGTAGTGTATGGTCTCCTTGTTATATAGTTCACACAGAAAAGCTAGAATCTATCCAACACAAATTCATAAAATTTCTTTGTTTTAAGGCATATAAGCGGTTTGATTCGTATTCCGAGGCTTGCAAATATTTCCATATAGAACCACTATCGCTAAGAAGAAAGCAATATGACGTTGTTCTATTACACGGCATACTTTCAGGTAAATTAGACTGCCCCGACTTACTCTCAAATCTAGAATTATGTACTCCTTCACGTCGGACGCGACATACTCCACTTTTCAAAGTACCTCACTACCACACAAAATATGCTAGTAACTCCGTCTTGTCTCGAGCTGTTCAAACTAACAATAAGCAGTATTCTCATTTGGATCTATTTCATTTGTCTAAATGTGCCTTAAAATTCGAAATTAAATCACTACACAATACTAGTAACACAGAATAAATAATAATACAAGTAGTTACACAAACAAACACACACACAAACACACACACACACACACACACACACACACACACACACAAACACATACACACACACTTATATTCCATATGTTATATTCTTAGTATTAAGTTTTTAAAATCGCTGTATGATTACTGAAATAAATAAAAAAATTATATATATATAATTTTTTTATTATTTTATTTTAATACTTAATATATATATATATATATATATATATATATATATATATATATATATATATATATATACGGTGGAATTGAGAAACCTCCTTTTTTTGAAGTCGGTTAAAAAATAACTAAAATCGGCAACATCACTTTTTTACCTGTCCGCTTCACGTGGAATGCCCCTTTTGTTAGAAATACGATATCGAGTTTGGTATGAAAACTCCTAATAAGGGTACTGGTACACGGACGGTTTGTAGTTTTCTATCCTATTATGTTGTATTCTACAGCAACAATCTTCCCATTCACGTCCCGTCACGTCACGTATTATATAATATATATATATATATACGGTGGAATTGAGAAACCTCCTTTTTTTGAAGTCAGTTAAAAAATAACTAAAATCGGCAACATCACTTTTTTACCTGTCCGCTTCACGTGGAATGCCCCTTTTGTTAGAAATACGATATCGAGTTTGGTATGAAAACTCCTAATAAGGGTACTGGTACACGGACGGTTTGTAGTTTTCTATCCTATTATGTTGTATTCTACAGCAACAATCTTCCCATTCACGTCCGATTCAGGAGTGTCATAAAAACACTCAAGCACACGAGACTATCAAAGTTATAAGGGTCGCTTGTCTCACCCCTATTATGTCTCGAGGGCTCTTTGCACCATCATTCAGAAGATCCAAAGATTATAAATGGTCTTTGTAAAGGTTTGTTCAATACCCTAGTGTGCTATACATTTTGTTTGTTGTTGTTAGTATTGCGACCGGACTAGCGTGCGTTTCTAAATTTGGCACATAAGGTAACAGTACCCTTAGTACGAGTTTTCATCGTAAACGCTTTTGACAGATCTCACATAGTTTTCGAGTTATTCCGGCTCCCTGATTGGTCTAAATTTAGTGAAATGTAGTAACCACTAGAGGCGCTGTACTGTTTTTCATACAAAATTTGTTCGAAATACGATATCGAGTTTGGTATGAAAACTCATACTAAGGGTACTGGATAAGCACGCCGCTCGCCTGATGGTAAGCAATTACGTCTATCTTTTACAGATACAGCGGCATGCAACATTCTGGGCCAGTTTCACCGGTTCCTGATAATGCGTTAGATAGCTGTTATCTGATACAAGGCGCCATATAAAAACTAAACTGCTGGCTTGAAAAAATCTGGAAAAATTCATGATGATAATGTATTGTATGAACTTTAAAGGAAAATCTACGTTTTCCAAGATACAAATACTATATCGACGATCTAAATACAAGCCGTGGCTTACCATTGACTGCAAACCAAAAGCTTTCACATCTTGAATGGTTACCTTTCATTCGTCAGCTTTTAAGGCCGGCTTTCAGAACATTGGGTTTTATTCTCGCAATGTGGCTACAGAATGAAAGGTTATATTTTTATGACGACATTTATTTGTATCAAAATAAACTGGATTTCTTTACTTTCACTTACAAATAAAGCTGTGGATCAAAGAATATAATTATTTATATATTATGTATATAATAATTATTATAATCACATTAATGCTTCAACTTGTTAGAATAAACATTGAGTAAACATATAGAATAAATAAAATCAACGCCAATCAAAACCTACAACAAACAACTATAAATTAAAAAGTCAGTTGTGTATTTATTTGTTTGTTTAGGAACTTTTACGGTATAACAGCTGGACCGATTTGGCTGCAATTGCACAGAGGTACCCAGTAAAGTAGATTAGGTCATAGAATACTTTTCAACGCGGGTGAAGCCGTGCGGTGCAACTAGTGATACGTTGATAAAGAACTTCAGCTTCAACTTTAGCTGCAGGATTGAATACTGCGGACCTCTATTACTTTATAAGTACACTAGCTGGCCTAATAAAAATTGGTAAAAATGGTTTTTGGAAATATATACTTTTTTAAGTTGCTTGTAAGCATACATTTCTGAACGCACGCATATTTGACAATCAATAAATATGTCAAACAATTATCATTACTGACAATATTGACATTTTTAAAATCTACATGACTTGAATTCACAAAAACTTGAAGAAATTTTACTTGACTTACTACTTGACACTGGCTAAATACACTAATCTTGTGGAGCCATAATGATTAAAAAAAAATACGGCGGGATAAACAATTTAACATCAAATGATTGGCAGTTTTTAAACCCAGGAACATTTTGGCAAAATATTTTATCTTATATAATTTTTTTAGGCCAATTATTCATAGTTTTTAATACTTATTATCCTATTCCTGACAAAGACAATTCCAAAAATACAATAATCATAAAAATTGGTCTAGCCGTTCTTAAGTTATAAGTGTAGTAACTAACACGCTTTCTTTTATATATATAAGATTTTCAAGTAGTCCAATCGTCGGATAATGATGGATAATGTTAGCTGAATAAGGTTGTAAAGATGCATTCTTACATCGTCTATTTAGGTACCTACATATTTATTTATTAATCATAAAACGTCTTGGATCATTCCTGTATCACCTAAGAATAATTTGGCTAAAGCCTGGCTTTACAACTTGATTAATAAAATTATGGCTTTACTAGAACATTGTGAAAGAAACGTTTAGTATAATACCTGGGTGTCGGGTTTCATATGGTCCAAACGAAAACCGTCGACGGAGGACTTCAAGGGCTACCCAAAAAACCCCCATGTATGTTCCGCGAAAATCTATAGTTTTTGAGAAAATTGCGTTTTTTTTTTGAGTTAGTCCCCGAAATGTTGCAATTTATTTAAATTTTCTCCCAAACCATAAAGGCCAGAGCCCTAGTTTTTTTAGAATCACCTGGGAAGAGTATCCTTTGAAACAAAAAAAGAATTTTCCAAATCGGTTCAGGCATCTTCGAGTAATCGATATACATACATAAAATAAGCCGACGAATTGAGAACCTCCTCCTTTTTTCGGAAGTTGGTTAAAAAGTCAATATAAATAGCAGTTATGTAAGTTAAATCTTTTCAGCAGTAAAATATACAGGGTGTCGGGTTTCATATGGTCCAAACGAAAACCGCGGCGTCGACGGAGGACTTCAAGGGCTACCCAAAGAACCATCATGTATGTTCCGCAAAAATCTATAGTTTTCGAGAAAATTGCGATTTACTTGTTTTTGAGTTAGTCGCCGAAATGTTGCAATTTATTTAAATTTTCTCCCAAACTATAAAGGCCAGAGCCCTAGTTTTTTTTGTGGGACTATGAACAATGAATAGATCTTTCAGGGTAAACTTCAATTTTTTATTTAAGCTTATTATTTTCCGAGAAAAAAAATAAGACGTCACAATTAAATGGTCAAACAAAGACGGAGTACCTAGTTTTTTTTTTTTATACAGTACTGGGTAGCACTTGATCACTATCTCACCTGATGTTAAGTGATGATGCGATCGATGATGGAGCGTGCTTACCCAGAAGATACCTATTCACTCGCGATTTGAAGACCCCCATATTGTACTTAACCGGAAACACAGACTCAGGCAGAGTATTCCATTCTTTGGCGGTTCGTATGATGAACGAAGAAGCAAATCGCTTCGTTCGGGTAGATGGTATATCCACCATAAATCGGTGGCGCCTTTTAGTGTCTCTGGATGTCCGATTATAAAATGGGGATGGTGGAATCAAATCATGCAGTTCCATTGCACACTCTCCGAAATGTATTCAATAGAAAACCGATAAACAAGCGACTTTGCGACGATGCGCGAGACTCTGGAGTCTCTGGCTTACTAGTAGGTCGTCGCTTATGAGTTTCTTTGCTCTCCTCTCAATAGCTTCCAGTGTCTCCAGCTGGTATTTGGCAGAGCCATCCCAAAGGTGAGAACAGTACTCCATACACGACCGGACTTGTGCTTGGTAAAGATTAAGCAACTGTCCCGGTGTGAAGTACCGTCTCACCTTAGCCAAAATGCCAAGCTTTTTTGAGGCTAGCTGGGCTCTACACTCAATATAAGAGCCGAAATTGAGAGTTGGTGTCAAAGAGATGCCAAGAAGCTCGAGATTGTTACTTATCGGAACGGACACATCCCGGAAAGTAGGAGCCAGTAGAAATGGGCTCCGTTTAGCGAAGAAGAGACACGCCTGGGTTTTAGCAGCATTGAACTTGACCAGATTGGCATCGCCCCAATCGGAGACTGCCTTCAAAGAATAGTTCAAGTGCTCGACCATCGCTTCTCTATGAGACTGGATTTGTAATGCACTAGTTCGTGCGTTGGATGCATAGCTCTCTACAACAGTGCTGTCATCTGCATACCCAAAGATACCGGGTTTAAGCAGGTCATTAATATGCAGCAGAAAAAGTGTTGCAGAGAGTACTGATCCTTGAGGGACTCCGGCATTTATGGCCAATTGGTCGGAAGAACAGCCATCGATGACTACTCGAAACGACCGATCCCTCAAGAAATCTGCTATCCAAACACATAAACCAGTGGGAAGGCCGTATGAAGGAAGTTTGCTAATAAGGCTATCGTGCCAGACCCTGTCGAAAGCCTTCGAGATGTCAAGAGAGACGGCCAGCGCCTCGCCGTAGTTCTCGATGGCCTCACTCCAGATGTGAGTGGCATACGCTAGAAGATCCCCAGTAGACCGGTTTCGGCGAAACCCGTATTGTCGGTCACTGAGGAGATCGTTCACTTCTAGGTATGCCAGGAGCCTGTGGTTCAGTACACGTTCCATAGTCTTACAGAGTATGGAAGTGACTGAGATAGGCCTGTAATTGGCAGGGTCTGCGCGACAACCCTTTTTGGGCACAGGTTGCACGTTAGCTTGCTTCCAGGACTTAGGCACTTTACCAGTCGTCATAGACAAGCGAAAGAGGCGTGTCAAAATAGGAGCCAAATGAGGCGCACACGTCCTCAAGACTACAGCTGGTATACCGTCTAGACCACTAGCTTTGTTCACGTCTAGATTGCGCAACGCTTTGCGTACTTCAGTCTGACGAATGCGGATTTCCGACATAAACGCCCCGCAAGTCGGCAGACTAGAAGGTACAGCATTGCCAGCATCTAAACGTGAAGACTCCGCAAACAGAGTAGCAAATAAATTTGCTTTCTCTTCAGCAGTGTGCGCTAGTGACCCGTCGGGTTTCAGCAGTGGAGGCAGTGAGGGACGGCAGAAATTCTCTTCGATCGACTTCGCCAGGGACCAGAACGCTTTGCTACCAGAGGGTTAAGAAGCAAGTTTGTTCCCTGTTCGGCGTATGTGATCGAAGCGAGCCTTCTTGAGAGCCTTTTTTCAAGACTTGGCAGCTAAGTTAAAGGCTTTCTTCTTTTCGCGTACATCTCTAGTCTTGCGGGTTCGAGCATCAGCCCAGGCTAAGTAAGCTTCATGTTTTGATGCTTCTGCATCTCTACATTTAGCATTAAACCATGGACGAGCTTTGCTTGACATCGGAACGTCAGAAAATGGTATGAAATATTCCATACCCTGACGTAACACTTCTGTCACAGCATCCGCGCAAGCTGAGGGATCGCTCGAAGAAAAACATACCTGCCGCCAAGGATAAGACGCGAAAAAACAACGCATCTCATCCCAATCTGCTGACCTGTATCGCCACACCCGCCGGGTGCCTTTTTGGCTGGGATCGGGCGGGGAGTAGACGGAGACAGACTTCACCAGACAGTGGTCGGAGCTACCTAAGGGTGATAAAACCGACACCGAGTAGCGGTCTAGTTCTGTTATCAGCAGAAGGTCCACGCAATTGGCTGTATGGCCATCAACGTCCGGTATCCTTGTTGCTCCCTGGACCAACTGAGTGAGGTCTAGCGTTAAAGCAAGCTTTCGCATCTCTCGACCAGCGTGGTCTGTGCTCTGGTATGGGTACAGCCAGTCTTGATGATGGGCATTGAAATCCCCCAGAAGCACTAATTGAGCAGAAGGATACCTCTGTTGGGCCACATCAGCCGCCTCACTGAGGTGGTTTGTGAGCCTGTTTGTCTCTTCATCTCCGCTGTGCGAACGGTAGACACTAGCATAAAGAATTTTCTCCATGCCAGTGTCCACCAAAATCCACATGACGGAAAGTTGAGGGTCTTCAAGGTTGCGGAGACGCCGATAGCAAATGTCATCGCGGGCATACATACAAACTCCCGCCCTCGGCCTAAACTTATGTTCTAGAACATAGCCTGGGTAGGCCAGGTACGCCGCGTCGGCTGGACATTTGATCTGCGTCTCCGTGAGGAACAGAATATGCGGTTTTTCGGTCTCAAGATGGTGGTGGACCGAGAGGATATTGGAGTGCAAGCCTCGAATGTTTGAGAGGTGCACTTGAAGGGAGAGGACGTGCTTCCGCTGTTTAACCTCTATTCTGTTTCTGCCTTTCATTTTGTGGCGATTGAAGTTAGGTAAGGGAAACGGAAGTGGAAACGAGGCGCTAATTACCAACCCGTAATACATATTAGGTCTTTTCACCTATTGGGAACCAATCCTGGAGACCGCGGGGACGCCCGAGCCCCCCCAGAGGTGTCCATCGGGTCCTCTCGTCCGGTCGCCAACCGGCACGATGGCGCACCTCCGGGATTTTTCGCGAGATGGCGGGGCAGCCTTTCATGAGTGGCTGGCTCACTACTTGGGCCCCCAACTATCTGCGGTCGGCCAGCGGAGAACCGTGCCTCGGATCCCGCTGCTCTCCAAGATTGGCTGCCAGGTAAATTGACCTTTAATGTATCACGATCAGCTATAGTAATAAACGCAACTGTTTCCGACGCGTTCCCCATAATGGCTTCACCAAACATTCATACCGTAAAGCGACCGCTTGGCGGCATGGCTTTGTCTGGTGGGTGGTAACACGCCACGGCCTAAGCCTACCACCTGAAACGTACTGCTCTTTTGGCGCCACCCAGAGGATACGTGTGGGACATTGAGGGCTAAATCCTACGGACGCGAGCAGTAAAAGTTTTCCCCAAACCTAGTTGCTTGTTTATAACTGGTAAAGACTTGCATTGAACACATTGAATTGAATTAACAGGCTACTACGGAACCCTACACTGCGCGTGGCCCGACACGCACTTGGCCGGTTATTTTATGTATGTATACCGATTACCTACCTTGTTTATAATGTAAGGTAAATATTAAATTTCACCAAATTATTACATTAGTTTCACCAAAATTCCCTTAACTTCTACCGCTATCTGCTAATCCGGTAAAAACGTATAAATCCACCCAGGGGCTACCACAACGTTACATACATTCAAGTTGTTTTTTTTTTTAGTAGTCTCCGCCCTCTGTTTATCCTGCTATTGCTAATGCAGCACCTTTTTACTCTTATTATTATTTACTTTTTCTTTTAATCCTTGGTATATATTATTCAGATAATATTATCCATTTTTAGGGTTCCGTACCCAAAGGGTAAGATGGGACCCTATTACTAAGACTCCACTGTCCGTCTGTCTGTCTGTCTGTCTGTCTGTCTGTCTGTCTGTCCGTCACCAGGCTGTATCTCATGAACCGTGGTAGTTAGACAGTTGATTTTTTTACAAATGATGTATTTCTGTTGCCGCTATAACAACAAATACTAAAAACAGAATAAAGTTAAAAATAATAGAGTGTCCCCATACAAGAAACGTGTCTTTTTCGGCATTTCACGCCATCTATGAACGCTTAGTTAGGTAAACGTCCCATAGAAGGTGTTATATTGAAATGTCGATCCCTAACACCTTTGTTAGACGTTAGATGGCGTTATAAGAAATAAAATGTTTATTAATTATTATTATTTGTTGGCGAAAAATGATAGTGGTATTTTTTGCTCGATCTTATAAAATACTGTAGTGTGGTACGGAACCCTACTAGTACGAGTCTGACTTGCACTTGTCCAGTTTATTATTTGTTTGTTTTTTGTTTTCTAATTTACAATATATTTACATGAGCATTACAATTTTACTGCTATTCAGGTTTCTGTTTTACTATTGACCCACTTAGTCTTGCCGCCTAAAAAAACATAAAATATAATATCATCCCTATGATATTATATTTTATGTTTTTTTTTTTGTTTTTTTCGCGCATTACTTCGTCGTTTATGAACTGATTTTGATATTTCTTTTTTTGTTGGAAAGGAGATATCCCTAGAGTGGTACAGTAATTTCTTCGAGAACTGATAAGTATCTTCAGAGATATGGAGAAAAACACCCCAAACTCGCTACTGAAAATTAATATTTTAGTTTAGCGCGGCATTTGAAGTCGGTTATTTTAGTTATTTAAACGATCTTGTTAAAGAATGAAAGCATTGCTTAACGGATAAGCTAACAGTTTAGTTTACTATTAATGCGGAATAACCGGTAATGACCGGTAATGACCGGTAGGTGATTTTCAGTGGGACACACGCACACGCACACGCACACGCACACGCACACGCACACGCACACGCACACGCACACGCACACGCACACGCACACGCACACGCACACGCACACGCACACGCACACGCACACGCACACGCACACGCACACGCACACGCACACGCACACGCACACGCACACGCACACGCACACGCACACGCACACGCACACGCACACGCACACGCACACGCACACGCACACGCACACGCACACGCACACGCACACGCACACGCACACGCACACGCCCACGCACACGCACACGCACACGCACACGCACACGCACACGCACACGCACACACACACATAAAAACACACTTAGGAAACACACTTAGCAGTATCCCGCTATATCACGTATTAATCTCTGCTGGCGTATTAATATCGCTGCGTCCCGCGAAGTGAATCTGACTTAACTAAGAATGTATTAAGTCTCGTAGTAGCCCCCCGGCTGCATTATTTGTTCAAAATGCGAGCTTCACAATTAGCGCAGTCTCACTGTTTACCCTATCAGTCCGAACTGACTAGATGATTTATGTGACGTTTTTATTCCACCTTTTCAGTTTGTAGCTTTTTGCAAACTAACAATGAGATATAAAATTATTTCTAGAAAACTTTATGATGATTTATTCTCACGCGTCTAGTGATATTGTAACGTACTGACACCCATATTCAAGCAGATTTTGACAATGGCATGGTGGTGTAAACAAAATCCCCGCCGCGTCTGTTTGTATGTCTGTTCACGATAAACTCAAAAACTACAAACAAATCTGGAAGCACTTTTCGTCAATAGATAGAGTGATTCTTGAGGAAGGTTTAGGTGTATAATTAGTTAAAGTATTCTGTAAATTGGTTGAAATTAAAATGATTGTTGAAGATGGCTTTGATGATGAAGATTATTGATTTTGTTGTGGTAGGATTTCTGCTAGTTGAAGTGGTAGGACTTCTGCTAGTCCGCCGGTACCACCACTTTGCCAATTGATTTTAAGCCGTGAAATAGGAATGTGTTTCGCTTGAAATGGCAAGGTGTCCAATGAAATTACAGGGCATGTGAGACTCAACATCTTTATGTCTCAAGGTATCAGGTGCAGTTCCGTGACATGCAAAATTCTGGCAATCCAGAAATTTGCATGTCGCTGTATCTGCTATAGGTAGACGTCATCGCTTACCATCAGGCGAGGTCGTGCTTGTCCTGTTACCTTTTACCATAAAAAATAGCTAATACAAATAAAAAATGTAGGCATATTTATGCTCTGTCCGTGCAAAGCCGGGGCGGGTCGCTAGTTGCCAATAACGTATTGCTGACCTTATGCGTATATCAGCACTGTGAAACAACCGCAAATTGCATTGGTGTACCCGAACCTTTATGCTAGTAGTGCATGGTAGTAGAACACTATCTAGTGTCCGCCTGGCCAGCTACCACCCTCAAGTAAAAAAATCTGTCGCCAAAACATCTAATGTGTTCCGGCAGTTATCCTTGAGAGCCAGTTCCCTTTCTAGGCCTAGCGTGCTACCATCCTAGATCGTATTTTTTATTTATTTATTTATTTATTGGCACACAAAACAGAATTCCCTTAAAACTAAACAAATATAAACATTGTAACAATTTATGAGCTGAAAAGAATTCCTAGACTATGTGTACACAGCATGATAAAATTAACAAGCAGTTACATTACCTAGATATAATACATTGATGAAATTAGGATTCACCAGAGAGGATATCAAATCAGATTGGTTGATTTGGCATCCCCTCTGACGAGAGGATGTATAATATATCTTTCTTGAATTTATAAAAGTTTAGGTCAAAAATATCAATTTGATTATTATGTGTTCTTAGAAGATTATTATATTGGCGACACATCCGAACGATTGGGTTGTAGAATGATGTGTTATTCGTACAAGTTTCTAATATAAATATTTTAAAATGAGGATGACGTAATCTAGGTTTGATATTAAAGTTTAAAAGAGAAAGAAGAGCTGGTGAATCTATCTATGTATGCATGTATAATTTTAAAGATATTTGTAAAGTCAAAATATGTTCTTCTAGTACCAAGGGGTAATAAATTAAATTTGATAAGTCTGTCAGCATACGATGGTAACTTGCGTTTTAAGCCTTGCTTGTAGCATATAATATAGAGACACTTTTTTTGTATCCTCTCTATGCGGTCAGAGTGAACAGCATAAAAAGGAGACCATATGGGTGAGTTATATTCTAAAATGGTACGAATCAATGTGAAATAAAGGTACAAGAAGCTATTTGGATTCTTAAATTTTTTTGTGGTTCTCGTCACAAAGCCCAAAAGTTGATTACCCCGGTTAATTATGATCTCTGAATGTCAGTTTCTCATCAAATAAAACTCCTAGATCTCTGGCGGTTGCTTTCCGTTCTAAATTATGTTCTCCTAATTTATAGTCGTACAATACTTTGTACGTTTTGTTTGTGAAGGAGATGACAAAGCATTTCTTTACGTTTAGGTACATTTCATTTTCGGAGCACCATGTTTCTACAGTATTAAGGTCTGACTGAAGGGACTGGGTATCAGATAAGTTGTTTATAGCTGTATACATTTTCAAATCATCTGCATAAAGTAGACAAGGGCATTTTAGTAATTCGATCAGGTCGTTTATAAATGCGACAAAAAATAAAGGTCCCAAATGCGATCCTTGAGGGACGCCTGAGGAAACTACCATCGGCTTAGAACCTTGAGCGCTACTAACTGGCTCCTTTTATCAAGGTAAGACCGTACCCAACGCAAAAGATTTCCGTGAATGCCATACGACGCTAATTTTGCACACAACTTAACATGGTTCACTTTGTCAAAGGCCTTTGAAAAGTCAGTATACACGCTATCAACTTGAGATCTTTTTGCAAAAGCACAACAAATATAGTGTTTGTACGCCAACAAATTTGACAATGTTGATCTATTTTTAACCGACTTCACAAAAAAGGAGGAAGTTCTCAATTCGTCTGTATGTTTTTTTTTTTTGTGTATGTTACGCGATTTCTCCGTCAATTGTGAACGGATTCAAATGATTCTTTTTTTAATAGGTAGGATACGTTTCCGAGGTGGTCCCATTTTAATTTTATCGAGATCTGATAAGTATCTCCAGAGATATGGAGATAAATACCTCAAACATAGGAGAATGTACTGGTTTTAGTAGAAGAGTCCCAAGAAGATTATACACAATGGAGGTTGTTGCTATTGGATATACTTTTGAAGACTAAAAAATATGACCTTGAATAATGTTTTTACATCTTTCTTCTCGTTGATTTTGGTTTTTGACAGATATTCTTACGGTAACTGTGAGCGAGATAGAAATAAACGTGGGGATAATTAATATTTTTTATTTTTTTTTATATCTTATAGGCTAGCGTTTGACCACTATCTCACCTGTTGCTAAGTGATGATGCGGTCGAAGATAGAGAAGTGGACTAGAATGGGAACTGGCTCTCAAGGATAACTGCTTGAACACATTAGATGTTTGGCGACAGATTTTCTAACTTGAGGGTGGTAGCTGGCCAGGCGGACACTAGATATGTCCTACCACCATGCGGGGGTTGTTGGTTTCTTAACGATGTTTTCCTTCACCGGAGGGCAACTGTGAGAAGCGCACATATATTTTTCGATAGAAAAATTCATTGGTGCACGGCGGTTTGAACTCGGTACCACGGCATCAAAGCCGACTGTTCACCCTATTACGCCACCGGGCCCTCAATAAATAATTATATATTAATAATTATAATAAATAATTATATATAAATATACATAATTTGTCTTCACAGGAATGTTCTACCGGGCAAAGTCTTGTTAGGGTGCAAACTTTTTTAAACATACCTAAGATTTTTTGACATGACATGACGTTTGGCGTAGATGGCGGCCATTTCAGTCCCGCGACACTGAATACATTATTAAATAACTCAGAATTATGAACGTACTTTGTACCAACCAACACTGCAAAAAAATAATTTATAAGCATTATACCACAGATTATATAATAGTTACTACGTAAATAATACTTTCCGTTGTTAGGTTGGCTACACAGTGCTTCCATAATTCGGGTTTCAACAATTTAGGGTAGTGCCTCTTATAACGTAGTAGAGTGATTCAGTACTCTGTTGGCCATATGGCGGCAATTAATGTTAATAATCGCAAATAATACTTTTTTATATTCATCTTGGAATACAAATAGTCCGTGTTATAAAAGTATTTGGAATTATTGTAATAAAATAGACAATTAATTATCGTGTGTGTCAGATGCCTTAATTGCACAGGGCCATTTGAACATTGTCCTTTGATACTTTGATGACATCATTATTACTAGTGAATATTTTCACTTTAGCGCGGCATTTAAAGTCAATTTTTTTAGGGTTCCGAACCCAAAGGCTACCAAATGAACACTTTCTGAGACTTTGTTGTCTGTTCGTCCGTCCGTCCGTCCGTCCGTGTGTCTATATGTGCGCACTTTACAGATCTGTATCTTCTTAACCGTTATAGGTTCATACTTGAAATTTTCAAAAAGTATATATCCGTCAGTGTATAACGGCCCAAACACGAAATTTAATAGATGCATGTAATTTAATTAAAACTTGTTTTGCACTAAAAAGGGTAAAATAAGTTATTTAAAAAAAAAAAAAAAACCGACTTCATAACCACAAACAGGCACTCAAAAGCGAAAAATAAATTACTTAAAATTATTATAAGCGCTACCCACTTATCTATTTGAAGTCGGTGCCAGCTTAGTCTATTGGATAGTAGCTATCTACTATCTATATACTATGCATGTAGTAGTAGTAAGTAGGTAGATACATGTAGGGATTTATCTATCTACTACCTATTAGACTTGGCTGGCACCGACTTCAAATAGATAAGTGGGTAGCGCTTATAATAATTTTAAGTAATTTATTTTTCGCTTTTGAGTGCCTGTTTGTGGTTATGAAGTCGGTTTTATTTTTTTTGAATAATAACTTATTAGTATTTGTTGTTATAGCGGCAACAGAAGTACATCATCTGTGAAAATTTCAACTGTCTAACTATCACGGTTCTGACGGCCTGGTGACAGACGGACAGATAGACAGACGGACAGACAGACAGACAGACGGACAGCGGAGTCCTAGTAATAGGGTCCCGTTTTACCCTTTGGGTACGGAACCCTAAAAAAGAAAGAAGAAAAAGTAGTCTATGCCTATCCCAATGGAAATAAAACTGGCCAAGTGCGAGTCAGCATCGCGTCTCTTATCGCACACTTAGGGAGGGTTCCGTACAATACGAAACATAACAGAGTTTCAACCTCATATATTTGATTGGTCGCAATCTAGAAAGACGGGGCTCGTTTACTAGCGCCATCTATGTCATTTGCAGAAACTAATTAGATAGATGGGGTTTAAAAACACGTTCTTTGTATCCCCCTTTAATTTTTTACTTTATTTTGTTTTTAGTATTTGTTGTTCTAGCGGCAACAGAAATACACCATCTGTGAACATTTTAACTGTCTAACTATCACGGTTAATGAGCTATAGCCTGGTGACAGACGGACAGACAGACAGACAGACTGACAGACAGACGGACAGCGGAGTCCTAGTAATAGGGTCCCGTTTTACCCTTTGGATACGGAACCCTAAAAAAGAAAGAAGAAAAAGTAGTCTATGCCTATCCCAATGGAAAAAAAGATAGTAATATAATTTAATCACATATTAATTATTTTAATTGTGTGTATTTAAATGTATGCTTCATTATGTCAAACAAGGTGTAATTTTTCCCTTTTAAATTGTTGGTTTTAGAATAAAATATGGCAAAATATACATTACAATACAATACAAAAACACTTTATTGATCACCAAAGAAATTACTAATGTAATGAAAGACAGCAGAATAGTAAGGCAATACAATCGGCGGTCTAATCGCATGGAGCAATTTCTTCCAGACAACCTTGGCATGGAAAGAAGAATACAGACAGAAACTTGGGGGTCGCGTACAATACAATTAATGATCTCAGAAAAAAAAACAAACTAGACTACTAAAATTATGTGTAAATATGTGTTATGTGTAACTAAAATTATGTGTAAAATTATGAGTATATTAATACTATAATTTTAGTAGTCTATTTTATTATAATACATAAAAATACCCTACATAAATAATAATGTTCCTAAATATATTAATATAAATACATATATATGCAAATATAATATTAAATAACCATACACATATTAAATTACAGTAGTAATGCAGTTTTAACATGTTTGGGACAAGTAATGGGCTTTCACCATGGATTTAAAGATAGCCAGCGATTTGGCATGTCTTATCTCCACTGGTAGCGGGTTGCATAAAAACGACCGCTTGCACAGTAAAAGATTTTTCATAAACAAGTGAGGAATGGAAAATATACTTATATACAAGATTATATTAGGTATATGAATTGGGAAACTGTAATACTTATCCTAATTGTTGTGAAATAAATAAATCAATTATTTAAACCAAAAATACTTTTCCAGATAATATTCCTAGCGACACCATCTTAATTAAAGTGACAAATAGTTCCAGATTTGACGCAAGTTGATTTCAAGCTTAAGTCCCAAATCTTCCGCACTGTCTCATCTGAGGATTGGACATTTGTCGGAAATAGGAGACGTACGACGACGAAAGGATTTGAGTGATTTTCCGGTTCGAGATAATAAAGATAAGGGAACGGATGTATATAGAGTCCGTATTTCTTTTTCTGACGGCCAGGATTGCTGCAAATCTGGTGTAACGTAAGTTGATAGGAAACGTAATTATTTTTGAAATAGATATCTCCGAAGGTTATGCATTCTTGTTTTGCAGATCGATGAAAACTTAGTCACTAACTTGACCATAGAACAGGAGAAGTAGTAGTCTAGGTACTACTGTGTTCTGTGAAAATTAACTTTAACTGACTTTTATTTTTATTTTTAACTGACTTCAAAAAAAGGAAGAGATTTCTCAATTCGACCGTATATATATTATGTTTGTTCACGGATAACTACGTCGTTTATGAACCGATTTTGATTATTGTTTTTTTGTTGGTATGGAGATATCTCAAGTATGATACCATAGTCATTCATTGAGGTTTGATAAGTATCTCCAGAGATATGGAGAAAAACAACTCAAACTTGGTACTGGAAATTAATAGCGCGGCATTTAAAGTCGGTTCTTTTAGTTTTTAAACGATATTATTATTTATGATATATTTTATTTATATTTATATTATTATATTATATTTATGATATATTTATGATATACCAAAAAGGAGTGGTTCTCAATTTATCAGAATCTTTAAAAAAAAAATGTATTATCACCAATTACTCAAAGATGTCTGAACCGATTTGGAAATTCTTTTTTGTTTCAAAGGGTACCTTTCCCAGGTAGTCCAATATAAATTTTAACTAATTCAATCGAGCCGTTTTTAATATATCAACATTTGTATTATGACGCTTTTACTTATCTCGACGACTTACTAGTTACTAGTAACTACTGGCACAGATTATATAATAGTTACAACGCCTAGGCTACTTTGACTAGCGCGACGTTTGAAGTCGGTTCTTTTAGTTTTTACCCGACTGCGCGACGCAAAGGAGAGGTAATGTGTTTATCAGTCTATATATGTATGTATGTATGTTTGTTCCTTTGTGGCTCACTAGAGACCAAACGCGTGGGCCGATTTTGATAATTGGCACGTCAATAGATTTGCCATGCTAACGCGAGTGTCAACAAAAACATAAAAAATTGAAAAGCTCAAAATGGCGGATTTCAGACGTTGGCGTCTGTAAGCGGTGGCGTTGTGTGAAATAAATTATACATTGTTATATGGAATACTAGCTGTTACCCGCGGCTTCGCCCGCGTTATTTGAGTATTTATGATCTTTGAGGTCAAGATCGATGATCTCTTAGGCCAAGTCACCATAGGTGACCCAAAAGTCGAACTCAATATCCTCTATTGTTAAAGTCATTAATCATTTTGGTTAGGTATACGAAGTTGTGCTGTTTAAATGTTTGACTCAACACAAAAGTTCCTAAAACATTTCTTACAAAGAAAATAAGGAGAATAGCTGCGCGAGCGCAGCGAGAGCTGTCATTGCGCGAGCGAACATTTTTTATGACTTTTTATGACCCTGACAAATTACGACCTAATAATAAACTCACTATAGATTACTCTTAGGTCGAACTCGATATCG
Source organism: Cabera pusaria (assembly GCA_954871355.1). Lineage (NCBI taxonomy): Eukaryota > Metazoa > Arthropoda > Insecta > Lepidoptera > Geometridae > Cabera > Cabera pusaria. The sequence goes on along the minus strand of OX940904.1, from coordinate 3,868,044 downwards.
TCTATTGTTAAAGTCATTAATAATTACTTGGTAAACCTAACCAAGGTTTACCAAGTTTTGCTGTTTAAGTATTTGAGTCAGTCTAATGTATGAGGCTGTTGAAACACGCTATTATATGCTATATAGCGTTATTACTGCGAAAAATGTTTACGACTTTTTATGACCCTGATAGTTTTAATGACCTACTAAGTCAACACTGATGACGCTCAGGTTAAAGTCGATAATCACTTATTTTAAGGTTAATAATCATTATGGTTATTGAAGGTTGTACTGTTTCAATTTAAGACTCATTTTGATGCATGTGTCTATTAAAATACAGAATTTGCTGAAATATTACCTTTAAAGTAGAGAAAACAAATACTCGCGCGATTGCAGCGAGCGCTATCACTGCGCGAGCGAAGCGAGCGAGGTTTTTTTTTACGTCTTTTTATGACCCTGATAGATTTTATGACCTACTAAGTAAGTCAACACCGATGACATTAGGGTTAAATTTGATATCCACTTAATTAAAGGTTAATAATCATTATGATTATTGAAGGTTGTTCTGTTTCAATGTATGACTCGTTTTGATGCATGTGGCTATTAAAATACAAAATTTGCTGAAAAATATACCTTCGAAGTAGATAAAATAAATAATTGGGCGAGCGAAGCGAGCGCTATGACTGCGCGAGCGAAGCGAGCGTGAAAAATTTTTACGACTTTTTATGACCCTGACAGTTTTTATAACCTACTAAGTCAACACTGATGACACTCAAGTGAAACGTGATATCCACTTATTTTAAGGTTAATAATCATTATGATTATTGAAGGTTGTTCTGTTTTAATTTATGACTCGTTTTGATGCATATGGTTATTAATATGCGAAAGTTGCTGAAAAAATTCCTTCAAAGTTGATAAAATACATGCTTGCGCGAGCGTAATGAGCGCTATCACTGCGCGAGCGAAGCGAGCGCGGAAATTTTTTACGACTTTTTATGACTTTGACAGTTTTTATGACCTACTAAGTCAACACCGATGGCATTAGGGTTAAATTTGATATCCACTTAATTTAAGGTTAATAATCATTATGATTATCGAAGGTTGTTCTGTTTCAATGTATGATTCGTTTTGATGCATGTGGCTATTAAAATTAAAAAGTTGACGAAATATTTCCTACAAAGTTGATAAAATAAATGCGTGCGCGAGCGAAGCGAGCGCGGAAATTTTTTACGACTTTTTATGACCCTGACAGTTTTTATGACCTACTAAGTCAACACTGATGACATTAGGGTTAAACGTGATATCCACTTATTTTAAAGTTAATAATCATTATGATTATTGAAGGTTGTACTGTTTTAATTTATGACTCGTTTTGATGCATGTGGTTATTAATATACAAAAGTTGCTGAAATATTACCTTGAAAGTTTATAAAATAAATGCTTGCGCGAGCGTAGCGAGCGCTATCACTGCGCGAGCGAAGCGAGCGCGGAAATTTTTTATGACTTTTTATGACCCTGACAGTTTTTATGACCTACTAAGTCAACACCGATGGCATTAGGGTTAAATTTGATATCCACAAATTTTAGGTTAATTATCATTATGATTATTGAAGGTTGTTCTGTTTCAATGTATGATTCGTTTTGATGCATGTGGCTATTAAAATTCAAAAGTTGACGCAATATTTCCTACAAAGTTGATAAAATAAATGCGTGCGCGAGCGAAGCGAGCGCGGAAATTTTTTACGACTTTTTATGACCCTGACAGTTTTTATGACCTACTAAGTCAACACTGATGACATTAGGGTTAAACGTGATATCCACTTATTTTAAAGTTAATAATCATTATGATTATTGAAGGTTGTACTGTTTTAATTTATGACTCGTTTTGATGCATGTGGTTATTAATATACAAAAGTTGCTGAAATATTATCTTTAAAGTTGATAAAATAAATGCTTGCGCGAGCGTAGCGAGCGCTATCTCTGCGCGAGCGAAGCGAGCTCGGAAATTTTTTACGACTTTTTATGACCCTGACAGTTTTTATGACCTACTAAGTCAACACCGATGGCATTAGGGTTAAATTTGATATCCACTTAATTTAAGGTTAATAATCTTTATGATTATCGAAGGTTGTTCTGTTTCAATGTATAATTCGTTTTGATGCATGTGGCTATTAAAATTCAAAAGTTGACGAAATATTTCCTACAAAGTTGATAAAATAAATGCTTGCGCGAGCGTAGCGAGCGCTATCACTGCGCGAGCGAAGCGAGCGCGGAAATTTTTTACGACTTTTTATGACCCTGACAGTTTTTATGACCTACTAAGTCAACACTGATGACATTAGGGTTAAACATGATATCCACTTATTTTTAAGTTAGTAATCATTATGATTATTGAAGGTTGTACTGTTTTAATTTATGACTCGTTTTGATGCATGTGGTTATTAATATACAAAATTTGCTGAAATATTACCTTTAAAGTTTATAAAATAAATGCTTGCGCGAGCGTAGCGAGCGCTATCACTGCGCGAGCGAAGCGAGCGCGGAAATTTTTTACGGCTTTTTATGACCCTGACAGTTTTTATGACCTACTAAGTCAACACCGATGGCATTAGGGTTAAATTTGATATCCACTAAATTTAAGGTTAATTATCATTATGATTATTGAAGGTTGTTCTGTTTCAATGTATGATTCGTTTTGATGCATGTGGCTATTAAAATTCAAAAGTTGACGAAATATTTCCTACAAAGTTGATAAAATAAATGCTTGCGCGAGCGAAGCGAGCGCGGAAATTTTTACGACTTTTTATGACCCTGACAGTTTTTATGACCTACTAAGTCAACACTGATGACATTAGGGTTAAACATGATATCCACTTATTTTTAAGTTAGTAATCATTATGATTATTGAAGGTTGTACTGTTTTAATTTATGACTCGTTTTGATGCATGTGGTTATTAATATACAAAAGTTGCTGAAATATTATCTTTAAAGTTGATAAAATAAATGCTTGCGCGAGCATAGCGAGCGCTATCTCTGCGCGAGCGAAGCGAGCTCGGAAATTTTTTACGACTTTTTATGACCCTGACAGTTTTTATGACCTACTAAGTCAACACCGATGGCATTAGGGTTAAATTTGATATCCACTTAATTTAAGGTTAATAATCTTTATGATTATCGAAGGTTGTTCTGTTTCAATGTATAATTCGTTTTGATGCATGTGGCTATTAAAATTCAAAAGTTGACGAAATATTTCCTACAAAGTTGATAAAATAAATGCTTGCACGAGCGTAGCGAGCGCTATCACTGCGCGAGCGATGCGAGCGCGGAAATTATTTACGACTTTTTATGACCCTGACAGTTTTTATGACCTACTAAGTCAACACTGATGACATTAGGATTAAACGTGATATCCACTTATTTTAAAGTTAATAATCATTATGATTATTGAAGGTTGTACTGTTTTATTTGTGACTCGTTTTGATGTATGTGGCGTGGCTATTAAAATACAAAAGATTCTGAAATACTACATTCAAAGTAGATAAAATAAATGCTTACGCGAGCGCAGAGAGATCTGTAACTACGCGAGCGAAGCGAGAGCGAAAAATTTCACGTATTTTAATGACCCTGACAGGTTTTATGACCTACTAAGTCTACACCAATTACCCTAAGGCTGTTAAAACACGAAAGTTTTTTAAATACTTCCCACAAAGCAGATAAACACGTTGGGCAAGCAAAGCCAGCGCGTAAATTTTGATGACTTCTAATGATCCTGATAGTTTTATGGCCTAATCAAGACACTAATTAAGTCATTATAGACGAACCTAAGGTCAACCGTTTATGATTATGTTAACTCTATGTAAAGTTAACAAAAATATATGCACTCTCACTTAACTGCCGAAAAAAAAAGTATTCTTTGCCCTTTTATGCCCTATTAAATGTCTTTGTACAAAATGTCATGTGAATCGGTCAAGCCTTTTGGCCGAAAAGAGGCCAAACATATACAAAATTCAACAATAAAAACATGACAACCGGACTCGATTGTAAAAAAAGTAACCAATGTGCTCGGATAATAGACTCTTCTCTTGGTCTATGTCTTATTGACTGTCTCTGTACAATTTTAGCTCAATCGGTCAACTCGTTTAACCGAGAAGAGGTCACACGTTTAAAAAATTCAAAATACTAAATTTGAGCTGAATCGGTGAAAACGATTGCCGCTAAGACGCAACACATTATTCCATAATAAAATTATGGACACTCAAAATTGCCAGCCAAAAAAAAGTATCCTATGTCTTATTGACCGTCTGTGCACAAAATTTCAGCTGAAATGTTTTACCCGTTTGACGGAGAGGAGGCCACACATTTACAAAGTCCAATAAAAAAAATCTGGACACCTGGACTCGACTGCCAGAAAAAAGTATCCTATGTGCTTCTATGCCATATGAGCTGTATATGTAGAAAATTTCAGCCGTATCGGTCAAGCCGTTTAGATGATAAGTGGCCACACATACCCAAAATTTAATAAAAAAAAATCTGGACACCCAGACTCGATAGCCCAAAAAAAGTATCCTATATCCTACTCTGCCCTATGAACTGTCAGGCAAATTTACACAACATGTCAGGCAAATTGGTCAAGACGTTTATTCGAGAAGAGGTCTTATATTTACAAAATTCAATTAAAAATATTTGGACCCCCTGACTCGATAGCCAGAAAAAAAGTATTCTATATCCTATTCTGCCCTATGAACTGTCTTTACACAACATGTCAGGCAAATTGGTCAAGTCGCTTATTCGAGAAGATGCCTTTTATTTACGAAATTCCGTTAAAAATATTTGGACCCCTGACTTGATAGCCAGAAAAAAAGTTTTCTGTATCCTATTCTGCCCTATGAACTGTCTTTATACAACATGACAGGCAAATCGGTCAAGCCGTTTATTCGAGAAGAGGTCTTATATTTACAAAATTAAATTAAAAATATCTGGACCCCCAGACTCGACAGCCAGAAAAAAAGTATCCTATATCCTATTCTGCCCTATGACATGTATTCACACAAAATTTCAGGCAAACCGGTCAAGCCGTTTATTCGAGAAGATGTCTTTTATTTACAAAATTCAATTAAAAATATTTGGACCCCCTGACTTGATAGCCAGAAAATAAGTTTTCTATATCCTATTCTGCCCTATGAACTGTCTTTACACAACATTTCAAGGCAAATTGGTCAAGCCGTTTATTCGAGAAGATGCCTTTTATTTACGAAATTCCGTTAAAAATATTTGGACCCCCTGACTTGATAGCCAGAAAAAAAGTTTTCTGTATCCTATTCTGCCCTATGAACTGTCTTTATACTACATGTCAGGCTATTTGGTCAAGCCTTTTATTCAAGAAGTGGTCTTATATTTACAAAATTTTATTAAACATATTTGAACTCCCTGACTCGATAGCCAGAAAAAAAGTATTCTATATCCTATTCTGCCCTATGAACTGTCTTTATACAACATGACAGGCAAATTGGTCTAGCCGTTTATTCGAGAAGATGTCTTTTATTTACGAAATTCCGTTAAAAATATTTGGACCCCCTGACTTGATAGCCAGAATAAAAGTTTTCTGTATCCTATTCTGCCCTATGAACTGTCTTTATACTACATGTCAGGCTATTTGGTCAAGCCTTTTATTCGAGAAGTGGTCTTATATTTACAAAATTTAATTAAAAATATTTTAACTCCCTGACTTGATAGCATCCTATTCTGCCCTATGAACTATCTTTATACAACATGACAGGCAAATCGGTCAAGCCGTTTATTCGAGAAGAAGTCTTATATTTACAACATTCAATTAAAAATATTTGGACCCCCTGACTTGATAGCCAGAAAATAAGTTTTCTATATCCTATTCTGCCCTATGAACTGTCTTAACACAACATGTCAGACAAATCGGTCAAGCTGTTTATTCGAGAAGATGTCTTATATTTACAAAATTCAATTAAAAATATCTGGACCCCCTGACTCTATAGCCAGAAAAAGGTATTCTATATCCTATTCTGCCCTATGAACTGTCAGGCAAATTTACACAACATGTCAGGCAAATTGGTCAAGCCGTTTATTCGAGAAGATGCCTTTTATTTACGAAATTCCGTTAACAATATTTGGACCACCTGACTTGATAGCCAGAAAAAAAGTTTTTTGTATCCTATTCTGCTCTATGAACTGTCTTTATACTACATGTCAGGCTATTTGGTCAAGCCTTTTATTCGAGAAGTGGTCTTATATTTACAAAATTTAGTTAAAAATATTTGAACTCCCTGACTCGATAGCCAGAAAAAATGTATTCTATATCTTATTCTGCCCTATGAACTGTCTTTATACAACATGACAGGCAAATTGGTCAAGCCGTTTATTCGAGAAGATGCCTTTTATTTACGAAATTCCGTTAAAAATATTTGGACCCCCTGACTCGACAGCCAGAAAAAGAGTATCCTATATCCTATTCTGCCCTATAACATGTATTCACACAAAATTTCAGGCAAATCGGTCAAGCCGTTTATTCGAGAAGATGTCTTATATTTACAAAATTCAATTTAAAATATTTGGACCCCCTGACTTGATAGCCAGAAAATAAGTTTCCTGTATCCTATTCTGCCCTATGAAATGTCATTACAGAACATGTCAGACAAATCGGTCAAGCGGTTTATTCGAGAAGATGTCTTATATTTACAAAATTCAATTAAAAATATCTGGACCCCCTGACTCGACAGTCAGAAAGAAAGTATCCTATATTCTATACTGCCCTATGATATGTATTCAAACAAAATTTCAGACAAATTGGTCAAGCCGTTTATTCGAGAAGATGTCTTATATTTACAAAATTCAATTAAAAATATCTGGACTCCCTGACTCGATAGCCAAAAAAAAAGTATCCTATATCCTATTCTGCCCTATGTACTATCTTTGTACAAAATTTCAGCCCAATCTGTCAAGCCGTTTGACCGTGAAGAAGTCCCAAACAAACAAACAAACAAACAAACAAACTGACTTTCGCATTTATAATATTGGTGTTGATTTTCAAGTAGTCCAATCGTCGGATAATGATGGATAATGTTAGCTGAATAAGGTTGTAAAGATGCATTCTTACATCGTCTATTTAGGTACCTACATATTTATTTATTAATCATAAAACGTCTTGGATCATTCCTGTATCACCTAAGAATATTGTGGCTAAAGCCTGGCTTTACAACTTGATTAATAAAATGATGGCTTTACTAGAACATTGTGAAAGAAACGTTTAGTATAATACCTGGGTGTCGGGTTTCATATGGTCCAAACGAAAACCGTCGACGGAGGACTTCAAGGGCTACCCAAATAACCCCCATGTATGTTCCGCGAAAATCTATAGTTTTTGAGAAAATTGCGTTTTTTTTTTGAGTTAGTCCCCGAAATGTTGCAATTTTTTTAAATTTTCTCCCAAACCATAAAGGCCAGAGCCCTAGTTTTTTTTAGAATCACTTGGGAAGAGTATCCTTTGAAACAAAAAAAGAATTTTCCAAATCGGTTCAGGCATCTTCGAGTAATCGGTATACATACATAAAATAAGCCGACGAATTGAGAACCTCCTCCTTTTTTGTGAAGTTGGTTAAAAAGTCAATATAAATAGCAGTTATGTAAGTTAAATCTTTTCAGCAGTAAAATATACAGGGTGTCGGGTTTCATATGGTCCAAACGAAAACCGTCGATGGAGGACTTCAAGGGCTACCCAAAGAACCCTCATGTATCTTCCGCGAAAATCTATAGTTTTCGAGAAAATTGCGTTTTACTTGTTTTTGAGTTAGTCGCCGAAATGTTGCAATTTATTTAAATTTTCTCCCAAACTATAAAGGCCAGAGCCCTAGTTTTTTTTGTGGGACTATGAACAATGAATAGATCTTTCAGGGTAAACTTCAATTTTTTATTTAAGCTTATTATTTTCCGAGAAAAAAAATTAGATGTCACAATTAAATGTCAAACAAAGACGGAGTACCTAGTTTTTTTTTTTATACAGTACTGGGTAGCACTTGATCACTATCTCACCTGATGTTAAGTGATGATGCGATCGATGATGGAGCGTGCTTACCCAGAAGATACCTATTAACTCGCGATTTGAAGACCCCCATATTGTACTTAACCGGAAACACAGACTCAGGCAGAGTATTCCATTCTTTGGCGGTTCGTATGATGAACGAAGAAGCAAATCGCTTCGTTCGGGTAGATGGTATATCCACCATAAATCGGTGGCGCCTTTTAGTGTCTCTGGATGTCCGATTATAAAATGGGGATGGTGGAATCAAATCATGCAGTTCCATTGCACACTCTCCGAAATGTATTCGATAGAAAACCGATAAACAAGCGACTTTGCGACGATGCGCGAGACTCTGGAGTCTCTGGCTTACTAGTAGGTCGTCGCTTATGAGTTTCTTTGCTCTCCTCTCAATAGCTTCCAGTGTCTCCAGCTGGTATTTGGCAGAGCCATCCCAAAGGTGAGAACAGTACTCCATACACGACCGGACTTGTGCTTGGTAAAGATTAAGCAACTGTCCCGGTGTGAAGTACCGTCTCACCTTAGCCAAAATGCCAAGCTTTTTTGAGGCTAGCTGGGCTCTAGACTCAATATAAGAGCCGAAATTGAGAGTTTGTGTCAAAGAGATGCCAAGAAGCTCGAGATTGTTACTTATCGGAACGGACACATCCCGGAAAGTAGGAGCCAGTAGAAATGGGCTCCGTTTAGCGGAGAAGAGACACGCCTGGGTTTTAGCAGCATTGAACTTGACCAGATTGGCATCGCCCCAATCGGAGACTGCCTTCAAAGAATAGTTCAAGTGCTCGACCATCGCTTCTCTATGAGACTGGATTTGTAATGCACTAGTTCGTGCGTTGGATGCATAGCTCTCTACAACAGTGCTGTCATCTGCGTACCCAAAGATACCGGGTTTAAGCAGGTCATTATTATGCAGCAGAAAAAGTGTTGCAGAGAGTACTGATCCTTGAGGGACTCCGGCATTTATGGCCAATTGGTCGGAAGAACAGCCATCTATGACTACTCGAATCGACCGATCCCTCAAGAAATCTGCTATCCAAACACATAAACCAGTGGGAAGGCCGTATGAAGGAAGTTTGCTAATAAGGCTATCGTGCCAGACCCTGTCGAAAGCCTTCGAGATGTCAAGAGAGACGGCCAGCGCCTCGCCGTAGTTCTCGATGGCCTCGCTCCAGATGTGAGTGGCATACGCTAGAAGATCCCCAGTAGACCGGTTTCGGCGAAACCCGTATTGTCGGTCACTGAGGAGATCGTTCACTTCTAGGTATGCCAGGAGCCTGTGGTTCAGTACACGTTCCATAGTCTTACAGAGTATGGAAGTGACTGAGATAGGCCTGTAATTGGCAGGGTCTGCGCGACTACCCTTTTTGGGCACAGGTTGCACGTTAGCTTGCTTCCAGGACTTAGGCACTTTACCAGTCGTCATAGACAAGCGAAAGAGGCGTGTCAAAATAGGAGCCAACTCAGGCGCACACGTCCTCAAGACTACAGCTGGTATACCGTCTGGACCACTAGCTTTGTTCACGTCTAGATTGCGCAACGCTTTGCGTACTTCAGTCTGACGAATGCGGATTTCCGACATAAACGCCCCGCAAGTCGGCAGACTAGAAGGTACAGCATTGCCAGCATCTAAACGTGAAGAAGACTCCGCAAACAGAGTAGCAAATAAATTTTTAAAATAAAAATAAATAAATTTGCTTTCTCTTCAGCAGTGTGCGCTAGTGACCCGTCGGGTTTCAGCAGTGGAGGCAGTGAGGGACGGCAGAAGTTCTCTTCGATCGACTTCGCCAGGGACCAGAACGCTTTGCTACCAGAGGGGTAAGAAGCAAGTTTGTTCCCTGTTCGGCGTATGTGATCGAAGCGAGCCTTCTTGAGAGCCTTTTTTCAAGACTTGGCAGCTAAGTTAAAGGCTTTCTTCTTTTCGCGTACATCTCTAGTCTTGCGGGTTCGAGCATCAGCCCAGGCTAAGTAAGCTTCATGTTTTGATGCTTCTGCATCTCTACATTTGGCATTAAACCATGGACGAGCTTTGCTTGACATCGGAACGTCAGAAAATGGTATGAAATATTCCATACCCTGACGTAACACTTCTGTTACAGCATCCGCGCAAGCTGAGGGATCGCTCTAAGAAAAACATACCTGCCGCCAAGAATAAGACGCGAAAAAACAACGCATCTCATCCCAATCTGCTGACCTGTATCGCCACACCCGCCGGGTGCCTTTTTGGCTGGGATCGGGCGGGGAGTAGACGGAGACAGACTTCACCAGACAGTGGTCGGAGCTACCTAAGGGTGATAAAACCGACACCGAGTAGCGGTCTAGTTCTGTTATCAGCAGAAGGTCCAAGCAATTGGCTGTATGGCCATCAACGTCCGGTTTCCTTGTTGCTCCCTGGACCAACTGAGTGAGGTCTAGCGTTAAAGCAAGCTTTCGCATCTCTCGACCAGCGTTGTCTGTGCTCTGGTATGGGTACAGCCAGTCTTGATGATGGGCATTGAAATCCCCCAGAAGCACTAATTGAGCAGAAGGATACCTCTGTTGGGCCACATCAGCCGCCTCACTGAGGTGGTTTGTGAGCCTGTTTGTCTCTTCATCTCCGCTGTGCGAACGGTAGACACTAGCATAAAGAATTTTCTCCATGCCAGTGTCCACCAAAATCCACATGACGGAAAGTTGAGGGTCTTCAAGGTTGCGGAGACGCCGATAGCAAATGTCATCGCGGGCATACATACAAACTCCCGCCCTCGGCGTAAACTTATGTTCTAGAACATAGCCTGAGTAAGCAAGGTACGCCGCGTCGGCTGGACATTTGATCTGCGTCTCCGTGAGGAACAGAATATGCGGTTTTTCGGTCTCAAGATGGTGGTGGACCGAGAGGATATAGGAGTGCAAGCCTCGAATGTTTGAGAGGTGCACTTGAAGGAAGAGGACGTGCTTCCGCTGTTTAACCTCTATTCTGTTTCTGCCTTTCATTTTGTGGGGAGTGAAGTTAGGTAAGGGAAACGGAAGTGGAAACGAGGCGCTAATTACCAACCCGTAATACATATTAGGTCTTTTCACCTATTGGGAACCAATCCTGGAGACCGCGGGGACGCCCGAGCCCCCCCAGAGGTGTCCATCGGGTCCACTCGTCCGGTCGCCAACCGGCACGATGGCGCACCTCCGGGATTTTTCGCGAGATGGCGGGGCAGCCTTTCATGAGTGGCTGGCTCACTACTTGGGCCCCCAACTATCTGCGGTCGGCCAGCGGAGAACCGTGCCTCGGATCCCGCTGCTCTCCAAAATGGACTGCCAGGTAAATTGACCTTCAATGTATCACGATCAGCTATAGTAATAAACGCAACTGTTTCCGACCCGTTCCCCATAATGGCTTCACCAAACATTCATACCGTAAAGCGACCGCTTGGCGGCATGGCTTTGTCTGGTGGGTGGTAACACGCCGCGGCCTAAGCCTACCACCTGAAACGTACTGCTCTTTTGGCGCCACCCAGGGGACACGTGTGGGACATCGAGGGCTAAATCCTACGGACGCGAGCAGTAAAAGCCCCCCAAACCTAGTTGCTTGTTTATAACTGGTAAAGACTTGCATTGAACACATTGAATTGAATTAACAGGCTACTACGGAACCCTACACTGCGCGTGGCCCGACACGCACTTGGCCGGTTATTTTATGTATGTATACCGATTACCTACCTTGTTTATAATGTAAGGTAAATATTACATTTCACCAAATTATCACATTAGTTTCACCAAAATTCCCTCAACTTCTACCGCTATCTGCTAATCCGGTAAAAACGTATAAATCCACCCAGGGGCTACCACAACGTTACATACATTCAAGTCGTTTTTTTTTTGTAGTCTCCGCCCTCTGTTTATCCTGCTATTGCTAATGCAGCACCTTTTTACTCTTATTATTATTTACTTTTTCTTTTAATGCTTGGTAATATTGTCCATTTTTAGGGTTCCGTACCCAAAGGGTAAGATGGGACCCTATTACTAAGACTCCACTGTCCGTCTGTCTGTCTGTCTGTCTGTCCGTCACCAGGCTGTATCTCATGAACCGTGATAGTTAGACAGTTGAAATTTTTACAAATGATGTATTTCTGTTGCCGCTATAACAACAAATACTAAAAACAGAATAAAGTTAAAAATAATAGAGGGTCCCCATACAAGAAACGTGTCTTTTTCGGCATTTCACGCCATCTATGAACGCTTAGTTAGGTAAACGTCCCATAGAAGGTGTTATATTGAAATGTCGATCCCTAACACCTTTGTTAGACGTTAGATGGCGTTATAAGAAATAAAATGTTTATTAATTATTATTTTTTGTTGGCGAAAAATGATAGTGGTATTTTTTGCTCGATCTTATAAAATACTGTAGTGTGGTACGGAACCCTACTAGTACGAGTCTGACATGCACTTGTCCAGTTTATTATTTGTTTGTTTTTTGTTTTCTAATTTACAATATATTTACATGAGCATTACAATTTTACTGCTATTCAGGTTTCTGTTTTACTATTGACCCATTTAGTCTTGCCGCCTAAAAAAACATAAAATATAATATCATCCCTATGATATTATATTTTATGTTTTTTTTTTTGTTTTTTTCGCGCATTACTTCGTCGTTTATGAACTGATTTTGATATTTCTTTTTTTGTTGGAAAGGAGATATCCCTAGAGTGGTACAGTAATTTCTTCGAGAACTGATAAGTATCTTCAGAGATATGGAGAAAAACACCCCAAACTCGCTACTGAAAATTAATATTTTAGTTTAGCGCGGCATTTGAAGTCGGTTATTTTAGTTATTTAAACGATCTTGTTAAAGAATGAAAGCATTGCTTAACGGATAAGCTAACAGTTTAGTTTACTATTAATGCGGAATAACCGGTAATGACCGGTAATGACCGGTAGGTGATTTTCAGTGGGACACACGCACACGCACACGCACACGCACACGCACACGCACACGCACACGCACACGCACACGCACACGCACACGCACACGCACACGCACACGCACACGCACACGCACACGCACACACACCCATAGAAACACACTTAGGAAACACACTTAGCAGTATCCCGCTATATCACGTATTAATCTCTGCTGGCGTATTAATATCGCTGCGTCCCGCGAAGTGAATCTGACTTAACTAAGAATGTATTAAGTCTCGTAGTAGCCCCCCGGCTGCATTATTTGTTCAAAACGCGAGCTTCACAATTAGCGCAGTCTCACTGTTTACCCTATCAGTCCGAACTGACCAGATGATTTATGTGACGTTTTTATTCCACCTTTTCAGTTTGTAGCTTTTTGCAAACTAACAATGAGATATAAAATTATTTCTAGAAAACTTTATGATGATTTATTCTCACGTGTCTAGTGATATTGTAACGTACTGACACCCATATTCAAGCAGATTTTGACAATGGCATGGTGGTGTAAACAAAATCCCCCGCCGCGTCTGTTTGTCTGTCTGTTCACGATAAACTCAAAAACTACAAACAAATCTGGAAGCACTTTTCGTCAATAGATAGAGTGATTCTTGAGGAAGGTTTAGGTGTATAATTAGTTAAAGTATTCTGTAAATTGGTTGAAATTAAAATGATTGTAGAAGATGGCTTTGATGATGAAGATTGTTGATTTTGTTGTGGTAGGATTTCTGCTAGTTGAAGTGGTAGGACTTCTGCTAGTCCGCCGGTACCACCACTTTGCCAATTGATTTTCAGCCGTGAAATAGGAATGTGTTTCGCTTGAAATGGCAAGGTGTCCAATGAAATTACAGGGCATGTGAGACTCAACATCTTTATGTCTCAAGGTATCAGGTGCAGTTCCGTGACATGCAAAATCCTGGCAATCCAGAAATTTGCATGTCGCTGTATCTGTTATAGGTAGACGTCATCGCTTACCATCAGGCGAGGTCGTGCTTGTCCTGTTACCTTTTACCATAAAAAATAGCTAATACAAATAAAAAATGTAGGCATATTTATGCTCTGTCCGTGCAAAGCCGGGGCGGGTCGCTAGTTGCCAATAACGTATTGCTGACCTTATGCGTATATCAGCACTGTGAAACAACCGCAAATTGCATTGGTGTACCCGAACCTTTATGCTAGTAGTGCATGGTAGTAGGACACTATCTAGTGTCCGCCTGGCCAGCTACCACTCTCAAGTTAAAAAATCTGTCGCCAAAACATCTAATGTGTTCCGGCAGTTATCCTTGAGAGCCAGTTCCCTTTCTAGGCCTAGCGTGCTACCATCCTAGATCGTATATAATAAATAAAAATATTTATTTATTTATTTATTGGCACACAAAACAGAATTCCCGAGAATTCCCGAGAACACTTCGACAGTGGTAAAATGTCCCTCCTCCTGTAACTTTTAAAGTGAGGGAGGGAAAAAATTTAAATATATATATGCTGTAGATATCAATAAACACTTTCAACGAAAATTGGTTTGAACAAGATATAGTTACCAGCACTATTTGAGATAAAGCAACCGCAAAAATAAATTTGAAAATTATTTGGTAGCAAATATTATAGTAAAATACTCTACTCTGTTATGGAACCTAAGGGTCAGTTCACACCGCGACGCGACGCGACGAGAGGCGACGCGAGGCGACGCCACGCGACGCGGCCAGAAACCGCGCGGCGCTTCAGGCTGAAGCCACTGAACTAACTCAATGATATGTGTATCTTTTTATATAGTAAGTAAAGTTCTTTTTTGTAATACTCTCTTAATAAATGCGCGCCGCGTCGTGTCGCGGTGTGAGCCGACCCTTACGAGTGCGTTATTTTATTAGGGATCCGAACCCAAAGGGTACCAACGGAACCCTATTACTGAGACTCCGCTGTCCGTCTGTCTGTCTGTCTGTCTGTCCGTCTGTCACCAGGCTGTATCTCATGAACTGTGATAGTTAGACGGTTGAAATTTTCACAGATGATGTATTTCTATTGCCGCTATAACAACAAATACTAAAAACAGAACAAAGTTAAAAATTAAAGGGGGTGCCCATAAAAAAAACGTGTTTTTACTATAGCGCCGTCTATGTGAACGATTGTTTAACTTATTAATAAATAATATTAATTACCTACCTTTGTGTTAACGTTCACTTAGTTGGTGTTAGAAGTTCGTTAAATATTCGTTAGATGGCGTTGTAGTTAATAAGCATGTTTGGTTTTGTCACTGTAATATAGCATAATATTATACTTATATATTATTATACTGCGGTTCGGAACCCTCCGTATGAGAGACAAAAGTCTGACTCGCACTTGGCCAGTTTTATATCTTTTAGGTAAGCTTTAAAATTCATCGAGATCTGATGAATATCTCCAAACAATACACACAACACACACACTCAAACTTGCTAAATTACCAGCGCGGTATTTGAAGCTTTTTCGGTTTCTAAACGGTCTTGAATAATTGGTTAGATTGTTTTATGGTAAGATGTAGTTTTAACTATACAATCCAGACTTTAATTATTAATATTATAAAAACGTTTGTAACTATGTAACTCTGTCTGTTTGTTACCTAATCACGCCTAAGCGGATGATCCGATCTTACTGAAATTTCACATGGAGTTACTTTATAGCATGAGGATGAACATAGGCTGCTAAATTTTTGATGTGCGACAACGAAGTCACGGGTATCAGCTGATAAGCATGCTTACTGCTCATATGTATACATGTACATGTAAATTAAACAGTCTAAAAACCTAACGTCTAAAAATCAATAGTACCCAAAGCTGCCACCTCAGTACCCTTAGTACGAGTTTTTATCGTAAACACTTTTGACAGATCTCACATAGTTTTCGAATTATTCTGGCTCCCTGATTGGTCTAAATTTAGTGAAGTGCAGTAACCACTAGAGGCGCTGTACTGTTTTTCATAGAAAATTTGTTCGATATATACGATATAGAGTTTGGTATGAAACTCGTACTAAGGGTACAGATATTATGTTTAACCTAACGGTCGATGAAATTACCCTAAATTAGGCACTTACAAATCAATTTACGTATAAAAGAAATGCATTAATAATCTAATAGCTAATCTACTCCACCGTTTCCGAACATTCTTGGAATACATCTATATTAGTCTGAGCTTCAGAAACACGTATTCAATCAATCACCAAATTTACTTGCAAGGATTTTTAAACATTCTCTATTAAATCCCTATATATTATTTTACCCTGAAAAGTGACCTAAATAATTTTATACCCTAAAAATACCCTAAGCATGTAAAAATGCCCTAAATTTAGGGTAAAATACCCTAAGGTGTAGACACTGACCAGTACCTAAGCGCGATAATTTTATCTGTCTACAAAATAAACCGTGTTCCCGAGTTGCTGCGAGTTGTGAAGCAGCTCTTGACATTTCATAAATTAACGCTTGCAAAAAATGCACAGGAACTGAAGAGGTTTTTATTAATGGTACGCGAATATGAAAATGTTTTATGAACTTTAGTTTAGACAAAATCGCGCTAATCTATATGAAATGAAAATAAACTGGCCAAGTGCAAGTCGGACTCGCACTCGTAGGGTTCCGTACCACACTACAGATTTTTATAAGATCAAGCAAAAAATACCACTATCGTTTTTCGCCAGCAAAAAATAATAATTAATAAAGATTTTATTTCTTATAACGCCATCTAACGTATAACGAAGGTTTTAGGGATCGGCATTTTAATATAACGCCATCTATGGACGCTCGAAAAAATCTCGTATGTTTTGTATGGGGAGGGTCCCCAGGGGTCTATTATTTTTAACTTTATTATGTTTTTAGTATTTGTTGTTATAGCGGCAACGGAAATAAATCATCAGTGAAAATTTCAACTGTCTAACTATCACGGTTCATGAGATACAGCCTGGTGACAGACGGACAGACAGACAGACAGACAGACAGACAGACGGACAAGGGAGTCTTAGTAATAGGGTCCCGTTTTACCCTTTGGGTACGGAAACCTAAAAAAGTATGCTCTAGCATACGTTTTTTTCTTCCCCCTCATGAACTCCTTCCTTCCTTCTAGAAAGGTTATTCTTATTCATTCGAAAGCATATTCGGATTCGGAAACTGCCTTTACTTCGATTTGGATCTTTGCAATTCACAATGCAACGATCGGTTACTATTAATACTTTTTTTTTATCAGTTATTCTAATTGCAAAGGTTTCCGCGACAAAAGAGCTCAAGGTTTTATCAATATTAAAAATTAAAAATGTAGCATTTGAATCCGAATAGGTTTTCGATGATTGGAAACCAAGGATCTGAAATACTCGTAACTTATATACGGCCACACCGCGGCGTCCTAAGATCTGCGTGCGCGAAGTACTTTTCAATTGTTTTGTGATAGCGTTTGGTGTGAACCAGTCGGTACCTACAAATACTACTGCGCTATCTGATCGCCGCCTAGATCGCGCACGCAGGACGCTGCGGTGTGTCCGAACCTTTAGACGCCGGCATTATATAGACATTCCTCGAAAGTTATACTTGTGTTTTGTACTTGTATTATGTTGTTTGAGGGCCCGGTGACGTAATCGGGAGAACGGTTCGCTTTGATGCTAGAGGTACCGAGTTCGAACCCCGCCGTGCACCAATGGATTTTCCTATAGGAAAATGTATGTGCTCTTTTCACAGTGGCCCTCCGATGAAGGAAAAACATCGTTAAGAAACCAACAACCCCCGCATGATGGTAGGGCACTATCTAGGGCCACCTGGCCAGCTACCACCTCAAGCTAGAGAATCTATCGCCAAACTTCTAATATGTTCCGGCAGCTATCCTTGAGAGCCAGTTCCCATTCTAGGCCTAGCGTGTTTACCATATTCGATCGCATCATCACTTACCAACAGGTGAGATAGTGGTCAAACGCTAGCCTATAAGATATTACAAAAAAGTTATGTTGTAAAACTACAAAAAATCCTATTTATTATTGATTTTTTGAGTATCTTATCTATTATTGTTAATTTATGTTATTGTAACTATCTATTTCAATCAATCAATCAATTATTTATTTGCTATATATATATTTATTTATTTGCTTTTCATTTATTGAAGTTATTGTTATCGGCGTTAGTCCTACTCCCGCTCTCTGGCCATTCTGAAAATCAGCGTCTTGGTTTCCAACCGACTTCCAAAAAGAAGGAGGTTATCAATACGTATGTATGTTTATTTTTTGTGTGTATGTTACGCGATTACTCCGTCAATTGTGAACCGATTTGAATGACTCTTTTTTTACGTTTACGGTACGTTTCCGAAATGGTCCCATTTTATTTTAATTCAGATCTGACAAGTATCTCCAGAGATATGACGATAAACATCTCAAACTTGCTTCTGAAATTGACTAGCGGGGCATTGAAGTCGGTTGTTTTAGTTTTTAAACTAACTTAATTATTAGGGTTTATGATCCAAAAAATCTGGACTTTGCACACTCATATTGCATTTCTTGTTCTCAACCGACTTCCAAAAAGAAGGAGGTTCTCAATTCGTCTGTTTTTTTTAAAATAATTTTTTGTGTGTATGTTACGCAATTACTCCGTTAATTCTGAACCGATTCGAATGTTTATTTTTGTAATCGGTAGGGTACGTTTCCGAGGTAATCTTATTGTAATTTCATTGAGATCTATTAAGTATCTTCAGAGATATGACGATAAACGTCTCAAACTTGCTACTGAAATAGACTCGCGGGGCATTGAAGTCAGTTGTTTTAGTTTTTAAACATACAGCATCTTAATGTTTGTTTGTATATTGGAGATTCTTCTTAAATCTGTCAAGTAATTGAGATTTTAGTTATCTGCATCTGCCTTTGAGGCATCTATTAAGTAATTAACTCTTCTAACACATAGTTCATCGCCTGAGAAACTTATCTAGACATTCTCTGGACGAAGTTATCCCGGATTTCCACAATTTGAACAAGTTTGGAATTGTTCAAGAAGTAGGACGGTCAGGACGAAGTGCCGGTTACTCCCAAAGTTTATTTATCGACTTTGAAACTTAAAGAACCGGTACTAAGAAACTCTTGTTAGCCAGTTGTGCAGTAAATAAAACCTGGTCTGTGTTCTAAACTAAGACTGTTTGACTTGATGACTTGAGTTTTAGTGATGAACTTCTGCATTTTTTTATTTCTGACAGACAGGCACTTGCCCGCTATCTCATCTGATGTTAAGTGAAGATGTGAACAGAATTACTACAAATCAACATGACGAAATTTTTAAATATTTCTACATAAATATTAATAATACTTAACTTTAAAATTTGAAATCACCTCCGACAGATCTAAGTATAATTTGGTCATTGAGGCCATTCCAATCCAATGAGCACAAACTTGATTTCTCTGCTGTAAGTTGGTGAGGAGTTGCGTATTCTGCAGATTCCAGGAGGTGTTCCAGCATCAGGTCAATGCTACCATATTGTTACAATATCATTGAAGTAAGAGGATATTAAATTTCGAATTGATTAGACCTATGGAATTTTAAATCATAGTGTCATCAACTAGAAAAAGACCATAACGGATTTTCATGCATCAAAACTAAGAACTCTCTAGATTAAGACACATATCAAACAAAAAAAAACTAAATCTAAATCGGTTCATTCGTTTGGGCGCTACGATGCCACAGACAGACACACTGACAAATTACTTGTTCACTGTTCACAATTCATAATCACTTGGTTACTATTCGCACTTGGATGTTTATAATGTTTTCTCAATTGTTTACCACTTTTCGTTTTATTTCGTATAAAAAATTCGGTCCCCTTGCTCATAGCATAGCAAGGGGACAGCGCGAACTGTATTTGTCCAGTCTGTCCCCTTGCTACGACTAAGGGAACAGCTGAACTTTTTTTTTCTTTTTGTCCACTTAAGGGGACAGCTGTCCCCTGGGTTTATTCCTGTTTGTCCTGTTTATCTAGATTAAGGGGACAAACAGGAATAAACCCACAGATACACACGTCTAACTTATAGCACCCCTTCGTTTTGCGTAGGGGATTAATGATCAAGATCGGCTTATCTAAAACATAGTCGTGAGAAATTGAGAAAATCATTGCAATTACTCATACATATTTCGGTCGTAGATATTGTCTAAAATTATAAAAATATGTATTAACTCTGGTCTCTGCAAGTGGTCCTTATGTGCAACCTCGATATAACAAATCGGAGGGGAACAAGAAAATATTCGTAATATCAAGTAATTCGTTGAACTGAGGTTTGTTATGTTGAGGTTAGATTGGTCTAAAATTCGTTATAAAGAGGTAAACTTATTAGCTATGTCTAATTTTTTCGTCATGGGATTTTGGTCAACATAATTAATGATGTTTCGCTTTTCTGCGACCGATAAGGAACACCTTTTACGTTTCTGAGCCATTTTAACTTAAATCTTTAACAATAGTGACGAGCAGAGGTGTTTACATTACTTTCCATCAAAACAACAATGATTACTTTACAAACAAAAGCGTGTCGAAACATGTCGAGACATGAATCACATTATAAGATTAAGAGTTATATTATTGGTGGAAACTTTATATAAAGGTTTTGGGTTGGCAAAATTCGTTAATTAGAGGTATGAATACTTTTTCTTGATAGTTGAAAATTCGTTATAAAGAGGTTGTACGCAAAGAATGTTCGCAATGTAAAGGTATATTTTATATTGACTCTTATGGACAATTCAAGGGGATTACGAAAAATTTGTTAAATCGAGGAAATCACTGTATGTACTGTGTTGCACTGTATTTAGCTATCTTCTACTAATAAATAGCTAACTATAATATTGGTTTTTGTTGTTTTAACGGTCAAATTTTCGTAAAGCCCCGGACAGACTTGCAGAAGTCCTACACTAAGCTTTACACTGTCTGTCACCACCCGTTGCTGCACTTGGCCTATTCACGAGGTTTCTACCAACTTTTGTTTCTCAATAATTTATATGAAACGATGAGAGAACAATTTTCCCATTTTTACCGCGCACAAAGACATAACTATAGAAAAATTCTATAACACGATCGCGCCCTTTCATTTCCAGTACCGCAATAAAAACCGTTTCTACCCACACAAACCAACTTTATAGTACTCTATAAAAATACACATTCCGATCCGACTATGACCCTGTAAAAAATAATATAGTAAGTAGAAATAGCAATATTGTTATGTAACTAATATAGTTATTTTTATTATAGTTATTTTTGTGCAATTGCCACAAAAATATGCCACCTCCCGATTATGGTGTCATTTATTTTTGGCATGTTTGGTCTTTAAGATACATAAAATATTTCAAAAATAATACTTCAATTCAATATTTAAAACCACTATCAATGGGGGATAAACTTATGTGAAATAATGCTTAAAAATAGACATAAAATAACCGGCCAAGTGCGTGTCGGGCCACGCGCAGTGTAGGGTTCCGTTGTAGCCTGTTATTCAATGCAAGTCTTTACACGTTATAAACAAGCAACTAGGTACTCCGTCTTTATCACTTTAAAGGATTTATTCTAAAGATTTTGTATTTGGTACAAAATTATCCAACATCAACGACTATAACTGCTAAACTAATAAAGTTATCTCAACCGCTATAATTTTCCTTTAAAGTTCATGAAATGCGCTATTATCACAAAATTTTCCAGATTTTTCAAGCTAGTAGTTTAGCTTTTAGAGGGACGCCCTTCTGGAACAAAAATTGGCACTTTAAAGTTTAATATTTCGTTAATGGAGCATTCAATAATAAAAAAAAGAATTGACAACCCTTAAGTCATTTTAAAAGACCTATTCAACGATACGCCACACGATGGGGTAGAGGTAGAAAAAAAAATTCATCCCCACTTCTCATATAAGGGAGCTACCCTAAAAAAAATATTTTTTACATTTTATTTCATCACTTTGTTGGCGTAATATATATACGAGTACATACCCAAACAAAATTACAGCTTTATAGTATTAAAGGTCTCTTAGCAAAACCTCGGACAGACAGACAGACAGACAGACAGACGGACATGACGAAACTATAAGGGTTCTAAAAATACCTCTGACACAATAAATAAAATTATTCTTCATCGAAGCCCTTTTGTAGAATCTGTTCATTTGAACCCTGTCAACCACCCTGTCTTGTGTGAGTGTGAGTTGGTGTGAACAGTCACTTAATTGATCAGTGACGAAATTATTTAAATATTTGCTGAAATACCGCACATATGTAACAAAGAGTACCTGAAAATTGAAGAGCAAATCAAGTATAGTGTTGTTTGCGTTAAGAAACGCCCTTGCAGATGTCGTACAAGGAAATATCACGGTTAAAAGGTAACATTACTAACGGAATTTTTAAAACGCGCACACACACTATAACAATCACTGTAATTATTACTTTGTTAATTATCCAATAGTAATTAAATAAACATCTGAAAACACAGAGCAACAATTGCATTGTTACCAGAAGAATATAAGCAGCTGTCAGTTATTTACGACTTTGACATTGACATATATGACATTTGTTTGAATAGCTGGTGGATCTAGACGTTCAGATATGGTTGATGAAAAATCATTACTTTTCTAAAATTGAAAGCTGACATAAAATTAAAGTTATTATTATTTATACTTTATTTACGATTTATAAAAATGACTACGCGATCACGCAAGCTTATGCAAGACAAAAACAATGCTGAACGCAAAATGGTCGATATGGATATGACTATATTACTAAAACAATACGAACAAACCATAGAAAAAATTAAAAAAGATTTAACCTGCAAGGAAGAATTAAACAAGAAGTTGATGGAAGAACATGAAAATAACACGGCAGAATATGAAATAATGTGTAAAGAAAATAATACTCTACGGATAAAGCTATCTAACTGTGAAAAAATTAAATCAGATTTATTATCAGATAGAGACTTGATGGAGCATAAGATACTGGAGCTTATCAAGGAGAAAGAAGAGTATGAAATTGAGCTGGCACGCATAATATATCCTATTCAAGAAAAACTGGACGTAAAATCAAAGGAACTGGATGAACTACAAATAAAGTACAGCGAATTAGTGATTGATTCTACGAATAAGCTAGAAATTAACAAGAACAAACGAAATTGTCAAGGCATCATAAAGCCAAAATTGAAATTAACTTTAAAAAATAGGAAGATTTGGAATAAGCTAAAGAAAAAAATTAATAAACTCTCCAAGAAAATACAATACTATAACGAGAAAAATGAAACTAAAGAAATACAAGGAGACAATATAAAAGAGATTGAAAAGGAATATCTATTTCAAGAGAACGTGTTACTAACGGACGAATTATTAAAGATAAGTGCCATAATCGGAGATCAACTAATTGAGAATAATAAATTAATTGAATTGGTCAATAAGTTAAAAATTAACCACGCTCAAAATGAAAAGACCATTGATACGGTAAATTACATAGAAAAACAAATAAACAAGCTGCAGAATTTTATTGATAGTACTGTTGAAGAAAACTGCGAATGTAATAATAAAGGTGAGAATAGGATAGCGGATTGCTCCCTAAAAACAGAGGAACCTCTGACGAAAAACTCTAAACTATCAATCGGTAATAATAACATTTTAAATGACATCAGAATGTATTCAGACATGTCAGGTCATGGGCTCGCAGCCTGGCTTACAGGACACACCAACAAGCGTATCTTCAACTTTTGTAGTCCTGGATTGTCTCTTAGCATATTAATTAAGAAACTTTGTGATGACATTGCCTTGGCAACTTCAATATCATCTTGGGTTTTAATAGTCGGTGAGACGATAAATAACACCCGAAAGGATTTTAGAGACAGCATCCAAGAGTTGTTAGACACAATTACAAAACACCCAAATCAAACGGTGTTCATATGTACATTACCATATGGTAACAATTATAAATACGATAACTTCATATACAGATTAGTCTCTAGAAATCATGTTGTATAAATCTATATTTAGATATAGATTTATACAACATGATTTCTTGTTACGACAACATTGAATTAATTGATACAAATAATATCAGTGCTCTGGCTTCATGCAAAAGAGTATTTAATCTTAGATATCGTGACATTTTAGGCAAAATTTTAATTTCAAATATTGACGCTCCTATTGGAAAGAGAAAGACAATTATAAATGTTATAACAATTGACGAGCTTAAGTTTAATGAAAATAGGCTTTTATCCAACGATATTGCAAACGTTGATGCGATTGGAAATGAGCATAGTAAAACTAAACCAAATTTTTTAACAATGTGCCGGACTCAGCAAGTATTAAGATAGTGCATCAAAATATTCAGGGTTGCTTGAGTAAGGAAGAAGAAATTAGTCTATTTTTAGAACACAATTTGGTAGATGTTTTGTGCCTTACTGAAAGCTGGTTAAAAGATTATGAGATGCAGTTTGGTTTAGGTATGCATATAGTAGGAAGCCACTTCTGCAGGGCAAAGGCTATCAGAGGTGGTTCCATTATACTACTTAGTAAAAACCTTAAGTTTAAGTGCAGATCTGATGTTGTAAGACTTTCTGTTGAACGGAATATTGAGATCTCCTGCGTAGAGTTATGTCAATACATTATTATTAATGTGTATAGACCGCCATCTGGATCATTTAGTATTTTCGAAACTGTAATGGAAGAGGCTCTACGAAAAGTTGACTCTAAGAGTAAACATGTTATCGTCACCGGAGATTTTAACATAAATTTATTAGAACAATCTAATCTAAAATCTAGTTTTATAAACCTATTCGAATGTTTTGATCTATGCCCTCAATTTTTAGAGCCCACAAGAGTAGGTGGTTATTGGGTGTTCTACTCCACCCACAGGGTGGTGGGTGGAGTAGAACACCCAATAACCACAAATTGATTATCTCTCGCCATTTGTGTTTTAGAACTCTCAACGACCCTGGTAAGAACAGGCAAAAAACAGATACAGAAATAGAAATAAAATAACAGAAACGAGCAAACGCAGTTGAGTATATAATTTTGATCAACATGTTTTAGAACTCTCGAAGCCTCCGGTGTAATAATTTTAATAAACATGTTTTAGAATTCTCAAAGCCTCCGGTAAGATCAGGCAAAAAACAGAAACAGATACAGAAATAAAAACAGAAACAGAAACGAGCGAACGCAATTACTAGTTTGCTTATTTGGTAACCAAAAAAACTCAACCGTTCCGCTCATAAGGTATATCGTTTGATCAACTGATGTGTTGTGGAACCCTCAATATATTTAAATTGGTCTGTTATAGATAGAAAAGAACGGAGAAAAAACTGAATTGGTGTTAAAATAACAGAAACGAGCGAACGCAGTTGGGTATATAATTTGATCAACATGTTTTAGAACTCTCAAAGCCTCCGGTGTAATAATTTTGATCAACGTGTTTTAGAACTCTCAAAGCCTCCGGTAAGAACAAGCAAAAAACAGAAACAGATACAGAAATAGAAACAGAAACAGAAACGAGCGAACGCAATTACTAATTTGCTTTTTTGGTAACCAAAAAACCCAACTGTTCCGCTCATCAGGTATATCGTCTGGTGTTTTTCACTAGTAGTAACTGACAATTTACTTACTTAAATCTTACAAACTAATTTTGTATGACGAAATATTTATTAGATCAAACAAGATACATTTGTATAATTCCAGAGCGTAGGTGTTCATACTGGAAATCTGAAACAATATAAAAAATATTACAAAATTAAAATCTGCTACCCCTAAAGCACCAACTTTTATATTTTCTGTGCTTTAAAGAAATGTGTGTATATACGTAAATTAAAATTCAAGCGTAGTCACTCACCATTTTCATCTAAAGGATTTTAATTTATTAAATTCATGAAGATCTCATTGTTCCTGCTGCTTGTCGCTCCTGTAAAATAGAAATTGGTACACATTAGTTTAAAACTAAGAATACACAATTTTATTTTTAAAAATCTTTACTCAGAATAAATCAAATTAAACTTGGAAATAACTAAACATTAAATCAGTGTGTAGTTAATATAAATAGCAATCGAAAAATAATCATTTTTATGTAATTTTTTAATATTATTTTCTTTACCTAACATTTACATAACATGTTCAAAATAATTAGGATCGTTTAAAAAACCGACTTCAACTGTCACTATAATAAATTTGAGTAGCAAGTTTGCGGTTATTATCTCCATATTACTCAGAATAAATCAAATTAAACTTGGAAATAACTAAACATTAAATCAGTGTGTAGTTAATATAAATAGCAATCGAAAAATAATCATTTTTATGTAATTTTTTACTATTATTTTCTTTACCTAACATTTACATAACATGTTCAAAATAATTAGGATCGTTTAAAAAACCGACTTCAAATGCCACTGTAATTAATTTGAGTAGCAAGTTTGCAGTTATTATCTCCATATCTCTGGAGATACTCATTAGATCTTGATAAATTTACAATGGGAACCACTACAAAAGTATAATCTTTGACATAAATATATAATTTAAAAAATCGGACCACAATTGACAGAGAACAAAAATAATAAATATTTCACAGTGAAACATAGAACATCCTCCTTTTTTTAAGTCGGTTAGTAGGGCTTTTTGTCGTATGAAGACCTATTTTATTTTTTCGATTTCTAGTTATTGAGAAAATCTTTATTATATAATACGACAGAAACTTTGTTTGTAATTTTATTTTCGAATCAATCAAAAAAGTTTACGTTGCAAAGTATTATACAATAAAAGCTAGGTACTTACTTGTTAATTCCAAATAGTTAATTAGTATAGAATGAATGGTCTTGTTCACACGCTCGATAGTAGGTACAAACGTACGAAGGATGGATTGAGTTACATGTACATCGTAAGCATTTCTTTTAAGGGTTCGCATACACGTTCGTTTTTAACTCTGCGATTGAATTGTTCTGTAGGTACAGATAAATCATGTCCCTATAACCTGTAAATGTTTATACCATTAAGTTTGCACTGTACAGTTAATTGAATGCTATTTTAACCGACACCTAACCAAGGAGTAGGTTCTGAATTCGTCGGAATCTTTTTTTATGTATGCTTCTCGATTACTCAAAGATGGCCGTACCGATTTAGAATATTTTTTATATTGTTTGAAAGGACACACTTTCCAAGTAATTTCATTTAAATTTCATCGAGATCTGATGACTATCTCAAGAGATATCGGGAGACAAACACATCAAACTTGGCACATGACTAGCGTGACATTTGAAGTTAGTTCTTTTAGTTTATTAACGATTTTAAATTATAATTATAACCATTCAGTTAAACTATCATTCATATGTATAGTCAAAACTATTTAGTGAAAACGAGCAGTTAAAACTCAAGGTGTGTAGCGGCCTTACGACAAATTATTTTTAAACAGACTTAACAGATAGCGTTTGTACGAATTACTTTTTTGTTTGTTATATCAATCATTTATGAACTGATTTGTTTTTTTCTTTTTACCGACTTCACATAAAGGAGGATGTACTCAATTCGTCTGTATAATTGTATTTTTTTGTTACCTCAGAACTTCATCACTAATTAACTGTGTGTGGATTTGGAGAATGTTTTTATTTTTTATAAATAGAATATGTTTACAGTGTAGTTCCATTTTAATTTTATCAAGATCTGATAAGTATCTCCAGAGATATGGAGATAAAGACCTCAAATTTAGTACTGAAAATGACTTGCGCAGCATGTGAAGTCGGCTTTTTGTTTTGTGAACGATCTTAAATTATGTAAAAATGTAAATAGTAATACTTTCCGTGTGGTGTATTGTACAGTTCAAATAATTAGATACCGTCTTATTATCTAAACACATAAAATATGATTGCAATATTTTATGCACTGACTTTTAATTTTACGTAAAACATTAAAGGCAATCCGGACAACCGGGCCCCCTACCTATTTACCAAATCCGTTGCCAGAACCGATGATGTTAATTTTTTTCAAAATAATCATGCTGTTGCATGATTAGGTGCTTTAATAGTAGTATACAGGATGTATTGTAATGCTAAATAATGAAATGTAGCTGATCAGAATGTTCGTTTAAATTGAGCTAAAATAGAGTTAAAATAGAGAAAATATAAGGCGCGTCGCTCACTACCAAGTCGTGGCGGCGTAGTATTTTTGGTAAATGCATGTTGCCCTTTAATATCATCTGACAGAATATACACTCACGAACTAATAAACTGCACCAAAGTTCAGTATTACTTTCGAATTAATTGAATGGTCTTTTCCAGTATACAAACATACACTTAAGGATATGATACTTCGCTGCTATGAAGTTAACGAACCAAACTATAGGTTTCAATCTAACGTTTATATTTTATTTCTAAGGCGTCTCGGACTTTGATTTAGTTTAATATTCCGTAAATGTAGGTTTACCCTACCTAATTAGATTATTAATGTTGATCAACCAAAGAGTATATCAAAATAAACTTTAATAATGTGAGTGCCTGTTGTGGGGTTTTATAATGAAAAACAATCAATCAATTAATTTATTTATTAAGAATATACCAACAAAAAATGTTCGTTTTATAATGATTAACAAAGCCCTCTGTACTCAGCCATATACAACTTGACATTAATTTTAAAATTAAATTATTTGAAAGGTAATAGTTAATGTTATAATTTATATTAGTTATAATAGTTAAAATTTTAAATTTGTCAATTAATATTCTTGCACACTATAGTAGGCTTACTTCAGCCATGATAAATTACTTTATTTGACGTCTAGAATAGGTTTGCGTTTGCATGTAAAGCTGCTTAATGTTTTATTCTAATGGAATTCTAGTGGGGTAACGAACGCAGAACCATATGATAAAAAAATGACTACCGTACCATTCTTCTACATTACATGATTATGTATCTAGGTAATATTAGTAATTAGAGATGTTTCAGTTTAGCATATTTAAGCAAGGATGTAGAATTGAAATTTAAATTGTAGTAAGCGAGGAACATCTTCTTCGCTGTTCACGATGATATGGTAGAAAGAAGCACACCGTTGCCGTTTATGGGGCAAGGTTTATTATATGAGATAGAAGTATTACCTGATACTAGAATACTTAGGAGAATAAATAGGGGAAGAAAGCCTGTGAGTGAGGCGTTTTAGGCGGAGTTTGCAGCATGCATGTTCTTAAGACCTTAGATGCCTGGGTCTTACACCCGGCCTGGTGCAGCCTTAGGGCTACTCTGCCCCCTCATTCCACCTGGTAAACACCACAACATGTTACAATGTATGGTAATCATTAGATTATTTAAAGGGTATGTTCGCGGGGGACAAGTTTGAGCATTTTAAGAGAAGCCTTTCCTGACCCTTACTAATAATATTAGGGAAAGATTTGAGAGTAGAAAAGTGGAATTTATAGTCGCTATCTCACTGCTTTTAAGTTTATAATATATATGGTATTATTATATGTTAATAAATATGCCACGTACATGACCGTTAGGTCTAAAGGAAGGTTTTTAGGTAAGAAATATAACACTACACAACAAGATTTTGGATGAAATGTACAATTTATGCGCCCATCTTGTTAGACGGATTCGCATGGAAAGGTGGATTGATTTCAATGAAATTATACCTGTATCTCGGCGTTAGACAGAGATCTAGCTTTAAGCTTAAGCTAGAATATAACATCGATATAATTTGGACACTTCGTGCATAACAAGTTAAATATGATAACTCACAGTTTCAGTGTCCCTCAAAACTTTGAACAAAAAAACAAAATGGATGTCAAGGCGTGCCATTGACCACTGCACAGTGCACAGAGTACTGATCTGATACTGAATAGCCCTACTACGTTATAAGAGTAGGCACTTCTCTACATTGTTGATACCCGATTTATGAACGTACTTTATAGCCAACCTAACTTAACGGAAAGTATTGCTTATACATTTCATAGAAACTTTTTTTGCAGGGTTAGTTGGTACAAAGTACGTTCATAATTATGGGTTATTTAATAATGTATGCAATGTCGCGAGACGACCACTGTATATTTTTAATTCATTAGCGTCCTCTATGGAGAAACTACGTAACTACTACGATAAGTAGGTTATCATTGAGTATTTACCGTAAGATTTTATCAATTTTTGATTAGACCAAAACTTTGTAATGATTTCGACAGATAGCGTGAAATTTAAATAAGGAAGCCGTTCGATATTGATTATTATATACGAGGAGTTTATTGGATCCATTGATCGAGTTATTTAGATTGAATTTATTTATTGAGTTACCTATTGGAGAGCAATTATTTAGATATATTTATAGTATTTAGTTATTGGTGAGTTTATTAGTGTTCCCGTTAGATGGTGGGACTAGTATAAAAGGATGTATTGGATTATTTAAATTATGGTACTTTTATTAGTTTTATGCTAGATTTGTTGGTAAGATTTTAGGAAGTGTTAATAAATGAAATAATTCAAAACAACGATGTTAATGTATACGATTATATAATAAATTTCTTAAATATATTCATGATTAACTGTCTGTGAGCAGATTTTAAACCATTGCAAATCCCAGTTACATGAAAAATTAGCTATTATTAATTTATAATTATATTATTAATTAATTAGCTAAAGATTTGTGCCCTCTTTGAGAAACGACGTAACTATTACAATAAGTATGTTATCATTGAATATTTTTTTAATTCTTCTTCAGTCAGTTCAGTCTTATAAATTTATAAGACCCTAACTTGTAATAGTGCCGACAGATTAAAATTATTGTATTATTATTATGCGCTTTCAAATTTATTTATTTGTAGTGGATTTTAGGGAGTAATAAAAAATAAATTTACCAAAAAAAAAACCTAATCGGTTCATAAACAGCAGTTAAATATGAGTTTACAATCAAAAACATCATACATACAAATCGAGTACGACGTATCTTGTTTATTGAAGTCGGTTAAATAGTAATCTTTGCCGAAGGCCTCTACACACATGGAGTTTTAATTGCAATAAGTATTCGTATTTTATTAAAATAAACAAATTTGAACTTAATCTATAGCATAAAGCTACCTACTGGTCGCACTCAAATAACATGAGAAAAACCTTTTCTGTTACCCGACTACGATAGAATTAAAAGTGAATGTATAAAATATTACACACACTAATAATAAAAAAAATATACAAATATACAACAAGTAAAAAAGTCAATTAATCATCAAATCTAACATTTGAAAACAGTCTTCATTATTCACTATCTCACCTGATGTTTCGTTTCGTGGTCGAAGATTTTATGAAACAGCGTTTGTTAATTGCAAACACTTATATGTGGTTAGGTAATGATGTAAGCAGGTCTAATAATGCACACAGGAAGTATTTGGTTCATAAACAACAGTTAGGTATGAGTTAATCGTACATACATATGGAGTACGTATCTCTGTTTATTGAAGTTGGTTAAAAAAGTAATCTTTGTCTCTGGAACATATCTGGAAACATACCTGGAGTTATGAGGCAACAAACAAAAAATCATAAAATCAAATCGAGAACGTATCTCCATATATTGAAGTCGGTTAAAATGTAATATTTGTCTCTACAGCATAAATCAAGCCTTAATTATAGAATGTCGACGTAGCCGTAAGTCGATACCCAGTCACCTTTTATCAACAGTGTAGGGAAATAAACTGACCTATATCTTCAATTATGTATCTCTAAGCGGATATATAGATTTAGATCGTTCCTTCCTCTTACCAAAACCTTTATATATCCGGTATATCTTAATGAAGATTTTTTTATTATTCAATTTCAACCGTGATATATAATTATTTGGATCACATCATCAATAACAACAGGTAAGAAAAAAAAATTAAAAAAAATGCAAGTTACGACCTAATAATGTTAAATAATATAGGTTTTAAATCTCGACTATGCTTAATTTTGGATATGGAATATACTAACGGATATAATGTGTCTTTTTGAGTGAGTTTCAGATATATCAGAAGCAGTTATACCAAGCGGATCAATATCCTTTTATGATCAAAATTTATTATTATATGGAAGGATATACGATAGTTCCACTCCTCTGTCAGATACCCAAGCCTATTGCAAAGGTGAAATATTCTGTTAAAATACGAGTACTTACTACTTTTTAGATTGGAATATTATTTGCTGACAAATAGGTATTCTACTGAGACTGATAAAAATAGGGTTCTCTCATGTCATTTGAATCAACGCAATCCTCGGAGCTAGTAGCAAGCCAGGGGGACGAGCATTAAATTGATCGTTTTTATGTAGTACGCACTCTTTCATCAAATATTACTTATTAGTTCAATAGAAAAAGGCGATTACACTGCGATCGACTTGGCGTACAAATCTTCATATAACCGGTTTATAGTTCGGTACCTTGTGCGTTCCATCTCATTTATCAATAAAATACCGATATATAAAAATTGAATTGAAGTTGAAGTGTACTATCTCCATGGTTAAGATTCAATAGCTCAAGTGTTAAAATTTAGGTCTGGTAAATGTTTAAAAGTTATACAACGTTTTGTAGGAAAAAAGTGTTTATTTGCTTATGTAACTTTAATAAATAAAACAGTAGGTACTACATTTTCATGTTTAAAACAAATTACTTACTATAATTTAGACGTATTTCACATAAACAATGTAAACAAATTAAGTGTGCTACTACTTACTTGATTAATTAAAAATGCTAATCACTAATTCAGAATCACTGATCATATTTTCAGTTAAGTAACTAGTAAGTTTAAGTTAGGAAGCGTATACAAAAACTCGATTTTTCAGTATTTTTTTGCTCGATGGTACGGAACCATGGTAAAGTGTTAGTCCAACTTGCATTTGGCCAGTTTATTTCTTCACACGGTTGATAAAAGGTTTTGAGTTACAGCTTCGACAACATTAAAGGCTAAGGGTGTTGTACATACGTTTTAACTCTACGATTTAATTTTAGTTTGAAAGTTTTCGTATATTCATATTGAATGTGAACATGTAGGCTTTTTTTGCGTTGTATTTTTTGGATTTGTAAGTACTTATTTTACTAATGAGTAGACCATCTTCTGGGAGACTTCTGGGACCTTAGCTTTTAATGTCGATGAAGCCGTAACTCGAGACTTCGTTTGTTTTGTTAAAATATCAGTACTTAATACCTATTAGATTGGAATATTATTTGCTGACAAATAGGTATTCTACTGAGACGGATAAAATAATAGGGTTCTCTCATGTCATTTGAGTCAACGCAATCTTCGGAGCTAGTAGCAAGCCTGGGGGACGACCATTACATTGATCGTTTTGTATGTAGTACGCACTCTTTCATCAAATATTACTTATTAGTTCAATAGAAAAAGACAAGACACTGCAATCGACTTGGCGTACAAATCTTCATGTAACCGGTTTATAATTCGGTTACCTTGTGCGTTCCATGACATTTATCAATAAAATATCGATAAATAAAAATTAAAGTACAAATAACATTTTAAGAAAATATTATTGTAACATGCTATTGGGATAAACTGCAGCCTATGTCACTCTCGAAGTCCTCTGACCAACTTTATACAAAATTCACATAAATCTGTTGAGCTGTTTTGACGTGAAAGGATAAATAACATATAAACATACTTTTACATTTTTTAAACATTAAAAGTTATAATAATATATTTTTAGTATTATATATTTTATTGTGATTTTGTTTTAGTTATTATAATATACAATGGTTTGTAGGAAAAAACGTCTTGAAGCACCACTGTCGAATACAACCAGTCCGCGACACAGACAAAAATCACCTTTTTTACTTATTCTGTGGTTTTGGTACAAAAATACCTTTGATTGTCCAGTACTTGAAGTATATATCTAGTCTATGGTAAAGATTTAATAGCTCAAGTGTTAAAATGTAGGTCTGCCAAATTTTTAAAACATTAAAAGTTATAGAATGTTTTGTAGGAAAAAAGTGTTTATTTGCTTATGTAACTATAATAAATAAAACAATAGGTCTGTACTATATTTTCATGTTTAATACAAATTACTTACTATAATTTAGACTTATTTCACATAAACAATATAAACAAATTAAGTGTGTTACTACTTACTTGTTTAATTAAAAATGCTGATCACTAATTCAGAATCACTGATCATATTTTCAGTTAAGTAACTAGTAAGTTTAAGTTAGGGAGCGTATACAAAAAACTCGATTTTTCATTCAGTATTTTTGCTCGATGGTACGGAACCATGGTAAAGTGTTAGTCCAACTTGCACTTGGCCAGTTTATTTCTTCACACGGTTGATAAAAGGTTTTGAGTTACAGCTTCGACAACATTGAAGGCTAAGGGTGTTGTACATACGTTTTAACTCTACGATTTAATTTTAGTTTGAAAGTTTTCGTTTATTCATATTGAATGTGAATGTATAGGCTTTTTTTCACGTTGTATTTTTTGGATTTGTAAGTACTTATTTTACTAATGAGTAGACCATCTTCTGGGAGTAGCTAGATCAAAGATTTAACGTTCCTGTACCCATAAATGATGTCGTTACAGCCTATTCATTTTCAACTATCTATATATTCACCTAGAGTTTTAGCTGCGCGTTTTAACTAAATGTTTTAAATTAAAATAGCATTGGATAGTTCATGTATATATTGAAAACTTTAATCGTAGAGTTAAAACGTATGTACAAACCCTTAGCTTTTAATGTCGATGAAGCCGTAACTCGAGACTTCGTTTGTTTTGTTAAAATATCAGTACTTAATACCTTTTAGATTGGAATATTATTTGCTGACACATAAAAATATGTGCTATAAAACCGTGGAACAATTGGTAAACCGTCACATTCGGCGAGAGGTAATCCTACCTTGGACTCTCAGAATGAACTTACCATGGTTCATCCAACCGTATGTGTTTAGGCAATGAGAGATAATCCTACCTTGGACTCTCAGAATCACACTTGCCACAATTCATCAAACCCTGTGTGTTATGAACACAGTTGGTGGGAGATAATCTTACCTCAGGCTCCTAGAGTGAGTTCATCACATACGACGAGAGATAATCCTACCTCGGACTCTCAGGATGATACTTACCATGGTTCATCCAACCGTATGTGTTTGAGCATCGAGAGATAATCTTACCATGGGCTCTCAGAATGACACTTACACAATTCATCCAACCGTATGTTTTATGAACACAGTTGGTGGGAGATAATCTTACCTCAGGCTTCCAGAGTGAGTTAATCATATACAGCGAGAGATAATCCCGCCTTGGACTCTCAGTTTATACTTATATTGCTCACTCAGCCGATTGTGTTTATACATCGCATGCGGCGAGAGATAATCCTGCCTTGGACTCTCAGGATGACATAAGGGAGGGGGTTTTAGTCAGTAGGAGTCTGACATAACCGAAGAGTCTGTGCTCAACGGCATCCAATGAGGATTTCCCCCTCCGACGAAAAAAAAAAAAAAAAAAAAAAATACATTTGTGTTAGAAACATAGTTGGTGGAAGATAATCTAACCTCAGACTTCCAGAGTGAGACTTACCATGGACCACTCAGCCGATTGTGTTTAGGCACCACATGAGATATAATCAATTTTAAGATAAAATGATATAACAAACGAGTTGATTAATAGTACATTACGGTACAAGTGTGTAATGTTGGTGATTACCGCTGAGGCGCCATTGAGATCCGAGCCGTTAGGTGAAGGTCTTAAGAGAGCCGAGGACGGTATTCATCAATACACACGTGTATCATACGACGTTTTTTAACACACTTGTGAAGAAAATAATACAAAAAAATCATGTTATATAGTAGACAATTATAGATATTTTACCTTGGAGTTTTCAGGTAGTAAACTTTCCATAACGTTCAAAGGGCTTCACATCTTATATTGGGCGTTGTACAACATAAATCATTTTCTTTATAACTAGTACTTTTAGACATTTCAATTAATAAATAACTATAATTTCATCAGCGAAAACG
Source organism: Cabera pusaria (assembly GCA_954871355.1). NCBI lineage: Eukaryota > Metazoa > Arthropoda > Insecta > Lepidoptera > Geometridae > Cabera > Cabera pusaria. The sequence continues at coordinate 3,832,164 of OX940904.1, read as the reverse complement.
AGTTGTGAAAAATGTTTCGCAATGGTGGGAAAAAATTCATTAGTTTTCCAATGCGCGCGCATCTAACAATGGCGATCGGCCATAGACTAAAAGAATGAGGTTTATTTATTTATTTATTTTTTTGTTTGACGCGGTTAGCGTTTTGGCCACGTACAGAATGGGGAATTATAGTTTTTACAGACAAAACAAAAGTTATAATTAAATAAAAGTTTTGTTTATTAAACACGTACAAGTTAAAATTATCTATTTAAACACGAAGTTGTTTAAAATGAGCAAGCAATAGGTATATTAATTTATTTGTGCTATTGCACACGATCTTTTTTGTATCGAAACTTTTTTAAGAACAAAGCAACACAACCAATAAAATTAAAAAAAAATATCTATAACTCACTTGCGAATAATAGTAATTAAAAAGTCACAGTTTGATAACAGGCGTCATTGTGTGCCTGATTGCAGTGAAATAAAAGCCACTTCATGAGCAAGTGTATTAAAAACGATATACCCAACTGCGTTCGCTCGTTTTTTGTTATTTTAACACTGACTCAGTTTTTTCTCCGTTCTTTCCTATGTATAACAGACCAATTTAAATATATTGAGGGTGCACAACACACCAATTGATCAAACGATATACCTGATGAGCGGAACAGTTGGGATTTTGGTTACCAAAAAAGCAAATTAGTAATTGCGTTCGCTCGTTTCTGTTTCTGTTTCTATTTCTGTATCTGTTTCTGTTTTTTGCTTGTTCTCACCGGAGGCTTTGAAAGTTCTAAAACACGTTGATCAAAATTATTACTCCAGGGTCATTGAGAGTTCTAAAACACGTTGATCAAAATTATTACACCGGAGGCTTTGAGAGTTCTAAAACATGTTGATCAAATTATATACCCAACTGCGTTCGCTCGTTTCTGTTATTTTAACACCAATTCAGTTTTTTCTCCGTTCTTTTCTATCTATAACAGACCAATTTAAATATATTGAGGGTTCCACAACACATCAGTTGATCGAACGATATACCTTATGAGCGGAACGGTTGAGTTTTTTTTTGGTTACCAAATAAGCAAACTAGTAATTGCGTTCGCTCGTTTCTGTTTCTGTTTTTATTTCTGTATCTGTTTCTGTTTTTTGCCTGATCTTACCGGAGGCTTTGAGAACTCTAAAACATGTTTATTAAAATTATTACACCGGAGGCTTCGAGAGTTCTAAAACATGTTGATCAAAATTATATACTCAACTGCGTTTGCTCGTTTCTGTTATTTTATTTCTATTTCTGTATCTGTTTTTTGCCTGTTCTTACCAGGGTCGTTGAGAGTTCTAAAACACAAATGGCGAGAGATAATCAATTTGTGGTTATTGGGTGTTCTACTCCACCCACCACCCTGTGGGTGGAGTAGAACACCCAATAACCACCTACTCACAAGAATAACAAAAACTTCAGCAACATGTATTGATAACATTTTTAGTAATTGTGAAGTTCTTAGTAAATCTGTTATACATAAACTCAGCTCAGACCATACAGGACAAAGTGTGATTGTACCCATGAGCAATAATGCACACAATGACTATTTAAAAATGACTACAACGAGATGTATCACACGTAAAAAAATAGAAATCTTTAAGTCAATGTTTGACATTAAGCAACGTGATTTTAATAAAGTCAATACTAAATCGAATAACGATCCAAATGTAAATTATTTTAATTTTTTAAATGTATTAAAATTATGTTACGACGAAGTTTTCCCATTGAAAAATAAGATTAAAAATAATAAAATGACATTAAACGATTGGGCTACGAAAGGCATTTACAAGAGTAGAAATAAGCTATACGAACTTTATAGTGAAAAGGCCTATAGAAATGAGTCATTTTTAAATTATGTCAAAAAATATAGCAAAACTTTTAAGATAGTGTGCAAGGAAGCCAAATCAAGGTATATTAATAATATGATAGCAACTTCAAATAATAAAATAAAAACCGTATGGTCAATAATTAAAGCAGAAACAGGAAAATCACGTAATCATAAAGGGCAAATAGAGATATTGTATCAAAATAAAATTGTGTCAGAAAAGATGGAATTGTCGAATATCTTTGCAAATTATTTTCATAAAGTGCCTTACGAGACGACGAAATCCCTATACCCCTGTAAAAATAGAGCTTTAACTTGTCTAATAGAAAATATACAACCTAATCCACACAACTTTACTTTTCATCAAATATCCGTATCTAATATTATTAAAACCTTCAAATCACTAAAATTAAAACTATCCGAGGATATTTGGGGATTCTCTATTTCGTTTATAAACAATATCATTGTAACTCTGGCTCCGTATCTTGCTGATATCTTTAATGATTGCTTACACAATAACATATTTCCAGATCTCATGAAGTTCAGCAAAATAATACCTCTGTTTAAGAGCGGTAGCCATCTAGAGTTGAATAATTACAGACCCATTTCAATTCTGCCTGTTTTCAGTAAGATTTTTGAAAAAATATTGCTTAATCAGCTTATTTCTTTTTTTAATTGTAATAAAATCTTCTACTCAAAGCAATTTGGTTTCACAAAAGGATGCTCTACAACAGATGCCGTTACAACTTTTATTGACAACATTTTTGAAGCTTGGGGCAGTTCTCAAGATATGATTGGTATATTCTGCGACCTTTCAAAGGCTTTTGATTGTGTCAAACACGACATACTGTTGGCTAAACTGTCACATTACGGTATTCGGGATGGAGCTCTGGAGCTCCTACATTCTTACTTATTTCAGAGGATAATGCGTGTAGATGTAGATAGTGTCCTTTCAGACACATTATCCGTAAAGATAGGTGTTCCTCAGGGTTCAATCTTGGGTCCATTTCTATTCTTGGTCTACATAAATGACTTACCCTTTTTTATGGAGAAATTTGCGAAACCTGTTTTATTTGCAGATGATACATCACTGTTGTTTAATGTCAAAAGAAAACTTGATAATACTGACAACATTAATTTGGCTTTACATGACATCCATAATTGGTTTAGTATAAATAATTTATCGTTAAATGCCACTAAAACTAAATGTATGAAATTTTCGCTGGCAAATGATACTTTTTTACCTTCAATAAATATTAATAATAATAATTTAGATTTGACATGCCATACAAAATTTTTAGGATTAATATTAGACAAAAAACTTCAATGGGGACCACATATTGATGAACTGGCAGGTAAACTTAGCTCAGCTGCTTATGCAGTTAAGAAAATTAGAGAATACTCCAATGTACAAACAGCAAGACTCGTGTATTTCTCCTATTTTCACTCAGTAATGACATACGGAATTTTACTATGGGGAAATGCAGCAAATGTAAATACCATTTTTGTGCTTCAAAAAAGGGCGATACGAGGCATTTATGGACTTGGGCCCAGAGAATCGCTGAGAGAACGCTTCAAAACTATTAGAATCATGACAATGCCATGCCAATATATTTTGGCTAACTTATTGTATGCACGAAAAAATCTACAAAAATTCAGTAAGCGCAGTGACATACATAGTTATAATACACGAAATAAGGACAAATTACTTTTGCCTTCTACTAGACTGTCCAAAGTAGACAGATCGTATTATGTAAACTGTGTTCGATTTTATAACTTTCTACCAGAATGTATAACTCAGCTGAAGGAAAAAGCATTCAAGTCTATAATCAAGTGTATGTTACTAAACAAGGCTTACTACTCTGTACAAGATTTTGTCAATGACAGAAAAACTTGGCAAAACATTGACTGTCTTGATTGACTGTCTTGGCAAAACATTGATTGTTTATCTGTTTTTTTATTTTTTTTTTATTTATAAGACATACTTCTATTTTGACATTTATATTATTTGACTTTTTATTGTTTTGACATTAATTTGACATTCTCAAAATTTTGGTAATTGTTTTTACACATAGCAGTCTTTATGAAGTTATTGTATTTATAAATATTTAGCAACTACTGGACATGGATTGTTCCTTTTCTTTTTAAATAATATTCTATATATGTGAAATGTAAATTGCTGACGTTCAAAAGTGTACCATGTACCTAATTGAAATAAACGATATTGAATTGAATTGAAAAAAATGAGCCCTAACAAAAAAAAAATCAAAATCGGTTCATCCCTTTAGGCGTTACGATGCCGCAGACAGACTGTCAGACACACAGATACACAGACACATAAAAACACACTTCAAACTTATAAAACTTCTCTTTTTGTGTCAAAAAAATTACCGAAGTTTTTTTCTTAATTTTGTCTATGCATGTAATCCGTAAAGGTCATTCTATTTTCGTAAAGATATTGTTATCGTACTTTTGCCGCAGAACTAATTGCTTGAGAAACAAGTTCTGGAGTAGAGTCCACGAAAAAAAATGTCATCAACCCATACGCGTGGGGTTGTCTATAGATTCGTCTTTAAAAATGACAATGAGGTTCCTAAAACCATTTTCTTTCAAAGTCAATCATTTGAAAGATAGGCACGTCAAGTGGTAAAATGTGTGTCCCCCTCTAACTTTTAAAGTATAGTAGTGAAAAATCTAAAAAAAATATATGCTGTAGATCTCAATAAAAACTAATAACGAAAGTTGGTTTTAATACATACAGTCAACAGTTTTTGAGATATAGTTACCGCTAAGATAACTTTGTTTTTCATACAAACTCTATGAAAAACAAAATTATTTTTTTTGTGGCGAAAAATTAAAGTTATAAAATTATTTACTGTTACGGAACCCTACGAGTGCGAGTCCGACTTGCACATGGCCAGTTTTTTTTATTCAAAAGCTTACTAGCAACGTGGGTTGCACATTACTAGTAGTCTTGTGAACTCCAATAAGTTCCAACTTAGCTAAATATATGCTTGTGTCGGGATTGGGTTTACGTGGGTCATTGCATGGATCGAGTCATGGCGGGGACTCACGACCTCTTGATCGCCAGACTTGACTTGACCGACGCCGTAGCCATTGGGCTATTGCCGCTTTTTATGTTGAAGGACGACATTCACAAAAAAGTCGTCAGTGACTGCAAATGAAGTCCAAAATCGTGTTCATAGAAGCCAGCATTGGATGAAAATGGTAAAAAATCGGTCTGTGTCAAACCCGGAAGTATAAAGCATCCTCTATGTGTCACATATCGTTTCCCACATATCTCACTGAGTCGTCCCAGTGGTCCTACCATTTTTTCACCGCGTCCTTGTGTTCCCACCATTTTTTCACAGCGGTAACAAAGGACAATTCTGTATCCAACCATCAGTCACGTAAGGATCTGACGTCGATTTATATCTTACCGACAAATGAGTGACGTATTACAGGCTATTTAGAGGATATCACAGTCGTTTTGAAAAGAGGCCTATTATATGGGTGTCGTATGGTATATAATAGTGTAGCAGGAGAGGTAGACTGAGACTGTGATGTGTTTGATCTTAATTTTTTTTTTATACGTTATAGGCTAGCGTTTGACCACTATCTCACCTGTTGGTAAGTGATGATGCGGTCGAAAATGGTAAGCACGCTAGGCCTAGAATGGGAACTGGCTCTCAAGGATGGCTGCCGGAACACATTACATGTTTGTTGATAGATTTTCTAACTTGAGGGTGGTAGCTGGCCCGGCGGACACTAGATATTGTCCTGCCACCATGCGGGGGTTGTTCGGTTTCGTTGGTTAACGATGTTTTCCTTCACCGGAGAGCCACTGTGAAAAGCGCACATACATTTTTTGATAGAAAAATCCATTGGTGCACGGCGGTTTGAACTCGGTACTATATATATTAGTATAGTATATTTTAAATTTGTGAGGGCCCGGTGGCGTAATCGGGAGAACGGTCGGCTTTGATGCCGTGGTACCGAGTTGAAACCGCCGTGCACCAATGGATTTTTCTATCGAAAAATGTATGTGCGCTTTTCACAGTGGCTCTCCGGTGAAGGAAAACATCGTTAAGAAACCAACAACCCCCGCATGGTGGCAGGACACTATCTAGTGTCCGCCTGGCCAGCTACCACCCTCAAGTTAGAAAATCTATCAACAAACATCTAATGTGTTCCGGCAGCCATCCTTGAGAGCCAGTTCCCATTCTAGGCCTAGCGTGCTCAAATGCGGGCAAAGCTGCGGGGTACAGTTAGCTGTACCCCGCAGCTTTGCCCGCATTTGATCCTTTGATCCTAATTGGGTTAACAAATGCAATCCATTAATTTTCGTCGTATCGATGGATCGAACCATGGCTTAATTGGCAGAGCACCTGGACGTGTAATCCGGGGGGTGCGGGTTCGAGTCCCGTCGGTACGATGAAATTTTGGATTGTGTTTAACAATTTATAAAAATATAAAGTGTGTGACACTTCAAAGAAACATAATATTTGATTTACGCCGTGCAACATCTCTCGTCGGATTTGAAAACTGTAATGATTTCTTCTGAATGATTAACTTACGTAATAAGTAGTCATAGATGGCGCCACCAATGCATAATTGGGTTAACAAATGCAATCCACTAATTTTCGTCGTATCGATGGATCGAACCGTGACTTAATTGGCAGAGCACCTGGACGTGTAATCCGGGGGGTGCGGGTTCGAGTCCCGTCGGTACGATGAAATTTTGGATTGTGTTTAACAATTTACAAAAAAAAAAAATCTACTTCACGGTGTGAATCAACACCAATTTTATAAATGCGATAGTCAGTTTGTAGGTATATTTATTTGAGACCACTTCACAGTCAAACGGGGATCAACTGATTTTTTGCAAAGGCACAGCGAGTATATCGAGTGTCAGGACATAGGGTACTTTTAAATGCGCGCGAAGCTGCGGGCGCCCCGCAGTAACTGATAAAAAGGTGATAACTGATGAGAGGCAGCTAGTAACTGATAAAGAGGTAGGATACGAGTTCATGAAATGAAGCAGACAGAATTTAAATTATGGCACATCGTTGTGTCACCCGGTTTCCAAAACGTTATCAATTCCCGAACTAGCTATAACATTGGTAAGGTAAGCCACATCTTAATGTACTTAATGTTTTGTATTTTTTGTATAATTGGCCTTATTACAAAAGTATTTGTACTTGACACGATTGAGATTGATTGATTTGAAGTTGATTTGCGTACAAGAAACCGAGCGCATAAAAATGGTCATTCTGGTGACACCATAAAATATGAGCGAAATGTGCTCACTTCATTTTCACCCTTTGAACGTCCGGATTCCTTCACGCATCACGTTCACGAAGGGTTTGTCCTTGCAATTCCATCTTGTGTACATCTACAGATTATTTACACAGCGCGGTTATGTACTTGTGAAGCTGCGTTTTGTCCGCCTTTGCAATATTTCAACAATGAACCTGGAATCTCCTTGTTTAAGTATTACTTTATCATCATCAACATATTATATTATCATCATTTGTAGCACATTACATCTACTGCTATGTTAGTGCGAGTAATAAGTATGTATGTAGAAATATAATTTTCTTTACATTATACTGATGCCATTTAATGTAATAAACTCGCCAAGTGCAAGTCGGACTCGCACTAGTAGGGTTCCGTACCACACTACAGTATTTTATAAGATCGAGCAAAAAATACCACTATCATTTTACGCCAGCAAAAAATAATAAATAATAAACATTTTATTGCTTATAACGCCATCTAACGTCTAACAAAGGATCGACATTTCAATATAACGCCATCTATGGGACGTTCACCTAACGATGCGAAATGCTGAAAAAAACACGTTTCTTGTATGGGGACCCTCTATTATTTTTAACTTCATTCTGTTTTTAGTATTTGTTGTTATAGCGGCATCAGAAATACATCTGTGAAATTTCAACTGTCTAACTATCACGGTTCATGAGATACAGCCTGGTGACAGACGGACAGACAGACAGATAGACATACAGACAGACGGACGGACAGCGGAGTCTTAGTAATAGGGTCTCGTTTTACCCTTTGGGTACGGAACCCTAAAAAGCGTCGCTTAATAATCTTTTACAATGCTGTAAGTAGTTGTTTTAGTGTAAAGGTGCTGATTTTATAAATCAAAAATACATTATCGATCAATTACCCTATTCATGGCTAGATTGCTCATCAAATAGACAAATTATTACTGTACTTTATGACAAAATAAAATATATTTTTAAAGTTTTTCCTCAGACTACAGAACAGCACAAGTAACTTATAGCCTTGCCTTTACTTTTGTGCTGCGGGAAGGAAAACACTCCTTAACAATACCAAGTATACCGGGCGTTTAAAAACCGCTGCGTGTAGAGGTTTCTTAACTAGGGTGTCCAATAGTGGCTATCCATCACGGGACACGATACGTCGTCGATTTATATCTCCGGACCAAATTGAGTTGCCTTCATTCCGACCTTTGAGAATGTAATTCGTCTGGCGGTTTTAGGTTTTGACACTTGACTCATTACTGGTTGACTGATTGGTTTCCATTGAGTGAAGATACACTTAACTTTACGGTTACATTCGATCATTTGACAAATCGTGCCATTTTTTTGTAGGTTTTAGCCCAATACCGTCTTAGTGTTAGATATTCATCAGATAATGTTGGCATTTCATCAGATTTGGATGAGATCTATGATTTTGTCTTAGGTCAACGATGTGTCAAACTTAAGTCTGGCTAAAGAGGCTGTGACAAAAGTTTTATTTTTTCTCTTGTAGTCGTTGTTGGCTACGTCGTGTTCTATATGTACTATTATTTATTCTGTGCCTATACTAACTAACAAGTTCTACCTCTTTGTCTTGTTTTGCAATATAATGTTGAAAGGTAGTTTTGTAGAAACATCATTTAGTTCAGTGCAATCGGTCTTAGACTATCCTTGGAGTAAGGTAATTTTGATGCAATAAACATTTTGAAACCTCTAAACAAAAAAAAAATTTCAATGTTTCAATAGGAATTTTCCTGGTGGGCAGACTTCAGACAGAGCCGAATATTGATTGTTTGTAAATACTTTATTGCACAAAAAAATTTACGGAAGGAGGAATATGTTAAAAGCATTTCCCACCAGTCACCCAACAGTTCATTTTTTTTTCTGAGAGGGTCTAATTAAATCTTAATGTCCCATTACCAAAATTAATATATAAGCTTATAAATATGGACTTAAGCTAACTTCGAATTGATTAGGCATTCATTGATCAAGTCACTAATTTGAGACCCCCTAATAAGAGGCTTACGCCGTGCAGTAAGGCAATATAAATTACACAAAGTCTCATCACGAAAACTTTTTTATTTATTTTTTTATACCGAACTGGGTAGCACTTGATCACTATCTCACCTGATGTTAAATGATGATGCGATCGATGATGGAGCGTGCTTACCCAGAAGATACCTATTCACTCGCGATGTGAAGACCCCCATATTGTACTTAACCGGAAACATAGACTCAGGCAGGGTATTCCATTCTTTAGCGGTTCGTTTGATGAACGAAGAATCAGATCGCTTCGTTCGGGTAGATGGTATATCGACCATAAATCGGTGGCGCCTTTTAGTGTCTCTGGATGTCCGATTATAAAATGGGGATGGTGGAATCAAATCATGCAGGTCCATTGCACACTCTCCAAAATGTATTCGATAGAAAACCGATAAGCAAGCGACTTTGCGGCGATGCGCGAGACTCTGGAGTCTCTTGCGTACTAGGAGTCGTCGCTGATGAGTTTCTTGGCTCTCCTCTCAATAGTTTCCAGTGTCTCCAGCTGGTATTTGGCAGAACCATCCCAAAGGTGAGAACAGTACTCCATACACGACCGGACTTGTGCTTGGTAAAGATTAAGCAACTGTCCCGGTGTGAAGTACCGTCTCACCTTAGCCAAAATGCCTTAAACTTAATCTTAGTAAGTTTTAACACAATATCAATTAAATATTAAATCTCATATTCCGCCTTCTTAATTTACTTTCAAGCCAACTCATCATGTCGAGATGAAATAGTCTAATTGGTGCAAATTATAAATTGAATTTCATCTCGGCAAAGCTCCCCGGGTGAGACGGACTGAAGATTTTTCACAGCTTTAGATATTGCGAGGAGGGATCTAAGCCCAACGGGGACGGAAGAGGCGAAATAAAAGATAAATCGAGATGAATAGAGGCATATTCTGCTTCTTGGCTTTAGAAATCAGCTAAATGGTTGGAAAGAAGAGCCGCCAATGAAGTGTTCTTGGCGGAATGTTGTTGTCGGACTGGCGATCGAAAGGTCGTGAGTTTGGTCCCCACCCCTTCCATTGTACTATTGACGTGAACCCACTCCAGACACAAGCATATTTAGCTTAGTTAGAGGGGTTAACAAGAATACTAGTAATGTGCAAACCACATTGCGAGTAAGCTTTAAAAAAAAATGTATGAGATCCTGCATCGCGCAAACGATATTTTCCTAAATGTTAGAACCAGGTGCAGTTGCTTCGTCTTACACACCTAAAACTGTGTATTAATGTAACTCTTTACATAACATTTCGCATTAATTAACCCACCCTAAAAAAAGGAGGTGAAATCCGTATGTCATATTATATATTTTTTTATTTGTGTTCGTGGTTAATTTCTTCGTTTATGAACATATTTTGATGATTTTTTCTTTATTAGAAAGGGTGATACCATTGTAATTCCATCGAGATCCGAAAAGTATTTGATCTATTTGCTTAAAAACATTTAACTTCGTCTTAATAATCTTAAAATATTAAGTAGGAAATAGGATAAAATCTTTAATAATTGTGAGTTGATCTGTGAGTTTCGGCCTTTTGAGGTTTGATGGCAAAGTTTCGTCCGCTTTTGATAAAATAAGGGAGATGGACTAATTAAGAGGGAACTTTGGAGTCGATTCATGGAAATCCATTTTATTTACCGCGGTCAAAGTTTTCAACAAATAAATGTAATTTTTATGTTGATAAAATATTATTCTGATTGAGATCTCTAAATTTAAATTAAATAATACCAATTTTAGTAATACATTGAGGTATTTGATTATTATTAGCCTTAGGGCGCACACATGCTACTTTTAGCATCAGCAATCGGCGATTTTGCGACTGCATCGATGCTGCATCGCGATTTCGCGACTAGGACGACGCGGAATCGAGCGTTTTAGCGACTGTTTCAATACTGACGTAGTGTTCCGCAAACGCCAAACGATGCGAAAGGCATCCGAATGTGTGTGGAGTGTAGCGTTCAGTCGCTGAGTCAAGCTTCTGAAAAGCGACACAATCGCCGCGTTTGGCGTTTTTAAGTGTGACGACGTGTTCGACGTCTAGATGAAAGCTGAATGGCTCAATACCTTTGATTTTTTTTTGTTAATTCAAAGCATTAAACAGACAGAGAACAGAACAGAAGCATAACTTTTTCTGTTATATCTATAATATTTTTTATTGAATATGATCTATTTAATGTTACTTGACGTCTGTAAGAGCAAATTTTTAATTTGCCCATATACTGAATAAATGCTTTGACTTTTTTTTTTGTTAAATTGTGCGCTCGCGTCGTAAGAACTACGTAAGTACTCTCATTTTTAGGGTTCCGTACCCAAAGGGTAAAACGGGACCCTATTACTAAGACTCCGCTGTCCGTCTGTCTGTCTATCTGTCTGTCTGTCCGTCTGTCACCAGGCTCTAGCTCATTAACCGTGATAGTTAGACAGTTGAAATTTTCACAGATGGTGTATTTCTGTTGCCGCTAGAACATCAAATACTAAAAACAAAATAAAGTTAAAAAATTAAAGGGGGTCTCCATACAAAAAAACGTGTTTTTAAGCGCCATCTATCTAATTAGTTTCGGCAAAATGACATAGATGGCGCTAGTAAACGAGCCCCGTCTTTCTAGATCGCGACCAAACCAAATATTCTTGGTTATATCAATTAATCAAATATATGAGGTTGAAACTCTGTTGTTTCGTATTGTACGGAACCCTCCTTAAGTGTGCCATAATAGACGCGATACTGACTCGCACTTGGCCAGTTTTATTTTTCGCAACGCGCTATTAAAATTGTAACTTTTGTTACATGTGTGTGTGAAGGATTGTAAGTAGCAACATTGTTGAGAGTAAAATTATCTTTAAAAAACCTCGTAATTTTAGATTTAATATTGGACATTTCAAGTTTGAAATCATCGATACCCGCACAAACTCTTTTCCATAGCATAATCACAAATCATGGATTTTACTGTATACAGAAATCTAAAATTAATAAGAATTTTACTAAGAGATAGTATTATTAGAAATCAGCTACACGGTTGGAAAGAAGAGCTGCCAATTAAGTGTTCTTGGCAGAACCATATCGAAATAGGTAACAAACATCTACACTAGATGTCTTATTATATTTTATGTAGGTTTGTACTTGCTATTAAACGATTTCACTTTTATATTTGAATGTCAATCAAACAACACTTAGAATAGTTGAATGAAATTTTAACAATTCATTAAAGATTTTAACAACATTTTCAACAGCACTAAACAAAAACACAAGTACCTAAGCGTAAAGCTTTTCGTTGTGTATTAAAAAACTTTGTTTTACTGCCAAGAGTTTATTTTACCTCAAAGAAGTTGCTTTCATTAACTCAATGAAGCACCTTTACCTCCATTAACAGAATAAATGGTACAAGTTTTTTAACACGTGCGAGGCCACTATTGGTTAGCCGCGCGTGGTTTTGATCCGCGTCATTTTGTGATTCAATGATATCAATACAAGATAACGCACTGGCGTTATAAACCGCGACTGATTTGAAAACCACAACCATCTGAAAATTGTACGTGGCAATAAACCGTGCGGTACGTTGTTTACATTTTTGCATACACAAAATGGTGTTACATTGAAGCTATCTCATCCATAGGCATCCACGAACATTATAGTGTTTAATAATAGGTACACATTTCGCTTATACCTTTTTCCCTTAATTCTCTGATAAACATTTATAGCCCTAGGTGTGACCCGCGGCTTTGCCCGCTTTAAAAATTTCGTATTTGTAAAATGTATCATGTTAATTATCATCATCATCAGCCGGTATCAGTCCACTGCTGGACGTAGGCCTCTCCCAAGATGCGCCACTGAGCCCGATCTTCGGCTCTTATTGTGATTTTCCATCTTTGGCAGGGATATGACCTAATCGCCACGCTAGGCAGGCGGGTTGGCGGTCGCAGGACGTAGTTTCTCGCACTGGTGACGCTGCTGCCCGTCACCGGCCTGTAGTATTTAGCTACGCCATAATTTTGAAATGGAAATGCCGCTATTTGTCGGTCACCAGAGCACAGATTATATAATAGTTACTACGTAACAGATACTTCACTCCCTTACAAAAACACAATACCAACGTTTATTTCAGACAATACAAGTATAAATGTGTCTAAGGCGCTCGACCTAGCGTTGTTATTACTTCGTTCAGCGCGCGATGTACCGGCGCGCCCCGATACAATAAAGGGTTGACTCAATAAACTAAAAAAAAGTTTACGAATAATTTTTATTTACCTCACAAAATTACATCAAAGTTCCTAATTAAGAGTCGAATTTTATGTCGGAAAAGTGAATTTTACGCCGTCTTGTCATTTTAGTATCAGTAGCATAAAAAATGAAATATATTGTGCTTGTTTTTTGTCAAACCCGCAAAATGACTATGAAAAACATAAATCGTTTCTAAGATAGAATACGAATGCGCTTAGTTAGTTATCCCTTAATAATATACGTTGCGCACGCGTGAGCAGTAACAACCGACTGGCAGATAGTACCGGCGCAGGTGACGAAAGTGTAGGTATAAATCGCAATAGCTATGGGCGAGTGAGGGAGGCCCGACCAGAGCCTCGTTCGTTGGTCAGCAGGATGCACCACGGGCAGGTGAGGTTGGCTGGGAGCACTGAGGTGGTGTTTGTACTCCCTTACATTCCATGTCAATGATTTCAATTAAATCTTTTTAGCCGTTCTTGCATGATTGTACTCAATGTTACTACAACCATAAAACTTATGAAATATGTTTTATTGATAACTCAACTGTGCATACAACTCACTAACTTAAAATAAAACAAAGAATCGACACGCGGATGAACACATTTATTAGAAAAAGATAAAGTCACACCATGAACATTTTCACTCATCCGCCAAAAACCCGAGCATTAATTTAATCAAAAACTTATTCCTCCTAAGGTTATCCAGTCACTGTCCATTGCTCTGCGTACGTTATCACTCCACCACTGGTCACAGAACGGCTTAAGTACGCTTCGTTTACTGTTTCGCCGTCTCTAGTGTCTGAACCAGACTACTCCGATAATAACGGTCTTGTAGTGAATATGACCGAGCCACTGCCACTTTAGCGTGCTAATCTATTGAGCTATATCGAAAACTTTGGTCCTCTGGTGAATTACTTCGTTCTAGACTCGATTCCTCTGAGAAACACCGATCACAGTTGTCGCTATAAGTTGCTGGTAGATTAATCGATAGGTGTCTCGGCTGTATAAGTTTTAACAGGTAGGACACATTTATAAATACAGGTTTTCAAAACTAAAAATGCTATGCTAGTCATTTTCAGTACCAAATTGGAGAAGTTTATCTCTATATATCGAGAGACACTAATAAGATCTTTATGAAATTGAAATGGGAATATTTCGAAATAACTACTAATACGTTATTTCTAACAAAAAAAAATGTTTTAAATCCGCCCATCTACACTTAATATATGAAAATAGCTATACGAAATAGTTATGTATATGTAGTCCAAACACAAAAACATCTGCTTTTAGAACTCCTAAATTATAAGTCAGTTTAAAAGACCCGACCTAGTTGCGCAAATGTGTTGCACGTCTTATTACATCCGTTAAATATAAAGATGGTAGAAACGAAACTTGATCAAATGGCATCTAGACAAAACAACGTTTAAATTACTAAATAATACGTAAAATATGCCGTTACTGCAATGATTCCAGGTAAAATAAAATTTAAACCATAGGTGTTTTAATTAGGTCGAGTATTTAAAGTCAGATTAATAAAAATGATAGTTCGATAACTATATCTTATAGGCTAGCGTTTGACCACTATCTCACCTGTTGGTAAGTGATGATGCGGTCGAAGATGCTAGGCCTAGAATGGGAACTGGCTCAGCTGCCGGAGCACATTAGATGTTTGGCGAAAGATTTTACTTGAGATTGGTAGCTGGCCAGGCGGACTCTAGATAGTGTCCTACCACCGGCTGGGTTTGTTAGTTTCTTAAAGATGTAACAAATTAAGACGTGTTTCGGAAAGTAGTAAACCCATTCAAAATAGGTTATGTAATCAGCAACCGGAAATCAATGCATCGCACATGATACCGCAGAGCTCAGATCGGAAATGACGTCACAAACTGGCTGTGGCAGCTCAATGGACATTTACCATCGATTGTACTCGTATATTGTGCTTCAATGCAAACGAAGTCTATGAGGTCATTTCATTAGATTGATCATATACTACGAATAAATAATAAATCTATTTATTCGCAGGCCACATATCTATGACTTAGGCCTTTAAACAGTGGTCTATAATTTATCACCCAGGGAGCATGATATCGTAAATATATATACTATAAGTATAATATATTGCACTAATATACTGATATTCCATCAATACACGAAGCGATTTGCATCCACATTCATCATACGTACCTCCAGGGATTGGTACTCTGGTATTGGTCTGTGTTTCTGGAAAGGAGAAAACCATCTGGGGGTTTTCAAGTCTGAATGAAAATGTATTTTCTAACCAAGCGTGCTACATCGTTAACCACATCGTCACTTCAAACCATTTTACTTTAATGAATTAAAAGAAATTACCGCAGTAACTATGGAATTACCAACAATCTATAATGAGGTGCGAATGAAACGTGATTCTCGCTCCTCACTGCAATAAATCAGCTAGCTCCGACACTCCACTTTATTGGAAACATACGGGATCAAATTCTAAACTAAACAATTAATAATAACGATACGAAAGTGGGTTACGGGATTGGAAGAAAAACACTCGTCGCACGAAAGTAGCGTTTATTTGCACGCTTACAGTAGCACAGATGATCGACCTAGACGAAAGTCCCAGTCCAGCACAGAGTTCAGTGTCAGCACTACACTGTTTAGCAGTGTCACTAGTCACTAGAGTCACTACACTTCACTGTACTGTTACTTCACTATTTTTCACTTCTTCACTTTACTTCTTTTTCTTTCTTAGTCCTCCTCGGAGCTCGCTTTCCTCCGAACCAGTCCCGCGACATTGCATACATAATTAAATAACTCATAATTATGAACGTAATTTGTACCAACCAACACAGCAAAAAAATCTATTAAATTTATAAGCATAATACTTTCCGTTGTTAGTTTGGCTACAATATAATTCGGGTATCAACAATGTAGGGAAGTGCCTACTATTATAACGTAGTAGAGTGATTACTCTGTGCACCGAACTGCCGTACAGTGCGATTTGCTCCGCTTATATATACCCCTCGGACCGGCTAATTTAAATCCAGTCTTCTCGTCCATTTTTTTTCAAATTCGATTTCTAATATAAATAATATATTTTTAATATAAAAATATGTCAAGTGTGAACTAGTTCTCGGAACATTACATAATACCTCCTTGCTAAACATTCCCTACCTTCATACACGTAGCCGTGACATTAACAACACTTTTTTATCGGATCGCACAAGCAAAACTGGAGGATTTTTATGCTGGCATTAAACTTAACTTTAACAAGGTTTAATTTAGCTAAAAACGATTTCTAATGCCACTTCATTTTCATTAGCAAAGTTGAGGTGTTTATGTTCCATATCTCTGGAGATACTCATCAGATCTCGATGATTTTTCAACGGGACCACGCGGGAAGTGTCAAACGAAAAAGAAAATGTATATACCATTTATATTAATTAATTAATTATTAATTAATTTATATTAACTGACCTGCAGGGCTATTCTCAATCATTGGAAAGCAAATTCGGATTCGGAAACTGCCTCTACTTCGACTTGGATCTTTGCAATTCTCCAATCGGTTACTTTTGATATTACAATTCGAAAAAATCTGTGATTCTAATTCGAAAGGTTTCCGCTTTAAAATAGCTCACAGATGAATCAATATTCAAAATTAATAAAACTGGCCAAGTGCGAGTCAGCATCGCGTCTCTTATCGCACACTTAGGGAGGGTTCCGTACAATACGAAACATAACAGAGTTTCAACCTCATATATTTGATTAATTGCTATTACCAGGAATATTTGGTTTGGTCGCGATCTAGAAAGACGGGGCTCGTTTACTAGCGCCATCTATGTCATTTTGCCGAAACTAATTAGATAGATGGCGTTTAAAAACACGTTTTTTGTATGGGGACCCTTTAATTTTTAACTTTATTTTGTTTTTAGTATTTGTTGTTCTAGCGGCAACAGAATTACACCATCTGTGAAAATTTCAACTGTCTAACTATCACAGTTAATGAGCTATAGCCTGGTGACAGACGGACAGACAGACAGACAGACAGACAGACGGACAGCGGAGTCTTAGTAATAGGGTCCCGTTTGACCCTTTGGGTACGGAACCCTAAAAATGAAGCTTCCGAATCCGAATAGGTTTTCGAATGATTGAGAATAAGGAGGCTGGAGGACAGTTAATAAATTTAATGATGGAGTTCTGAGGTAACAGAGTTTGCTAGCATTTATTGAAGAAATTTGCTGTCTGTTGAAAAGCCATGACGATCAGTGCCGGATTATTGTGCCGGATATTAAGCAAGCGCGGGGCCCGTAGCAATTTCTTTCAAAGAAGTTTCATAAGTGTAAAGTGGTGAAAACAATTCAACTCTCAATACTTATAATACTATTTTTATTAAAAAATACGTTAATTTTCCATTATATAGGTTACAATTAGGCGGCAATAGCCCAATGGATAAGGTGTCGGACTGGCGATCGAGAGGTCGTGAGTTCGATCCCAACCCCACCCATTGCACTATTGACGTGAACCCACCCCAGACACAAGCATATTTAGCTTAGTTGGAGGGGTTAACAAGAATACTAGTAATGTGCAACCCACATTGCGAGTAATATTTTTTTCTTAAATACAAAAAATAAAAAAAATTGTGGATAGTTATTAGTCTGGGCTTAAATATGCGGGGCCCCCTTTAGCGCGGGGCCCATAGCAATTGCTACTCTTGTTACGTGGTTAATTCAGCACTGATGACGATTCTGAGAGCTTGTGTTTCCTCCATCTTTAACATAGTATAAAATAAAACAGCCGCTTCACGCCATCTATACGCTTAGATCTTTAAAATCTTTTAATTTAATTCTTTTTAATTAAATTTTTTTATTTAGATCTTTTAAACTACGCAACGGACTATTATGCGGTTCGAAGAAATCATTACAGTTTTCAAATCCGAAGAGAGATTTGCACTGCGTAAATCAAATATTATGTTTCTTTGAAGTGTTTCACACTTTATATTTTTGTAAATTGTTAAACACAATCCTTACAGTAGTACTAACGTACCTACTACATTATTCTGCACACGTAAAGTACCGTTGTCATGTCATTCTCTGAAAATGCGTGGCTTCAGTGACAGGTCATTTTGTCCAGAACAGAAACGGTACAATGTTTTTACAAGGTATGTAGGTTGATGTTTGTTTTTTTAATGGCTTTTATTTTTATCATCATCATAAACAGCCGGTGTCAGTCCACTGCTGGACGTAGGCCTCTCCCTAAAAACGCCACTGAGCCCGATCTTCGGATCTTCTTTTCCAGTCTCTGCGCACCACTCTGCGTATATTGTCACTCCACCTGGTCATAGCACGTTCTACGCTACGTTTGCCGATTCACGGTCTCCACTCTAAGATAAGTCTACCCCAACGGTTATCAGTTCTGCGGCAGATATGACCAGACCACTGTTAATGATCTTTATTTTACGACTTCAAAAGTAATGTTAATAGCATGTTTGGTATGTTTCATTTTTTTTAATTCAACAAGACCATTTTGTGCCTAAAATTCAGATCATAAAGAATACAAGTGAATAATGGAAAAAAACCGACTGCTTAAATAAATAATATTTTGTTGTTTTTAGGGTGGTTTCGTTGATACCATTTGGGTGTACCCAAATGGTATCAACAAAACCCTAAGACTGAGACTTCGCAGTCCGTCCGTCCGTCCATCCGTCCACCTGTCCTCCTTTCACAGTGATGTATCTCCGTAATAGGTAGATACTTGAAATTTTCACGAAGTATGTATGTCTATGGGAGTATAAACGAAAAAAACAAAAAAAAAAAATATATATATTATAGGGGATATAAGAAATGTGTTTTTTCAGGCGTTTTATGCTAGATCTTACAAACTGTAGAGAACCGGTAGAGACTTGGCTCATAAAATGTATTTCAATGTTATAACATCAAATAATAAAAACAAAATTAAATTAAAAATTGGAAGGGGTCCCGATACAAAAAACTTATTTTTCTGGCAAATTTTGTCAATCGGAACCCTACGTGTGCGAGTCCGACTCTCCCTTGGCCAGGTTATTTAATCTATATTTAATTCTTGTCATGAAATAAATATAAATAAAACTGCCCAAGTGCGAGTCAGACTTTTGTCCCGCACACGTAGGGTTCCGAACGCCATCTAACGAATATCTAACGAACTTCTAGCACCAACTAAGTAAACGTTAACACAAAGGTTAGTAATTAATATTATTAAATATCTGGAAGACCAAGCTTTGCTCGGTATTTTTTGCCACTTAAACTGAAAAATATGACTCTTCCCGACATCTATTGGCATAATAATGCTATTTTTTTTTAATTGAGAGCAACTAACTGCTTTAACTACACAATAACACTAAAGCTACTTTTACTCGCCAATAGATGTCATATTTTAAGTTGATTATCGATAAAGTTGATTATTGAAAACACGAATAAAACAAAATTTCTGAAAATGAATCCTAGCTAGATCGAGTTTTCACCCCCGAAATCACCCGTATACTAAATTTTATTTAATCGTTGGAGCCGCTTCCGAGATTCAGATTCAGATTCCGAGATTAAGGTGAACATGATAGCGTCATCTATGAAGATTCATAGATGGCGCTATCGTAAAAAACACGTTTTTTGTTTAAAAAAGCCTGGTGACAGACGGACAGACAGACAGACAAACAGACAGACGGACAGCGGAGTCTCAGTAATAGGGTTCCGTTGGTACCCTTTGGGTTCGGAACCCTAAAAATGAAATGAAAAAAATGAAAAACGTTTATTGGTAACCTACGTCACTAATCTAATAATATCTTCCGTTATGAACCGTATGTTTTCACCGTTTTGTCTTTAAGCGACGATCGCTCAATGGCGCGCTAATTTATAGACTTTGAATCCGAACAAAAGGCGCTCTTTCTATTCTATTATCCCTAAATGCGGAAAGTTTGTCAGTCTTTGTGTAGAATTTTGGTGATTTAATATTGGAAGCAGAGCAGAGTTTTACCTGTGAAATTACAGGGCGTGTGAGTACATGAGTGAGTGTAAGTAGTTTGTATTATAATTTCTGTTGTAGTTTATATTTAAGATTTAGATTTATTCTAATTTATATTAAATCTATATATATATAAAAGTAAGTCGTGTTAGTTACTACACTTATAACTCAAGAACGGCTGGACCAATTTTTATGAATTTTGTATTTTTGGAATTGTCTTTGTCAGGAATAGGATAATAAGTATTAAAAACAATGAATAATTGACCTAAAAAATATATATAAAACAAATTATTTTGCCAAAATGTTCCTGGGTCAAAAACTGCCAATCATTTGATGTTCAATTGTTTAACCCGTCGATACGGTAAACCGCGAATTAATAAGCGTCATCGCTCCACACAATTAGTGTATTTAGCCAGTATCAAGTGTAAAAATTCTGCCCATGAGTGGATAGCATTACATTATTCGGATTATCGCGTTATTTTTTTTTTTTGTATAATTGTGGCTGCATGCGATTAGTGTATTTAGCCAGTGTCAAGTATAAACAAAGTTTTCGTGAATTCAAGTCATGTAGATTTAAAAAATGTCTAATACTGTCAGTAATGACAATTGTTTGACATATTTATTGACTGTCAAATATGAGTGCGTTCAAAAATGTTTGCTTACAAGCAACTTAAAAATGTTTATATTTCCAAAAACAATTTCTAAGATCTATCATGGATGTTAAAAGATGCAGTTTTTTTTTGTGCGAGTGTTATTATTAACTAGCTGAGCTCCGCAGCTTCGCTCGTGTGGAAGTTGATGCGTAGAAAGTTGAGGACAATATCAGATTCACACACGCTTACTTTTGCATTTCTACATACATTTCCAATTTAATTCTAATCAATTTTGTAGTTACGGAAAAACGCGGAAAAAATAATAATCTATGATTTTTTCAAGCTAAATTCATTTTACACATCTCCTAGGTATATTTTGTATAAATTAAATATATATTCCATATATAGTCCATTATTTGTTTTAAAGTTTATTTTTACCAAGTTTTGAGTGAATCAGACCAAGAAATATGTTCCAGAAATTTAATCATCCTATGCTATCCTTTCAAGGGATAATTTTTGAAAATAAGCTTTAGCATATGTCTTACACTAGAGCCTACACTATCTACGTTTAAAATTTTATTAAAATTGGTTAAATGGATATGGAGATACGTGGTAACAAACATTCACACACAAAAACACACTATATATAAAAGAAAGTCGTGTTAGTTACTTTGTTCACTTAAAACTCAAGAACGGCTTGACCAATTTTTATGATTTTTATGTTTTTGGAATTGTCTTTGTCAGGAATAGGATAATAAGTATTAAAATATAATATTCATCAATAAAAAGATATCAATAAAAAACATCTGACTCGCCATTAATTTGATCTTCCCCGACCGATTTCGGCAATGGTGACTGTATATAAACTTCTTTTCATTTGTTTGATTTTAAACTCCTTTTACAAAACGCAACTGATAGCTCACCTTGAAAAACATGAAAACAAAAAAAAATGTAACCAAAATTGGCGGGATTTTTAGTTTTATTTAATTATATAGCTTCTATGGTATACCACCATTTAGCCAGCGAGGAGGCGCTTTCAGCAAGATTTATTTATTTTTTGTACTAATTCTTATTTTGTAAATGTTCCAAATTCAAAATGTTTTTATTGCTATCTGCTTTCGATGAATTAAGTGCTCTTTTTCGAGTGGCAATGGTAAAAAATATTTTTTTATATACATCGATGAGTTTCTACGAGTATTATTTGAAGCACGTATTGAATCGACAACAATATGTCTACATTACTCAGATTATCGCGAAGGTATTTAAATTTTAATATTATGAATTTTGGTGGTTGTCCAAGGTTGTCATTGTTGGTTCGTTCAGACATTTTTGTCATTGTATTGACATATTTTGATGGTTGTCATTATGGCGCTTCCATACATGGCGATTCGCTATTTGATATAAAAACCAATAAAAACAAAATAAGTTTAAATAATAAAAGGGGTCCCCATACAAGAAACGTATTTTTGATGCTTTTTATGCTCGATCTTACAAACTTTAATAGATAAAGACTTGAAATTTACTCATGGTGTGTGTACTCATTGCAATAGCTGCTATAAGATCAAATAATAAAAACTAAATTAAATTAAACATTAAAGGGGGTCCCGATACAAGAAACGTAATGTTCCGGCAAATATTGTTCAATCGGAAACCTGCGTGTGCGAGTCCGACTCGCACTTGGACAGTTTATTTATATTCGCGGTACGAAGTTCGCCGGGTCAGCTAGTTCTTAATAATTTAGAAACGAAAATAAATAGTCCAATAATCGCAAAGGCTTCGCGGCCTGGCGATCGAGAGGTCTGGAGTTCGATCCCCAGCCATTGCATTTACTTAGTAAAGGTACGGTCACACTTTTAGAGAGGTTAACAAATCTACTAGTAATAAGCAACCCACATTGCTAGCACAAAACAGATAATTATATACTCCGTATTGCTAGTACCTAAACATCTATATATATAAAAGAAAGTCGTGTTAGTTACTACACTTATAACTCAAGAACGGCTGAACCAATTTTTTATCATTTTTGTAGTTTTGGAATTGTCTTTGTCGGGAATAGGATAATAAGTATTAAAAACAATGAATAATTGACATAAAAAAATTATATAAGATTAAATATTTTGCCAAAATGTTCCTGGGTTAAAAAACTGCTAAACATTTGATGTTCAATTGTTTATCCCGCCGTATTTTTTTCGTATAATTATAGCTCCACACGATTAGTGTATTTAGCCAGTGTCAAGTATAATAATTCTACCCATGTGTGGATAGCATTACAATACTCGGATTGTCGCGCTTTTTTTTTTGGTAATATATGGCTTCACACGATTAGTGTATTTAGCCCGTCTCAAGTAGTAAGTCAAGTAAAAATTCTTCAAGTTTTTGTGAATTCAAGTCATGTAGATTTTAAAAATGTCAATCATTGTCAGTAATGACATATTTATTGATTGTCAAATATGCGTGCGTTCAGAAATGTACTCGTATGCTAACAAGCAACTTAAAAAAGTTTTTATTTCCAAAAACCATTTTTACCTATTTTTATTCTATATCTGGATTGCCATAATACATTAATAAACTTAATATCTCTTTTGTATTCATTTAAAACGTTCATAAAAGCCTAAAACAAGTTAGTAACAAACTAAGACATTCATTGTCTGTTAGGTGGTACGAAGTTCGCCATTATTGCGATTTTGAATATAACTAATCTTAAAATATGTATTTTAAAACCTAGAGCAGAGTTTATAGTTCAGTCGATAAATGTCCATAGGCGTCTGCTCAGACCGCGAAGAGACGCGACGCGCTGTAACGCGCACTTTTAAGAGAGTCTTACAAAATAGAACTTTATTTACAACACGAAAACGCGGCGCGCACTTATTAAGAGGATAAAAAATAGAACTTTATTTACAACACAAAAATGCAGCGATGCTGCGCGTCTTGCTGCGTCGCACGGACGTCGGCGCGGCGCGAAACCACAAGCATCGTCACGTCGCGGCGTGTCGGGTCTCGGTGTGTTCTGACCCTAAGAACTGATTTTATACATAGAGGTAAAATATTTAACCATATTCTTCTCAGAAATCATTTTCTTTGTGCTAAGTCATCCACATACTTGAACGATATATTGATCTTTTTGTTGTAAATTTCGCTTTCATTTTGCTTTTTCTTTGTTGCTTTAAAAGCCTTTTCTTGGGTGTTAACAATTGTAAGCGGCATATAAAATAATTTTCCTTATGACGACGATAGAATTCTGACATTGATTAAAATGCCTGTGTCTTGTACAGTGTAAAGTTTATGTTTATGTCACATGGTTATTTTGTTATTAATTAAACATAATTTTTACACTTGCTGTTATAATTATACTAATAATAATAAATTCTTTTTAGGGTTCCTTACCCAAAGGGTAAAACGGGACCCTATTACTAAGACTCCGCTGTCCATCTGTCTGTCTGTCTGTCTGTCCGTCTGTCACCAGGCTGTATCTCATGAACCGTGATAGTTAGACAGTTGAAATTTTCATAGATGATAGATAGATAAAATTCTTTATTGTACCACCTCTTAATAAATCATAACAAACAAGTAATTAACTTGTATACTACTGAGTATACAAGTTAATTACAGTGTTACAATGGGCGGCCTTATCGCTAATAGCAATTTCTTCCAGGCAACCTTTGGATGGAGAGGACAGTAAAAACATTTGTCGGGGGTGTTTGATAAAAAACATACCAAAATAACAAGCTTAATATACTTACTTACTATCCAAATATAGTAACCTAGTCTACATAAACAATTTTAAATGCCTACCCACTTAAACACACATATTATATACACCTGTTATTAGTATCATTACCAATTTGTATAAATTACATTTGATTTTGTAACTGCTGACGCAGAAAATGATCTTTACCTGCGCTTTAAATGAATTTGGAGATTGTGCCTTCCTAATTGATAAAGGCAGAGCATTCCACAGGCGCACAGCGCGCACTGCAAATGATCGATCATAAAATCCAGTAGAGTGACCGGGGATCTCGAGTAAAAGATTCTCTGATGACCTCAAATTTAATGTATTTGAATCCGAGAGAAAATTAAATCGTTGGCGAAGATAATGGGGAGCAGAAGGAGGAAACAGAACATTATACAGACGTGAAAGGCTATGTGCATCCCGGCGAAAACGAATAGGAAGCCACTTGAGTTTAGCCCGAAACTGAGACACGTGGCCATATTTTCGTAACCCAAATATAAACTTTATGCAGAAATTTTGGAGGCGCTCAAGTTTATTTAGCTGGTCCTAGTGAGATCGAGATAACAGACGTCAGCGTAATCTAATATTGGGAGAAGTAGAGATTGTGCAAGAGTAACTTTAGTGGCAGTTGGGAGAAAATGTCGTAATCTTTTTAGTATGCCACCTGATGCAAGCATCTTGCGACTCAATGAACTGATTTGTGAACCCCATGATAGGTTACGATCGAATTTGATGCCCAAGTTTTTGATTTCTTTGCTATACGGAATAATGACGCCATCAAATAAAAACGGTGGAAGACTTAGCCAATTAATCTTTGTCATTAGACGTGAGCTGCAAATAGAAGCGGGGAAAGAACACCACCCTGTGGGACTCCAGCCACCGTATTACACCAAGAAGAAAAGAGTTCCTCAAGGTGAACACGTTGCCGACGCCCCGAGAGATAACTTTGGAACCACTCAACCACTGCAGCTGAAACATTAATAGAGCGGAGAAGGGCAAGGAGGATATCATGGTCCACAGCATTAAAGGCATTGCTAAAGTCCAATAACGTGAGTATTGTGACATTAGTATTCTCCATACCAAGTCGTATGTCATCTGTTATTTTGACTAGAGCAATAGCCGTGCTGTGGCCTGGACGGAAGCCGGATTGGAATGGATTCAAAAGATTGTTACGAGAAAGGAAAACGCTACACTGGTTATGAACTAATCGTTCCAACACTTTTGAAAGGAAAGGAAGAATAGAAATTGGCCGGTATTCACCAAAGAATGTTGGATTAGGTTTTTTGGGTAGAGGGATGATTTGGGCTTCTTTCCAACACAGGGGGAAGGTGGATAAGTCAGTTGACGAGTTAAATATGTGACAAATAATCGGTAGAATTTCGTCTAATATAGGCAGTATCATATTGCGACTGACACAGTCACCGCCAGTGGGCGGTGACTGTGTCAGTCGCAGTGCGATCGCAGTACGATCCGTGTGACGCAGTGGCGTTGGAATGTATGGACGGATGCTCTTTTTGACGTCACAGTTCGTGAATTGATTAAAATTAAATTGAGAGTATACTATACTATACTAAACTATGATGATGTATTTCTGTTGCCGCTATAACAACAAATACTAAAAACAGATTAAAGTTAAAAATAATAGAGGGTCCCCATACAAGAAAC
This sequence comes from Cabera pusaria, assembly GCA_954871355.1. Lineage (NCBI taxonomy): Eukaryota > Metazoa > Arthropoda > Insecta > Lepidoptera > Geometridae > Cabera > Cabera pusaria. Next base: position 3,805,814 of record OX940904.1, on the reverse strand, counting down.
GTGTTTTTTTCGGCATTTCACGCCATCTATGAACGCTTAGTTAGGTAAACGTCCCATAGATGGCGTTATATTGAAATGTCGGACCCTAACACCTTTGTTAGACGTTAGATGGCGTTATAAGAAATCAAATGTTTATTAATTATTATTTTTTGCTAGCTAAATATGATAGTGGTATTTTTTGCTCGATCTTATAAAATACTGTAGTGTGATACGGAACCCAACGAGTGCGAGTCCGACTTGCACTTGGCCAGTTTATTCATGCCTTTGTTCATGTTTATGATTCTAAATTGTTGCAAATTTTAGTAAACACGAAGATTTGCAACAATTTAGAATCTAGACGCGCGACAGCGTATCAAGGCAAGTTTAAGTTAACAGAACTGGCGGGCCGCACCGTGTGTAATATGAACCATTTGGAGCCATAACCTCAATAGTATATTACGATCCGTGTGACTTAAGTAGTCTATTATTCCACCGCGTAAAGTTAGCACGCCGTGCTACTGCACGGTGTGCTAACTTCACGCCGTGCTATGTCGTGCTACGTCTATGCCGTGCTTGCTATATTTAGCGAGTTAGCACCCGAGCGCAGCTAGGTTCAAGTTAACAGAACTGGCGGGCAGCACCGTGTGTAATATTGACATGAACCATTTGGAGCCATAACTCAATAGTATATTTCGATCCGTGTGACTTAAGTAGTCTATTATTCCACGGCGTGAAGTTAGCACGCACGGTGTGGTAACTTCACGCCGTGCTATGTCGTGCTATGTCTATGCCGTGCTTGCTATATTTAGCAAGTTAGCACCCGATCACAGCTTGGGTGCTAACTTCGCGCCATGCAATAATCGACTATTTAAGTCACGGAAAAACGTGCGTAAAGTGCGGGTTTAGATCACAATGTGCTATAAAAACTATTTCACATAAATACATATTATGTGCTGCAAATTTCATAACAAACCTCAAACTTTATTAGATAATTTAACTTATTCAGATATTAACGTATTGCTCACAATGGAAACTGAATCACACACTATGACACTAGTGTGTAGTTTTCACATAACAATACATATCTATGTATATTTTATAGTTACATACATACCCACCCATATGTGGATTGTTAATCAGTATTTTGGCACCTTTGAGAATACAAAATAATAAAATAAAAAATAGCACGCAAAACTTTGTTAAAGCGCATTGTCATTCTACCGTTTTCAAGAAAGAAAAAAACAAAAGCAAAAATGTTTCCTTAAATAAAACCTGATATAAAACCGACATTCGTGTCTCGTAGCATCTGCAGCATTATGTAGACCACTACGTGGTCTCTACGACGTAGCATTAAGAATCTTAATGTTCTTATCTACCTCAAATTTCGTAGCTAGTCGACTCGCATGAAAACAGAGGTATTATATTAAGTTAAAAAAAGTTAAAAATAAATTTACTTGTGACTTTATTCCTGTATATTTTTAATACATCCCAATAAACAATCGTAAATCGTTTTTTTTATGAAATGTCCTAATAATAATACTTAAGAAATTGATATCGTTTTCTTCTGATCCTTCATCAATAGAGATTATAAATAAATGGATATTAATGTGAACTAGCTTTCCCGCGTTTAATCTTAGTAAAGTTATAAACCTTCTTCTTTAGTCACTTTATCCATAGATGAAAGACCGCATTATAATCTGTTTGCGTAGTTTAAGAGATCTAAGCGTACAGAGGGAGGGACAGACAGTGGGAAGCAATTTTGTTTTAAACTTTTTAAAGATGGTAAATCAATTACTTAATAAAATAAAGTTTTTTTTTCATACATTCACACATAGACAACTTTACAGTGAAATCAACATAATAATTAAGATAGTTTAAAAACTAAAACAACCGACTTCCACGCCCCGCGAGTCAATTTTAGTAGCAAGTTTGAAACGTTTATCTTCATATCTCTTAAGATACTAACTAGATCCTAATGAAATTACAATGAGACCATCTCAAAAATGTACACTACCGATTTCAAAAAGAATCATTCAAATCTGTTCACAATTAACGGAGTAATCGCGTAACATACACGCAAAAAAAAGTAACATGCAGACGAATTGAGAACCTCCTGCTTTTTGGAAATCGGTTGAAAATTAGCATCCTTTAACAAGATGTCTATATTGCTCAGGACCGGAAGTGAGTGTAACAAGATAATCAAGACAGGGTCATTGTATTTCCCGGGTAGTCCCGGGGCGTATTTCCCGGGATATATCCCCGGGCATTACCACGGATGTATTTTTAAGAAAAATTCCGGTATTCGTAAATTTCAAGATTAGCACATTAGGGATACATCATTGGGTATCTTGTTGGTTTTTAGATTAGCCTTGAAGTTGTGTTTTATTATTTGTTTATATTTTGAGGTTCTGTTAAAAAATCTTTGCTGGTATGAAAGTATTTGTGGAGGTTTTTATTATGAAGATTTGTATTGAATTGGTTTCAATTAAGGTACGGCCTGTGGATGGCCTGTTGGATTAACTTAAAGGATAGATGGGTTAAAGTGTGAGTACGCTGGTTTAAATCTTAGCATGGGTGTTTTTTCACAGGTACGTTGGTAGGAGCATTAAATCGATGTGCTGCCTATCTAAGTTACTAATAATTAAGATAGTTTAAAAACTAAAAAAACCGACTTCAATGCCCCACGATTCAATTTTAGTAGCAAGTTTGAGACGTGTATCGTCATATCTCTGGAGATACTTATGAAATCTTGATGAAATTACAATGGGACCACCTCGAAAACGTACTCTACCGATAACAAAAATAATCATTAGAATCGGTTCAGAATTGACGGAGTAATCGCGTAACATACACAAAAAAAACACATACAGACGAATTGAGAACCTCCTTTCTTTTTGGAAGTTGGTTGAAAAGTAGTGCACCAGCACCAAGATGAAAATCTGTAGCCATATTTTTACGGTATTTTACGGTATTTCGGCAGCACACAGCCCTTGAGAGTCAGACCATTTCAGACCTAGCGTGTACACCATCTTTGACCACATCATCGCTTGGCACCAGGCGAGTTAGTGGTCAAACGGTAGCCTTTAAGATATAAAAAAATCTTCCTCTGTTAGAAATTTACGATGAAAGAAATTGTCACAATCAATGAAGACACAGCTAAGGAAAACAGAAAAACACTTGGCGAAAGGAAACCTAATAAATACAGATTAGAATAAGCAAATGGGTTTTAGCATTGGATATTTATTCCGATAACTAATGCAGATTGGAAAAGAAGCAGACACAAAATGCTAATGATATATTAAGGGCTAAGCATACAACAATAAACTGACCAAGTGCGAGTGAGACTCGCACACGTAGGGTTTCGTACCACAATACAGTATTAAATAAGAATGAACAAAATTTGCTTTGAAACACGTTTCTTGTATGGGGCCCCATTTAATTTTTAATTTAATTGAGTTTTTACTATAACTCACGCACACAGCCCTTAAGGCTGTGTGCTAAACCTCCTACTTTTCAAAGTCGGTTGAAAAGATACCACGATGGCATAATATAACGTAACATTTGAGTGTTGAGTCTCATGTGTCCTGAAGTAGCCCGCCCGCCTGGGGCGGTGCCACAGCTTCTGAAGGTTATTTAGAAGAGATTTCACTAAGTACATATTTTACTTATTACATTGGAATTATTTTTGGGTTATTCCACAAATCCCCATTGACATTCCCCATCAATGGGGATTAGTGAACTTTTTTTTCCACAAATCCCCATTGCCGCCCCATGGCGCTTTTAATGGGGATTAGTGGAAAAATTAATCCACTTATCCCCATTGATGGGGATCGTCAATGGGGAAATTTTAAGTCAAGTTTTAATAACGGTAAAAACTGTGACACAGCCCCAGGCGGCCCGTTCTTACATGAAATAAAAAAGAATCAAAGAATCAAAGCATTTATTCAGTACTAGCTGTTACCCGCGGAGTAGGTGGTTATTGGGTGTTCTACTCCAGCCACATCTGTTGATTAAACGATATACCCAACTGCGTTCGCTCCGCTTGCTGCGCTCACTTGTTGCAGTTGGGTATATCGTTTAATCAACAGATGTAGCTGGAGTAGAACACCCAATAACTAAAAATTGATTATCTCTCACCACTTGTGTTTTAGAACTCAAAGCCTCCGGTGTAATAATTTTGATCGACGTGTTTTAGAACTCTCAATGACCCCGGAGTAATAGTTTTGATCAACTGTGTTCGTAACACATACGGTTGGATGATCCATGGTAAGTATCATCCTGAGAGCCCAAGGTAGGATTATCTCTCACCGCATACGATGTCTCAGCACATACGGTTGGATAAAACATGGTAAGTATCATCCTGAGAGTCCAAGGCAGGATTATCTCTCGCCGTTTGCGATGTCTAAACACAATCGGTTAAGTGATCCATGGTAAGTTTCACTCTGGGAGCCCAAGGTCGGATTATCTCCACCGATTGCGATTCCTAACCTACCTGTGTTTTGAGCATATCGTATAGTCAGATAAACCTGTTCTACTACTTCTACTAAAGCCGTAATGACTTTTTGTTGGAATACTTACGATAAATTATCGCGCCCTAACCTACCTGTGTTTTGAGCATATCGTATAGTCAGATAAACCAAAAAATATTACAAAATTAAAATCTGCTACCCCTAAAGCACCAACTTTTATATTTTCTGTGCTTTAAAGAAATGTGTGTATATACGTTAATAAAAATTCAAGCGTAGTCACTCACCATTTTCATCTAAAGGATTTTAATTTATTAAATTCATGAAGATCTCATTGTCCCTGCTGCTTGTCGTTCCTGTAAAATAGAAATTGGTACACATTAGTTTAAAACTAAGAATACACAATTTAATTAAAAAAAAATCTTTACTCAGAATAAATCAAATTAAACTTGGAAATAACTAAACATTAAATCAGTGTGTAGTTAATATAAACAGCAATCGAAAAATAATCATTTTTATGTAATTTTTTAATATTATTTTCTTTACATAACATTTACATAACATGTTCAAAATAATTAGGATCGTTTAAAAAACCGACTTCAAATGCTACTGTATTCAATTTGAGTAGCAAGTTTGCAGTTATTATCGCCATATCTCTGGAGATACTTGATAAATTTACAATGAGACCACTACAAAAGTATAATCTTTGAAATAAATATATAATTTAAAAAATCGGACCACAATTGACAGAGAAAAATAAATAAAAAAAAAATTACAGTGAAACATAGAACATCCTCCTTTTTTTTAAAGTCGGTTAATAGGGCTTTTTGTCGTATGAAGACCTATTTTATTTTTTCGATTTCTAGTTATTGAGAAAATCTTTATTATATAATACGACAGAAACTTGGTTTTTAATTTTATTTTCGAATCAACCAAAAAAGAGTACGTTGCAAAATATTATACAATAAAAGCTAGGTACTTACTTGTTATTTCCAAATAGTTACAGAACTACACTCACCGATACACTCACCGACACCACAGCCGTACACTTATATAATGAATGGTTTTGTTCACACGCTCGATAGTAGGTACAAACGTATCAAGGTAAAATGGATTGAATAACAATAATGTACATCGTAAGCATTTCTTTTAAGGGTTCGCATACACGTTCGTTTTTAACTCTGCGATTGAACTGTTCTGTAGGTACAGATAAATTTTTATACCATTAAGTTTGCACTGTACAGTTAATTAAATGCTATTTTAACCGACACCTAACCAAGGAGTAGGTTCTGAATTCGTCGGAATCTTTTTTTTATGTATGCTTCTCGATTACTCAAAGATGGCTGTACCGATTTAGAATATTTTTTATATTTGTTTGAAAGGACATACTTTCCAAGTAATTTCATTTAAATTTCATCGAGATCTCATGACTATCTCAAGAGATATGGAGACAAACACATCAAACTTGGCACATGACTAGCGCGACATTTGAAGTTGGTTCTTTTGGTTTATTAACGATTTTAAATTATAATTATTACCATTCAGTTAAACTATCATTCATATGTATAGTCACACTATTTAGTGAAAACGAGCAGTTTAAACTCAAGGTGTGTAGCGGCCTTAGGACAAATTACTTTTTAACCGACTTAACAAAACGAGGACTTAACAGATAGCGTTTGTACGAATTACTTTTTTGTTTATTATATCATAGCTCAATCATTTATGAACTGATTTGTTTTTTTTTTTTTACTGACTTCACAAAAAGGAGGATGTACTCAATTCGTCTGTATAATTTAATTTTTTTGTCACTTCAGAACCTCATCATTTATTAACTGTGTGTGGATTTGGAGAATGTTTTTTTTTTATTTTTTTACCGACTTCAAAAAAAGGAGGAGGTTTCTCATTTCTAACGATATTTTTTATGTTTGTTCGCGGATAACTTCGTCGTTTATGAACCGATTTTGATTATTCTTTTTTTGTTCGAAAGGAGATATTCCAAGTGTAGTAGTACCATGATAATTTTATCGAGGTCTGATGAGTACCTCCAGAGATATTGAGATAAACATCTCAAAATTGGTACTGAAAATGAATAGCGCGGCATTGAAGTCGGTTCGTTTTTAGTTTTTAAACGATATTATTATTAATAGAATATGTTTACAGTGTAGTTCCATTTTAATTTTAACGAGATCCGATAAGAATCTCCAGAGATATGGAGATAGATACCTCAAACTTAGTACTGAAAATGACTTGCGCTGCATGTGAAGTCGGTTTTTTTGTTTTGCGAACGAACTTAAATTATGTAAGAAAGTAAATAGTAATACTTCCCGTGTGGTGTATTGTACAGTTCAAATAATTAGATACCGTCTTATTATCTAAACACATAAAATATGATTGTAATATTTTATGCACTGACTTTTAATTTTTCTATCTTTTAATCTATCGTAGTCGGGTAATGGTGTGAGTTTTTATATTGTCATCCGAGTAGGCGGAATCTTTCTTTGATCCGATTTCAAAGGTGGTGCGACAAAGGTGGTGCGACCATTAGCTTCAAATTTGCTTGTTTTGTTAAAGTACGGGTACTTAATATCTTTTGAATTGGAATATTATTTGCTGACACATAAAAAGTATTTGCTATAAAATCGCGTAAAATTAGAAAACTGACATATTCTTCGCAGGTTCATCATCCTCGAGAATCTTGCTGCCTGCCAGACCCTGCCAACCGCCCGCCACCCTGCTCAGCCACCGCCTGCCACCCTGCTCAGCCGCCGCCTGCCACCCTGCTCAGCCGCCGCCTGCCAGACTCCGCCAGCCACCGCCAGCCCGCCTGCCGCCTGACATTGCGCAGCCACGACACTTCGAGAAAACATCTACAGAAATATGTGAGTGAGTATTGTCTTATTACGTCTTTTTTAAAATCTTTGTTCCATCCATACTCATTTTTTATTTTTTTTCTCAGGTCGGACTCTGAATACGAATCTGAAGCAATCGTGGCCACAGCACCGTCGGTGTTGTCGCAGCCTACCAAGAAGCCAAAAGCCTCAAAGCGCAAGATCACCCCCGTCGTTAACGCTGCTGCCCTTGCTAAGCGCGGTCATGCATCATATTCACCATCCTTCACACCACCCGATTTGCAAGAGCCGGAATTTTCGTGGTACGTATATATATATATATATATTATATCTGATAGGTTATCGTTTTTATCGCTTGGTGGTAACTACTACTAGGTACCGATGCAGGGCCCCAACCGTACTATAATTAACGTACCGTACTATAATTAACGTATATACGATAATTTAGGCCTCCGTATTATGTACGCAAATACACGATAAATTCCATACACCACAAAGTTTGAGAATTACGCTCATATATAATAAAAAATTGAGCATATACTATTGTTTATTGGTAACAGCGCCAGCTTATTTGTTAATTTCAAAACGTTGGTACGCTTATAAAATCTGTGTACTGTGGTCTGTCTTCTCAGCCCGTCTGCCTGTATGGAGTTAAATATACATTGATTCTGTTCTGTATACACAAACAAAGTGTAATAAAAATTATCGTTTTATATGATTTTTTAATGTATTTTAAGCCATTATACTGAGTGTACGATAATTTTGCTCCAAAAACGTCAAAATACGATAATTTCACGGCCCTGGTACTTTCCTCGCTTCAGGTTGGGATCCCTGTACCGATGATGATAATAATTATTTAACAATAATGTATATTGTATGGAGTGAGCAACGTTAAATGATTATTTAACTCTGAATCTAATTATGATGATAAAAGTTCCTAAATATTATCATAACAGTATTTCATCATATTTTATTTTCTTTGTTTTACAGGTCTAAAAAACGCAAGTCAGACATCTTTTCGATTCTGAAAGGGGAAGAAAGCGTTGCTGCATCTAACGCATCACAAAGCGCCGGAGGCAACGTATCGACTTCTTCCTTCACGACGAGGGTTTCCGGAGGGCAGAGCCGACGCACCGCAACAGTCTCCGAAGGCGACTTTTACGTTGAGGTGAAGCTTTACAACGTCGTCGACGTTCAAAATACGCCTCCTCAAGAACGCTATAAAAAAGCGTTGACGAGTGTAAAGCTGCGTCTCAACGAACAAACTAAGGAGTGGGAAATTTTACAAGAGTTTCTCATTACGGTGTTTAAATTATTTAAAGATTCTAAACCATCAAAATTTAGTGATAAGATTAATTTTAAATAAACAAAACGTGTGCATAGGTTTATTATGGTTTTTATTTTATTAAATTAAGTTAGGTTCATAAAGGTAGATAGAATTATTATAGTATGTTTTGATATATGTAGTGTAGGTAGACTATATTAAACTCTCAAAGTAAATTTTTTAATTAATTTGAAATAAAAAAGAAAATTAAAAGCGTATAATATTATAATACTGACTTTAAAAAATAGGTAACTTTCTATGTAGGTAGGTACTTAAATTAATAATTATATCTAGTAGGTAAACAAGCAAGTAGCTTCTACAATGCCATTCTGTTCAGTTTGTAACACATCTATAAGCGGTAGGCGCTGGACAGGTCATTTGCGAAGTAATACACATAAACAAAACGTTTTAACTGTACCGCATATCGATGTGGAAGGCGTAGATATTGTAGCGACAGCATTTCAGAACCGAATAATATCTTACAGGATTGCTGCGCAATACGCAAATGAACATTCTATTGATGTATTTTTAGATTCAATACGAAACAAAGTCAAACTCATTTTAGATGAATGCATAAAAAAACATATTTGTGTCAAAGTCAACTTCGAAATATTCTCAAAGTTTTTACTTTTCAAAAATAATGAACAAGAAACTAAATCGTTTATGACAAAAAATATCCCTGTTTATGGAAATTATAATTTTGAGCATTTATATTTAAATGTAATCAATACAATACGCACAAAAATTGACCAATTCGAAGAGCAAGATTCGGGTTGGACTTTTCTTAATTGTATGCATATTGAGGTTAATGTTAATAAATATCAACCACTTCGCGGCTCCACGTATATTGAACTACCAATATTCATCAAGAAAAAGAAAGCATGTTTAAATATTCAAAACAACGATAAACACTGTTTTCTGTGGAGCGTACTTGCAGCCCTCTATCCAGCTAAAAACCATCCTGAAAGGGTTTCGTCATATGTACATTTTCGCAATGTACTAAACACTGAAAACATTTCGTTTCCCATGACATTATCTGATGTTAAAATATTCGAAGAAAACAATCCAAACCTAAGTTTTATCATTTTTGGCTTAAAAAATAACAAGACTGTTGTAGGCCCGCTTTATAAATCAGAAAGCCATGAAAATAAAAAAACGATTCACCTTCTTTGGATAGAAAACAACACAACATCTCACTATTGTCTCATAAAGAATTTATCGAGACTGGTGAGAAGTCAAATAACGAAGCATAAAGGACAGATCTATTTTTGTGACACTTGTTTGTTGTTTTTTAAAACGGTTGAGGATGTAGAAAGTCATACCTGTAACGGAATTGTCACTGTCCTACCGGAAAAGGGGTCAGTAATTAAATTCAAGAATTTCGAACGCAAACAAGACATTCCTTTTGTAATTTATGCTGACTTTGAAACTATGCTAGAAGATGTAAGCAAAAGTGAATCAGATCCTCAAAGTTCTTATACGCGCACTACACAAAAGCATACACCTATCGCATTTGCTTACAATGTGATTAATTCTGTTGACCCTTCTTACAATAAATTCGTAATCTTTAGAGGTCCTCATTGTGTAGAAAAATTTGTTAGCTCTCTTTACAAAGATGTTCGGGATATCCATGCAGTGTTATCACAAAACGTTCCCATAATTTTTAATGCAAACGATGCAATTGATTTTAGGAATGCAGTTCGATGTCATATTTGTGAGAGTTTTCTATTCGGAGATAAGGTCAGAGACCATTGTCACCTTACTGGACAGTATCGGGGTGCAGCTCATAGCTTATGTAATTTACAGTACAAAGTTCCAAAGTTTGTGCCAATTTTTTTCCACAATTTAGCAGGGTATGATTGTCACTTGTTTATAAAAACACTTGGTGAAGCGCCTGGACCAATAAAAATAATTCCTAAAACGAAAGAAAATTATATCTCTTTCACAAAATTCATTCCAATATCAAGAGACGAGTTCGTTCAGTTAAGATTTGTAGATTCGTTCAAATTTTTAGGAACCAGTCTAGAAAAATTGGTTAAAACCATGAAAACTCATGAGTTTACTCATTTAAGGAATATTTACACAAATGAAAATGAGTTTTCCCTTCTAACTCGTAAAGGCGTTTACCCTTACGAGTACATGAACGCATGGGAACGTTACAACGAGCCATTTCTGCCAAGCAAAGAAAGTTTTTATAGCTCTCTCAACAATGAGCACATATCAAATAAAGATTATGAGCACGCACAGTCAGTTTGGACCCAATTTGAAATTCGGAACCTAGGCGAATATACCGATTTGTATTTAAAAAGTGATGTGTTGTTGTTAACAGATATATTTGAAAACTTTAGAAAAACTTGCAAACATTACTACAACTTGGACCCTGCATTCTATGTTACAGCACCGAGTTTATCATTCGATGCTATGCTTTATAAAACAGGCATTGAGTTAGAACTAATAGATGACTTTGCTATAGTAGATATGTTACAGACAGGCATACGAGGAGGTGTGGTAATGGCAGCACATAGGCATGCCAAAGCAAACAACGAATTTATTTTCGACCATGATCCGTTGATGCCAGAATCATTCATAGTCTATATAGACTGCAATAATCTTTATGGATACAGCATGTGTCAAACATTGCCCTTGTCAAACTTTAGGTTTCTTGATCAATCAGAAGTTAATAAACTGGATGTGAATAATGTATCTGATGATGCAGAGTTCGGCTTCATTCTAGAAGTCGATCTCATTTATCCAAAAAAATTACATTGGGAACATAATGATTTACCGTTTTGCCCCGAAAAAGATATTCCACCGGGTGGAAAAAATGAAAAGTTAATTCCAAATCTTTATGACAAATTTAATTATGTTATACATTATGTACATTTAAAAACCTGTTTAAGACATGGTTTGATCTTGAGACAAGTACATCGTGCTATAACGTTTCGACAGAGTGCATATTTAAAACAATACATCGATCTTAATACAAATTTGCGTCAAAAAGCAACGTCAACTTTTGAGCAAGACTTTTTCAAATTGCTCAATAACAGTGTTTTTGGTAAAACGTTAGAAAACAACCGCAAGAAGGTCCATGTTGAGTTGATAAATCAATGGAATGATCAAAACAATAGAACTAAAAAAAGAAATAACGCAGAAAAATTAATCGCGAGTCCAAACTTTCACAGTGCTTCAGTTTTTACGGAAAGTTTGGTTGCGATTCAATTAAAGCCTTATCGTATAGTATTGGATAAGCCACTGTATATCGGATTTACAGTTTTGGAATTATCAAAATCACATATGTATGATTTTCACTATTCTATATTTAAACCATTTTACAGGGACCGCTTGACGATGTGTTATACTGATACAGACAGCTTTATTTATCACATCCAAACCAAAAATTTTTATCAAGATGTGAAAAATACGTTTTTGGAGTATTTTGATACCAGTAACTTTTCTGTTGATAATTATCACAAATTACCAATAATTAACAAAAAAGTACCAGGACTTTTCAAAGATGAAATGGGTGGAAAAATAATCACTGAATATGTAGGATTACGCTCTAAATTATATTGTATAAAAAATACTGACACTGAAATTAAAAAGGCTAAGGGAGTAAAATCATGTGTTGTTCGAGATCTTAGTATCTTAGATTATACAAACACATTGCTTACATCAAATACACTACGCAAGAAAAACATATTGTTTAAAAGTATAAAACATGAAATATTTACACGTTCTGTAAACAAAATTGTGCTTTCTAGTAGCGACGATAAACGATTTATTTCGCAAGATAAAAAATCAAGCAGAGCTTGGGGTCATATTTCAATTCTTGGGGTCTAATCTAATGTAAGTAGCTTAAGATTATCTGTAAGATGAAATAAATATGTAATATAATAATAATAATAATAATAATAATAATAATGGGTGGAAAAATAATCACTGAATATGTAGGATTACGCTCTAAATTATATTGTATAAAAAATACTGACACTGAAATTAAAAAGGCTAAGGGAGTAAAATCATGTGTTGTTCGAGATCTTAGTATCTTAGATTATACAAACACATTGCTTACATCAAATACACTACGCAAGAAAAACATATTGTTTAAAAGTATAAAACATGAAATATTTTAATATTTATAAATATTTACAAAAAAAAAAAAAAAAAAAAAAAAAAAAAAAAAAAAAAAAAAAATAAACGCTTTAACTGACGGACGTGTCTTTCTACAAATTTATTTTTTATTTACTTTTATTGAACATATTTCATAATCCACATTATTTGGCATCAACATATTCACAACAATATTAACCCTGCACCTATTAGTGATTATTTTACCCCTGTTCTGTGAAAATCCGAAGGACATCGCTATTATTTAACTGTGATAGTAATGACACAACATGTCAATAGTGAAAATAGTGAAAAACCAACAAACAATACGAGATGAAAGTAAATAGAAGAAATGATAACTCGTTTGAAAGCACGTCGAGAACAAGCGGTACATAGCGCGCACCCACCACCTCCGCCCGTCGCATCATCTCCGAGCACATCGTCGGGAGACGAGTTTGTCACTCCCCCGGAGGGCAGCTCGTCGAGTGATGACGACGGGCCTACGCCGCCGCCGCCGCCACCACCATCTACGCGACGACGAGGACGGCCACCGCTACCGGCACGCTTGGGGCCTGTGGGGCATTCTGCTCCGCGCCCGGCCCTCGCTACCGGTGGTGTAGCGCGTCGCATGCGATGGACCCACTCTTTAAATGAGAACTGCATGCGCGCCTACTACGGGGCTACAGAGGGAGGAACTAACCTGACCGCGTACCGCGATAGGATACTACCTCTGTTTCAGGCCCTTGAACCAGCCGTCACCGTTACCGCACAACGACTATCGGATCAGGTGCGGGCCATCCAGCGGCTCAAGCTGTTGGACGACTCTGCGCTTGATCGGCTGCGTCTGGAGGCGTTACCTATTATTCCTACTACTTCTGCTTTAGCGCGGGACCCGCCCAGTGTGTCGTCGACGCAGGGACCGACAGGCTCGGCTTCGACGTCTGCCCCGGCGGATGCCGCGCTAGACGCAGACGATTGTACGAATACTAACGTAAGTACCCAGACTAATGAGCATTTGAGGAGGGCTTTGGAAGACGCGATTTTGGAGTATCGCACTACTCCTGACTCTAGGCCGCGACTACCACGTTTGCCAATGAATAAAAGTAACCTGGCGTTAATGGGAGCCCTAAACGTTTTGCTAGTCCCATATATGCAGACTAGCGAAACATTAGTTGATACACACTCGATTCTTTACTGCGCGGCTATAGCGGCGTGTCGCGTTGTTCGCGTCAAGTTTCCGGATACTGACCGAATACCGCGACGCCCCGCTATCCCTGCGTGGCAAGAACGAATCGAGTGTCGCATCAATATGTTTAGGACTCTTATTGCGAAGTTGATCTGCTTCAGAGGGGGTAATCATCGCCCCCGAGTCATGCGTTTCGTGAACCAGGCCTTTGCTGGCACCGGGATTAGACCCCGGGACTACATGACTTGTGTCACGGAACGCATTGACTTTCTGAAGCAGAAAGTTTATGCATTGGCAAACCGTATTCGTCGCTATAGAGCGCGTGTAGATCGCTATTATCAAAATCGCCTCTTCCAAAGTGACCAAAGGAAGGTATACCGAGGTTGGGAAGGAACCAATAAACGTGTGAATGAGGAGCAGTGTCCGGATACTACTACCATGAATAACTTCTGGCGTAGTATCTGGTCGGTGCCCGTCGAACACACGGAGGGCGATTGGATGAGCGTCGTTGAGCGCGCGTGTGAGCCTATCGAATCCATGGGGGCTATTAGTATTAGCCCCGAAGACGTTAGTTGTGCGATCCGTACGGCCCAGAACTGGAAAAGTCCAGGACCGGACGGATTACACAACTTTTGGATAAAGTGGATTCGATGCTCACACGACTGCTTAGCGGCGCAATTCCAACAAGCCCTCGAGGTTGGTTCCTTGCCAACATTCATGACAACCGGTGTCACCTTCCTGCTCCACAAGTCCGGTAGTACCACGGAACCGAAGAACTATAGACCCATTACATGCTTGCCAACGCTGTACAAGCTTCTTACATCTATTCTGAGGTTTAAAATTAATTCGCACATTGTTGCGCATAATATTTTGGCCCCTTCTCAGAATGGATGTAAGGTTGGGTCCCGTGGTACTAAGGAGCTCCTCCTCATCGACACGACCATTTGCCAACAAGTCCGGCGGAATAGAGGGGTTCTCTCCACCGCCTGGATTGACTACAAGAAGGCCTATGATTCAGTGCCTCATACCTGGCTGGAGAGGATCTTGGAGTTGTATAAAATTGATACAACTCTGAGATCTTTTCTAGGTTCTTGTATGAGGCAGTGGACCACAGTCCTTCGTCAACCGGGTGATGGAGACAGCCCCTCTGATCCGCAGGACTTTATAAGGATTGAGCGAGGAATCTTCCAGGGTGATAGTCTGAGTCCGTTGTGGTTCTGTCTAGCCCTAAATCCTCTAAGCACATTATTAGAAGATTCAGGGCTGGGCTATTGGCTTAGGAGAGAGGGTGAAGTCATTTCACACTTGCTGTACATGGATGACCTCAAACTTTTTGCACCGAAGCGCCATGATTTGATGGAATTACTGAAAGTCACTGAGACTTTCAGCAACGCCATCAACATGGAGTTCGGTGTAGATAAGTGCGCGGTCATGCACGTACAGCGAGGGAAAGTTGTGAATTCATTGAATTTTCAACTTTCAGACACAATGACTATCAGATCTCTCTCCGAAGCCGACACCTATAAATACCTTGGTATGTCAGAGTCATTAGGTATCGAGAGTGGGGGGATAAAACAGTCGGTGAAGGAGCGTTTCTTTGGTCGTCTGACGAAGGTACTTAACAGTCTTTTGTCAGGAGGCAACAAGGTACGTGCCTTCAACGGCTGGGTTATGCCCCTACTTATATACACCTTTGGCATACTAAGGTGGACTCAGACCGAATTAGACGCCCTGGACAGAAAGGTCCGACAGCAACTGACGTCACATCGCATGCTTCACCCACGCTCGTCTGTTATGAGACTGTATATTCCACGGAAATGGGGCGGTCGAGGCTTTTTAAATGCCAAGACTCTCCATAACCGTGAGGTATACCGTCTCCGGGAATATTTCCTAAATAACGAGTGTGGGATGCATCGCGATGTGGTGGCGGTTGACAGGACCTTAACACCTCTCTCCTTAGGCAAAGAGAACTGGCGCAAACCTCAAGTGCTGAGCACCGAAGATCGCAAGGACGTCTGGAAGAGCAAGGAGCTGCACGGGAGGTTCTATCGAGTCTTAACGGGACCCGATGTGGACCTGCTCGCGTCGGTGAACTGGCTACGATTCGGAGACCTCTTTGGGGAAACCGAAGGTTTTGTTTGTGCAATTGCGGACGAAGTTATCAAGACGAACAACTACCGGAAATATATCATGAAGGACGGTACGGTCGACATTTGTCGGGCATGCCGCCGTCCCGGAGAGTCACTCAGGCATATTATTTCCGGTTGTTCTCATCTTGCTAACGGCGAGTACTTGCACAGACATAACCTCGTCGCCAGGATCATCCATCAGCAACTTGCTCTTCAATATGGCCTTGTCGAGTCTGAGGTGCCGTACTATAAGTACGCACCTGCACCAGTTCTTGAAAATGGTCGTGCTTTGCTCTATTGGGACCGATCGGTTATCACGGACAGGACTATTGTCGCCAATAAGCCTGATATCGTGATAGTCGACCGGTCCCAGCGGCGGGCAGTGTTAGTCGACATCACCATCCCGCATGACGAGAACCTCGTAAAGGCCGAGAAGGACAAGCTTAGCAAGTACCTTGACTTGGCCCACGAGGTTACCGCCATGTGGGATGTTGACTCGACTATCATTGTACCGATAGTCGTCTCTGCGAACGGCCTAATAGCGAAGAGTCTCGACCAACATCTCAAGAGGCTCTCGCTAGACGGCTGGATCAAGGGCCAGATACAGAAGGCAGTGCTTCTTGACACGGCACGCATCGTCAGGAGGTTTCTCTCTCTGCAGCCCTAACCCCCGGTAGCTTGGGCCCTGCCCCGCTACCGGCGGCACCCTAGGTTTAGGTTTTTTTATAGTATTGTTTATTTTATAATGATTTTTGTATTGTTGTTTTGATATCTGTATTGTAAAAAAACCTAGACTTAAGAAAAAAGAATAAATACGAGCATAATAATAATAATAATGTGATGTGAATTGTATAAATAGTATTAATAATAATAATGTTATAATAATAATGTAAAGTGAACCTTAAGTAAGAATATAGTGAATAAACTCATTTCATTTAGAATACTTGTTGTTTTTATTTTATTTTACGAGCCTTAACATCTAGCTTAAGTTAATAATGCAAAATCAATTTAATGTTTGTGAAAAATTTTGTGTAAGCTATTCCTGTAATCTACGTAGATACTTCAAATTCACTAACGCAGCATAAACTTTTAACACCGACGCAGGTGCACTGACATGTCACTACATGATTTTGCACATTCGACAAACATTGAATAAAATTCATCATGCCCTGCTCATTATACCCTGTTCGAGCGTCGCAGTTAACACACATATTCACATACTTTCAAGTCGACTTAAGACGTAAGTTTTGAACTTTTATTCGTTTATTTCTATTTACTCGATATTATCCATAAAAATGACCCTAATAGTTTTCTATTTTGTTTCAGATTATGACAGACATTGTAATAAATAATAACAGTGAGACTCAAGATGGACTTTTTGGAATTAATACCCAAGACCTTCTTTTCCACTGTGCGCAGAATCCATTAGAAGGCTTTGACGAAATTTTTCCAATCACTAATCAGAAGAAATCGTCTCCAAAACGTCCAAAACGGAAAACAAAGAAGACACCTGGTGAAACTAAGAATCTTCGCAATAGTATGCGGCGATCATCATTTGTTTTAAACCGTGAAGCATACAAAGGGAGACGTTTGATTCAGATCAAAATAATAGACATTAGTGGTGATAACAGTGACACTGAAAGTGATGTTGTAATATCGGCTCAATATATAGTAAAAGATTTTACGGACAGAATATTAGATCAAACCGAAAGAGTGATTAAAAATATATCTGAAAATATAATAAGTGATTCTGACTGATGAGACGCATAATTGAATAAAATTATTTTTAAATAGATCAGTTAAATTAAATTAGAAGTGATTCTTAAGATGTTTAATCAAATCAGTAAGTAGTATCTCTCTGAATGCATTGTACTATTTAATTCATTAAATTTAAGATATGTTTTAATTTTCGATATTATATTAAAAACCTATTCAAATATCTGCTGTATTTTAATTCCTAAATACTCACCACTTTAATTAGTTAAAATATAATTTGGTAGAATAAAACAACAACCAGTTTAGGCAATAATTATTTTATTTTATTTAAAACATTAAATTAAATTCTTAGCTTACATTGAATAAATGTATATTATTATTATCATACCACTTTTTTAAGCACAATACATTTTTTAATGCACACATTTTCGTGTGTTGTACACAATTTAAATTTATATTAGGTTTTTCATAGTCGTGATATAATTTTAAAAAATTAGGACATCCTTTTTCTCCCACATCTATTATTTCACAGTTCTCACAAAGGCCTTTGATCCACATAACTTTCTCAGTTCCTTTTGTTAACACTTTTTTCTTATTCAAATATGGTATTATAATTCTTTTGAATTCCCTGTAGTCAATGTGGCCTTCACTCCAGAAATATCCTCGATTTGCTTCTATCCACCGCACTTGTTTCTTTTCTTCGATCGATAAGTTTTTAAATGGATAGGGGGGCTTGACAAGAAAGGTTTGGGTATTTTCTTCGTTTAAAATAGACAATTCTTTTATAATAAAATTATTTTGTGTATCTTTGAATCCTTGTACATCCACGAATATATATTTTATTCTGCAAGGATTCATATTTTAAGATATTTTTTTTACTATATTACTCAACGGTCTGTACTCGATGATGGAATCGTTTAAAATAAGACAATATGCAGCTGTCTGATCAGGTATTTCTGAATGACATTCAAGTTCCACACGTACGCTAACTACAGGACCTGACTTAAGGTTTTCGCTTTGTCTAGAGCAATCGATTACAAACAGCGGTGCTTTTTCTTTGAATTCAGAAGTACTTAGCAGTGGTTCACTTCTGCGTCCATAATAAGATGTCTGAAACCTGACATATTGCTCATACAATAATGAATATTTATGATCATCAAGACTAATATTCAAGTTTTCATATGGAAAATAGTTAGAGTTAAGATATACTTTGACATCTCTTAAATTACAAGGGTCGAATTTTGATATATCGCGATCAGCTAAATTTTTTCTATCTGTTTGTAAGCCTATGATTACATATCTTGGCTTTTCAATCTGTGAGGACGTTTTAATTGACCAAGTATGCTTAGTTGTTTTAGGTAATAAGGGATACTCATATAAATCCCAATTTCTAAAAGCCAAATATAGAGAACGATCCTTTTCCAATAACTTTAGTAAATTAACTTTTTCTTTATCTGATACCTTGACGTGTGGAACGCGCCAAACTAACTTATTTATTATTATATCTTCAAGAACCTCACCAGATGGAACTTTCAAAGAATTCAAATTTGTATTACTGCGTAATAATATCAGTTCATGTTTACAATTCATAATTATTTTCTTATAATCTTCAGCAAAGCCCAAAATATTACTAAGAGGTATTGAGGCAGAAAAACTATTTCCATGGGTTGTTTTTGTTCCATTTATATCCCAACCCCAAGCTTTTGCTATCTTAGCTTCATTTTCATTAAATGATACTAAACTCTTCATTGTTGTAGTCATTCCAGCATTTTTGATTCTATCTATTTCAACTCCATTTAGTTCATAACGAATATCTTGAAAAAGAAACAGTAATGGATTGTTTGTGAATTCCACAGCAGTAACTTTTAGTTTTGTATCCTTCTTTATGATGTTTACTGTTCCTTCTAAATAAAGGGTACTTGCTGATGGTAGTATGTATAAATCCTGCTGATTGATAGGTATGCGGATTTCATCATTCCTGTTAAAACTTGTTACGTAAGGTTTATATGAATGATATTCGATACCGTCTATGGTGTTATCGTATGCTGGTGAACTTGTTATATCCAAAATGTTCATTTTAATAGACCAATTAATTTCAGGAACTTTTTATTTTCCCTGGTCAATTTAATTTTTTTCTTAGTTGTTCCTTTTCGGATTGTTCGATGAGTACTGATGTGTTTCATTATTGAATTACTACTTTTATTGAAGTCGATCATCTTTTCCTGATATGCAAATATAATTGAACTTCTTCACCGCGTAGATTTATTAAATTATTATTAATATCTAATAATCTAATATTAATAGTGCTGACGTCAATTTGATTGACAGGAAAATAAATTATATTCTTTGGCACTTCTATTATTCGGTATCCTGGAGGCACGTTAGGAGCAAATTCATAAAGAATATGGTTTGGTTTTCCATTAATATATGATCCGCTCACTATATCACATTCGACTCTTACCACCGTTGTCGATAAAATGTTAACTGGGAGTTGCGACTCGTGTATTATATTGGCTTTAAGAGTTTTATTACCAAATCCTAGTAAAGTTCCTGGAGAATTAGCTTTTTCAAAATGGATATCTTTAGAGCAGAAGATAAACGATTTCAACGTGTTATTATTGCAAAATAAATTAAAAGCGACTCCTTTTTTTACGTTTGACTTTAGATAATCAGAAATGTCTTGCAGTTCGTAAGTGCCTTCTGGTATGTCTACGACTTCGTTATTGTCATAATAATATTTATTGTTTCTGTTATCAATGTTAGGTATTGAATTGAATGTTGAGAAATATAACAGAGCACACTCGTATTCATCATCAAATTGTAAAGCTGGATAATAGGTAGTGGATAAAATAGAGGTGTTGCCTGTTATTGACAGCGTGAAAGACATTTTAGAAATGATGGTAATAAAAACACGTTTATAAATATATAGTCACAATACTTTATTAGAACATTTTATACAAATAGTATTAGCATAACATTTTTTCCAAAATTCACTTAGGAACTTTAAACATAAATGACCACAATTAGATGTATTAAAACGTTGATATCTACAATAATTGTATGTTATATTAAATTTTAAATATCTTATTAACTCAATTGGTGGCTTTAAATCACCAAAGCTATCAAAATACTCACAATAGTTAAAATGTTTTACATAGGCTACCCAATGGGTTCCTTCATTCTCTGAGCTATCTAAATTAACAATCGCACACTCAATGTCCTTAGGCTTTGGCGGCAATTCATTTCTCATGAAAACACCTCTAAAGTAAGGTATGTGTTTAGTAGCATACTCTAATATGTCTATATCAGTGAGAGCACGCTTGGGTAACCTTTCTATTAGTTTTTTGAACTATTTACAAAAAGACCATTGCCTTTTTTATATGGTTTTATATATAAGCCTTTTCCTAAGGCGATACTTTCCATCGTTTTATTATGACGTTGGGCTTCTTCCAAATTCTTTTTAGCTGCTTTATGATCATTTACAGCTTTAGTAATACCTGCTGCACCTCCAACCAATGCACCTAGAGCAGACAGTCCTGCGAATATTGGTATAAGTGGTAAAATACCACCTGTTTTTGGTAACGGTATTACACGAGGCAGACACACTCCTTTTTTATTTTTTATCAGTTTTTTCGCAGCTGAATATGCAGCTTTAATAGCTCTAGAATTGCTTTTTGGTTTTAATTTTTTCAGTCGTTTATGTATTGTAGAGACGATCGATTTAAATGTTCTCACGCCAGCACCATGCTTCATTTTGGTTTTCATCACTTTGCTCACAAGCCACGAAGACAGTTTTTCTCCTCTTCCTGCATTTTTCGATTTCATCCGTTGCTTTGCCATATTTAATAATTCTAAATCAGCTCTGTGTCGATCTTCCAATTTATTTGAATTATCGTATGCTATATCGTGTCTCATGCAAGCATTATCAAGCTCATTAACTCCTTGATCACCTCTCAATAATCGTTTTCTTAATCTGGTACCAGGTCCACAGTAATTGTACCCAGGTAAATGCAATTCAAATGGTAAGTTATTTATGATGCTGTTAACGAGTCCACCACCATGCATAGCTGAGTTATAAATGAGATAAAATATCTAAATAGACTTAATTTTATATACTTAGGTATGTAACTCTATAGAAAAGATAATCATACAATTGCTCGTTTTTCAATCCAACTGTTTTCAGTACTAGGTAGACCTAACCACTTTACGAATAATTTATTACCTTTTTTTCTTATAACCTTTTCAATTAGATACACATTAGGACACTCAGTTTTTTGAAGTTCTTGTTCATAAAAACTTCCTAAAATTGGTTGATAGTGTAGATCTTCTATGGAATAAGTGATAGGTTTAGAACCATGAACTTTTTTAATCAAAAACAATTCCGTAGACCAGTTTGGGGTGTATCCTTTTTCAAAGTTACCTTTATATTTACTTATACGAACATGGTCACCAACTTCTAATTTTCTGGTCTTTGACAGACAATTAATTTCCTGTGATTTGATTATATTTCTCAATACTTCACTTTGGTTTGATTGGTTAACATCGTTTGGTTTATATTTTATTGTTCGATGTATTGTGTTATTGTATGTTGCCATAACACTTTCTAAAAGCTTTCCAATCCATTTATAACTACCATTCAAACTAAAATTTTTATACAACTTGTTCTTGAGAGTTTTGATTAGTCTTTCTACTATAGAAGCCTTTTTTATGGAATATGTAGAGTAATGATTAATTTTATTTTTTAGCATAACTTTTTTAAATTCATCGTTATAAAATTCTGTGCCCATGTCAGTTTGTAAGTTAACTGGCTTTCGATAATTTTTAAATAATAGCGAACTAAATGCATTTGCTATTTCGGATTTAGTCTTCGTTTTAACAGGGATAGCCCAGGAAAATTTAGAAAAACAATCTATTACAACAAAAATATACCTATATCCATTATTACAACTTTTTATATTTTGAAAATCCATAAGATCAGCTTGCCATAAATCATCAATTCCTCTTAATATTACAGATCGTCGAACAAAGTTTTTACGAGCTGTTTTATGAATTTCATTTACTATTTGTAGCTTACTCATTTCTTTGATTTAATGATTTGGTCTAATTCAGCCTTTGTATAATAATCTGCTTTTAAATTCTCAATGCCTTTTTTAACATCTGCTTTTAAATCGTTGAATATTATATCGACTTCTTGCTTTTTTACAAACAATTGAGATTGGCTGTCTACGTATTCCTTGTTCACAGCATCGGTATTTTTCAATGGAATTGTAATCCCAGTCAACCTTGTATTTTGTAAATCGAACTCTCCGGTTTCAGTTCGCATCAAGACTTTATCAAAATTTTCTAAAAAGTCTGGTAAACGCAATCGTTTATGAATATGATGTCCAAACTTATCCATTATTGTGAACTGATGGGTGTTGTTGACAAAGATCAAATGATACTATTTTTAGAAATGTATGCTATTTATTAAGGTATAATGTTGCTTTCGCGCAGTTCTTCTATAATAGATATTATTTCATTATCTAACCCAGTGTTACCAGCATCTTTTGAAGCAATCAATAGTTTTAATCTTTCAACCAGTTCATTAGGATTGTCCCAGTAAACGTAGTCAACATTTTTCTTCCACTGTTTCAACAGAGGTAGTCCTTTTCCTTGATGAAGTAAATCAGGTTGACTACTGTCAGTGCTCGCTGAAACTTTACGCAACTTAAATAGCGGTTTTATTATATTCAAGTATTTTCGACCTCTGTTACTTCTGATTGGTTTATTTGGATCGAATTCTCTTCGGTGCACATTTGTTTCTAGTAACATTATTTTATAATGTCTCAAATCTTCATCAGTTATTGCAGATATATTAGGTACTTTTTTAAACAGAAGTTCCTTTATACCAGGAGTATATTTGTACTTGTTTGCACCAACTTGAATATAATCATCAAAAAGAGTTACACGCGAAGATCCCATCATGTGTTTACCTCGTTCATTTCTCACGCCAAACGGAACATCTTGTAAAGTTTTGGAAGACATGGACCACGAAGAAATTTCTTGATCACTTGAACCTGATTGCACTGATTTAAATGATTCCTCATTTTCTTCATTATCAGATTTTTCTGAATTCTCATAGCTTTCATCTGAATCATTAGAGTCTCTTGGACTAAATACGTCGAACTCGATGTTAGAATCTCTCTTAAGAGTTTTGTCCTTGTCTAATGGACTTGAAGTTTCAAATTGTACTCCTTTAGTTTGGGAACACGTTTTAGATTTTTCCACCATTTCATTAAGAGGACTTGTAATTGGTTTAAAAACAGATTCCAAAATACTATTGTTTTCCATTTCAATATCTCGCATCTTTTTAACCTTATTTTTAACAGCTGCCGCAGCCTTTACAATTTGTCTCTTTAGATTTTTTTCCATATCTTTAAATTGAATTTCAATTGATTGAACTATTGTCAGTGTTCTCACGAAAGTGATAACATATGTTTTTACTTCAGCTATTTATAGTAGGCTAGCAATAGAGTATAATCAGAAATACAATCGTGTTATATTGGCGAATACTCGCCTACAAATTGGACACTTATTACCAATGGAAAAAGCACACTTTGCACAAGCCGCAGCATGACCACAAGGTAAAAAACAAGTGTTAAGCTCTTCTTCTAAACAAATTTTACAGATTATTGAAGATGATGTATTTACTATCAAAGGTAGATCCAGTGGAGTCTGTTGGCAATTTTTTTTAATTTCTTCGTATACATAATTTTTCATGCTCTTAACGTAGTCTTTTCCTTTCATTACTAAAACATACGGACATGACTGGAACCAGCGCGCGTGCTCTACCCATGGTTGATCTTCGGAGTTCCAGTCTTTAAGCCTTCCATCGCAGTAAAAACAAATAACTCTGTCGTCACTGCCTGCATAAAAAAATCCTGCTTCAGCCATTTCTTGTGGTTTTTGTGTTAATCCTCGAGGCCAGGTATCGAAACTTCTTAAACGTTTGTATACAGTGGAGTATATACGGTTCACAGGATTATTAAACATGATTTCTATATTTAATTATTAAGTTTACTGCTATTAGCTGTTTACTTTTCAACACCTCGACAAGCATTGACATATTTACGACATACATACTAATGAAACACAACAAACGTATCGAATTTCTTTCGGTAACATCCTTTGTTTTTTTCACAATCCTTGTTAATCACTACATAACTGTAGGGTTCTTTCCATATATTTGCACACATTTCTCTAAATTCCTGCCACGTCATATCTGTATTGACGTGTTCATCATAAATATGTCTCATATTTATATCATCTTGCTTAAAGAGAACAATTAAATTTGCATTATCTCTCACTAACTGTTTTGGTATTTTGCTATAAGTCTGATTTAGATAAAAACAGTCTATATATTTATGTCTTCCCATTGCAAAATAGTCGCGCATATTATTTTGATTCTCACACGCTACGTCATCGAATATAATTATTGAGTTACATTTTGCTGCCTCTGGAGTAAGAACTTCTTCATTTTCATGATACTTAGAAAAAGTAACACCAGGAACCATTCGTAATACCTGTTCCAAATACATGTATCTCGGTTGATAAAGAGTTTTTGAATAAACATAAACATTTTTAAATTGCAAACCATTTTCATGTAAGATGAGTCCGATAGCCAAATTAGTTTTTCCACAGTTCGACGGGCCACATATTATACATCGTATTGTATTTGGTAAAAGCTTTCCATGACGAAAACTGCGTTTTTCAGAATTAATATTTATATTTTCGAATTTTAATGATATTGGCTGCTTAACGAACTTCATTGCAAGAGCGCTTTTCGCAGAATGATAAGTAATGTTTAGTAACCACATTAATAAACATTATAATTTTCACCGAAGGCTTTGAGAGTTCTAAAACATGTTGATCAAAATTATTACACCGGAAGCTTTGAGAGTTCTAAAACACAAGTGGCGAGAGATAATCAATTTTTAGTTATTGGGTGTTCTACTCCAGCCACATCTGTTGATTAAACGATATACCCAACTGCAACAAGTGAGCGCAGCAAGCGGAGCGAACGCAGTTGGGTATATCGTTTAATCAACAGATGTGGCTGGAGTAGAACACCCAATAACCACCTACTCCGCGGCTTCGCCCGCGTTATTGTGTCTTTATGACCTTTGAGGTCTAGATCAATAATCTCTTAGCCCAAGTCACCATAGATGACCCCAAAGTCGAACTTAATATCCTCTATTGTTAAAGTCATTAATCATTTTGGTTAGGTATACGAAGTTGTGCTGTTTAATTGTTTGACTCAACACAAAAGTTCCTGATACATTTCTTACAAAGAAATTATGGTAAATAGCTGCGCGAGCAAACATTTTTTATGACTTTTTATGACCCTGACAGTTTTATAACCTAACAATCAAGTCACTGTAGATGACTCTTAGGTCGAACTCGATATCGTCTATTGTTAAAGTCATTAATCATTACTTGGTAAACCTAAGCAAGGTTTACCAAGTTTTGCTGTTTAAGTATTTGAGTCAGTCTAATGTATGAGGCTGTTAAAACACGCTATTATATGCTATATAGCGTTATTACCGCAAATTTTTTTTATGATCTTTTATGACCCTGACAGTTTTTATGACCTACTATGTCAACACCGATAACCCTAGGGTTTAATTTGATATCCACTTATTTTAAGGTAAATAATGATTATGATTATTGAAGGTTGAACTGTTTAAAATTATAAACTCGTTTTGATGCATGTGGCTATTTAAATACATAAAATGATAAAATATTACCTACAAAGAAGATAAAACAAATGCTTGCGCGAGCGTAGCTAGCGCTATCAATGCGCGAGCGAAGCGATGGTGAAAAATGTTTACGACTTTTTATGACCCTGACAGTTTTTATGACCTCCTAACACCGATACCACAAAGGTTAAACTTGATATCCACTAATTTTAAGATTAATAATTATTATGATTATTGAAGGTTGTACTGTTTTAATCTTCGAGCATTTACCAATTGAGAAGTTAACGCAAGGCGTTCCCCTTTGCTGGCCATATAGCCATTTTTGGCCATATGAGCGTGCGTAACTACGCTGTATTTTTAATACTGTGTGCGTGTTTCAAGTTAGTGTGATTTGTGTGTGTGCGATGCGAGTTTACCTCGTCCCCCGTAAGTATCAGCAGAAAAAAATGTTTGCGGATTACAACGTTAACATCTCCATTGGTAAATGCTCGAAGGTTTTAATTTATTACTCGTTTTGATGCATGTGGTTATAAATATACAAAATTTACTGAAATATTACCAACAAAGAAGATAAAACAAATGCTTGCGCGAGCGCAGCGAGCGCTATTATTGCGCGAGCGAAGCGAGCGCGAAAATTTTTTACGACCTTTTATGACCCTGACAGCTTTTATGACCTATTAAGTCAACACCGATAACCCTAAGGTTAAACTTGATATCCACTTATTTTAAGGTTAATAATCTTTATTATTATTGAAGGTTGTACTGTTTTAATCTATGACTCGTTTTGATGCATGTGGCTATTAAAATACAAAGTTGCTGAAATGTTTTCTACAAAGAAGATATAACAAATGCTTGCGCGAGCATAGCGGGCGCTAACACAGCGCGAGCGCAGCGAGCGCGAAAACTGTTAACGACTTTTTATGACCCTGACAGTTTTTATGACGTAATAAGTCAACACTGATGACACAAAGGTAAAACTTGATATCCACTTATTTTTATATTAATAAACATTATGATTATTGAAGGTTGCACTGTTTAAATTTATAAACTCGTTTTGACGCATGTGGCTGGCTATTATTATAAAATACAAAAAATGTTGTAATATTACCTACAAAGTTAATAAAAGAAGTGCTAGCGCGAGCGCGAAATTTTTTTACAACTTTTTATGACCCAGACATTTGTTATGACCTACTTAGTCAACATCGATGACCCTAAGGTTAAACTTGATACTTATTTTAAAGTTAATAATCATTATGATTATTGAAGGTTGTACTGTTTAATTTATGATTCGTTTTGATGCATGTGGCTATTAAAATACAAAACTTGCGGGAATGTTACCTGCAAAGTAGGTAAAACAAATGCTTGCGCGAGCGAAGCGAGCGCGAAAAATGTAGACGACCTTTTATGACCCTGACAGCTTTTATGACCTACTAAGTCATTACCGATAACCCTTAGGTTAAACTTGATATCCACTTATTTTAAGGTTAATAATCTTTATCGTTATTGAAGGCTGTACTGTTTTAATCTATGACTCGTTTTGATGCATGTGGCTATTCAAATACAAAAGTTGCTGAAATGTTTTCTACAAAGTAGATATAACAAATGCTTGCGCGAGCGGAGCGAGCGCCATTACTGAGCAAGCGAAGCGAGCGTAAAATATTTTTACTACTTTTTTTGACCCTGACAGTTTTAATGACCTTCTATGTCAACACCGATAACACAAAAGTTAAACTTCATATCCATTTATTATAAGGTTAACAACAATAATGATTATTGAAGGTTGTACTGTTTTAATGTATGACTCGTTTTGATGCATGTGGTTATTAATATATAAAAGTTACTGAAATATTACCAACAAAGAAGACAAAACAAATGCTTGCGCGAGCGAAGCGAGCGCGAAAATTTTTTACGACCTTTTATGCCCCTGACAGCTTTTATGACCTACTAAGTCAACACCGATAACCCTAAGGTTAAACTTGATATCCACTTATCTTAAGGTTAATAATTTTTATCATTATAGAAGGTTGTACTGTTTCAATCTATGACTCGTTTTGATGCATGTGGCTATTAAAATACAAAAAATGCTGAATTGTTTTCTACAAAGTAGATATAACAAATCTTGTGCGAGCACAGCAGGCGCTATCACTGCGCGAGCGAAGCGAGCGCGAAAAATGTTTACGACTTTTTATGACCCAGACAGTTTTTATGACGTAATAAGTCAACACTGATAACACAAAGGTTAAACTTGATATCTAATTATTTTAATGTTATTAATCATTATGATTATTGAAGGTTGTACTGTTTCAATTTATAAACTCGTTTTGATGCATGTGGTTGGCTATTAAAAATTACAAAAAATGTTGAAATATTACCTACAAAGTTAATAAAAGAAGTGCTAGCGCGAGCGCGAAAAATTTTTATAACTTTTTATGACCCAGAAAGTTGTTATGGCCTACTAAGTCAACATCGATGACCCTAAGGTTAAACTTGATACTTATTTTAAAGTTAATAATCATTATGATTATTATGGTTAATAATCTTTATTGTTATTGAAGGCTGTACTGTTTTAATCTATGACTCGTTTTGATGCATGTGGCTATTAAAACACAAAAAATGCTGAAATATTACCTATAAAGTAGACAAAACAAATGTTTGCGCGAGGGCAGCGAGTGCTATCAATGCGCGAGCGAAGCGAGCGCGAAAAATTTTTACGGCTTTTTATGACAGTTTTAGTTTTGATGACCTACTAAGTCAACACCTATGACCCTAAGGTTAAATGTGGCTGTTAACACGAATGTTTCTGAAATACTTCCCACAAAGCAGATAAAACACGTTGGGCAAGCAAAGCTATCGCGTAAATTTTGATGGCTTTTAATGACCCTGACAGTTTTATGGCCTTATTAGGACACATCTTAAGTTTAGTCATTATAGATGGACCTAAGGTCAAACTTTTATGATTATGCAAACTCTATGTAAAGTTAACAAAAAATAAAGGCACCCACACTTAATTGCCGAAAAAAGTATTCCTTGCCCTTTTATGCCCTATTATATACTATACTATTATTCTTTGTACAAAATTTCATCTGAATCGGTCAAGCCGTCTGGCCGAAAAGAGGCCACACATTCACAAAATTCCATAATAAAAATCTAGACACCCGAAATTGCCAACCAAAAAAAAGTATTCGTTGTCCTTCCATGTCTTATTGACTGTCTATGTACAAAATTTCAGCTAAAAAGGTTAACCCGTTTGACCGAGAGTAGGCCACACATTTGCAAAACTGGGCACCTAGACTCGACAGCCGGAAAAAAGTATCCGATATCCTATTCTTTCCTATGAACTGTCTTTATACAACATTTCAGGCAAATCGGTCAAGCCGTTTATTCGATAAGAAGTCTTATATTTACAAAATTCAGTTAAAAATATTTGGACCCCCTGACTCGACAGCCAGAAAAAAAGTGTCTTATATCTTATTGTACCCTATGTACTGTCTATATACAATATTTCAGGCAAATCGGTCAAGCCGTTTTTTCGAGAAGAGGTTTTATATTTACAAAATTCAATTTAAAATATCTGGACCCCCTGACTCGACAGCCATAAAAAAAGTATCGTTAATCCTATTCTGCTCTAAGACATGCATTCATACTAAATTTCAGGCAAATCGGTTAAGCCGTTTATTTTAGAAGAAGTTTTATATTTACAAAATTCAATTAACAATATTTGGACCCCCTGACTTGACAGCCAAAAACACAGGGTCCTATATCTTATTCTACCCTATGAACTGTCTATATACAACATTTCAGGCAAATCGGTCAAGTCGTTTATTCGAGAAGAGGTTTTATATTTACAAAATTCAATTTAAAATATCTGGACCCCCTGACTCGACAGCCATAAAAAAAGTATCGTTAATCCTATTCTGCTCTAAGACATGCATTCATACTAAATTTCAGGCAAATCGGTTAAGCCGTTTATTTTAGAAGAAGTCTTATATTTACAAAATTCAATTAAAAATATTTGGACCCCCTGACTCGACAGCTAGAAAACAAAAGATCCTATATCCTATCTACCCTATGAATTGTCTGTATACAACATTGCAGGCAAATTGGTCAAGCCGTTTATTCGAGAAAAGGTTTTATATTTACAAAATTCAATTTAAAATATCCGGACCCCCTGACTCGACAGCCAAAAAAAAAGTATCCCATATCCTATTCTGCCCTATGACATGTATTCATACAACATTTCAGGCAAATCGGTCTAGCCGTTTATTCGAGAAGAAGTCTTATATTTACAAAATTCAGTTAAAAATATTTGGGCCCCTGACTCGACAGCCAAAAAAACAGGGTCCTATATCTTATTCTACCCTATGAACTGTCTATATACAGCATTTCAGGCAAATTGGTCAAGCCGTTTATTCGAGAAGAGATTTTATATTTACAAAATTCAATTTGAAATATCTGGACCCCCTGACTTGACAGCCAAAAAAAAAGTATCCTTTGTTCTTTTCTGTCCAATGACATGTATTCATACAAAATTTCAGGCAAATCGGTCAAGCCATTATTCGAGAAGAAGTCTCATATTTACAAAATTCAATTAAAAATATCTGGACCCCCTGACCCAATACTTAAAAAAAAAAGTATCCTATATACTATTCTTCCCTATGAGATGTCTATATACAACATTGCAGGCAAATCGGTCAAGCCGTTTATTCGAGAAGAGATTTTATATTTACAAAATTCAATTTAAAATATCTGGACCCCCTGACTCGACAGCCAGAAAAAAAGTTTCTCAAATCCTATTCTGCTCTAAGACATGTATTCATACAAAATTTCAGGCAAATCGGTTAAGCCGTTTATTTGAGAAGAAGTCTTATATTTACAAAATTCAATTAAAAATATTTGGACCCCCTGACTCGACAGCCAAAAAAAAAGTATTTTATATCCTATTCTACGCTATGACATGTATTCATACAAAATTTCAGGCAAATCGGTCAAGCCATTTATTCGAGAAGAAGTCTCATATTTACAAAATTCAATTTAAAATATCTGGACCCCCTGACTCGATAGCCAAAAAAAAAGTATCCTATATCCTATTCTGCCCTATGTACTATCTTTGTACAAAATTTCAGCCAAATCCGTCAAGCCGTTTGACCGTGAAGAAGTCCCAAACAAACAAACAAACAAACAAACAAACAAACAAATAAACAAACTGACTTTCGCATTTATAATATTGGTGTTGATGTAGGCAGTATTAATATACGCACATATACACGTCAAAATCATAAATCATAAGATAAATCATAACCAATTATCAAGTAAACATAGCAAAAGCAAAATTTTAACGCTTTGAATTAGAAAAAAAAAACAAAAGTAATGAACCATTCAGCTCCAACCGTTTACAACAGAATATAAAAAAAAATAAAGAAGGTTAAAACCAACCATACATGTAACTGTGTGTTTCAGTACATCAGACAATTTTTATATAAAAAAAATAAAAAAGTGAAATAGTGAAACACAACTTAACGAAACGCATACCGATCACAGTACATATCATGATCCGAATGGAACTGATAGTCCGTCTGTCAGCTGCATAATATTGTTTAAATAAAAATAAAAATGGCAAGCCTAGAAAGAAAATCTGCGGACAAAGGGGGAAAACTGAATGGCTGTTGAATCTACCGGTGTTTTGGAAATACTCCCATCCGAGAAGAAACACCAAGAAACTCTATGGGGCATGTCTTGTCATTTTCTCTTTTTTTTAAATTATTGTACATGTCAGCTTTAAAATGTTAACAAGATATTAATAATTATTATACAATTTATATTTGTTCTTGGAGCTTGGGGCATTCAGGCCATGCATTTTTGTAATCAATATAGTCACCTATTGTATAGTATGATTTTTTCATCAAATTGGATTTTACATAGATTTTAAATTTGCTCATAGGCAATTGATCAATATCAAATCATCAATATCTTTGGGTAGCTTATTGTAAAAGCGTACACGAATGAACCACTAACTTTCTGCAGTCTGAAATTAGGTATAATTAATCTATTTTTATGTCTTGTATTAAAATTATGTACATCAGACCTTTTCTTATAATCATAATACCAGATCAAGTGCCTTACCTTCAACACCGTAGTATTTTAATTTGTAAATTAGTGTTTAATGACAGACACAATCAAATGCTTTTGATATGTCACAGAACACGCCAATAGCATCTTGTGCTTTCTCCCATGCATCAAATATATGTTTAAGAAGACCTATTCCTGCATCAGTAGCAGAACGCCGTTTCGTAAATCCAAATTGTTTGCTATTTAAAAGATCATTCATGTTAAAATGTGTTAAAAGCTGGTCAAATATTACTTTTTCAAAAATTTTACTCAACGCCGGTAATATAGAGATTGGTCTATAGTTAGATGGATCATTTTTGTTTACTGATTTAAAGAAAGGAATCAATTTACTTTTTTCATTAAATCCGGGAAGACACCTTGGTCAACGCATCTGTTAAAAAACATTAAATAAAAAAATCAAAAAAACCCGACTGCGCAAAAAGTGAAGTGTTAAAAAACGAACTGTAAAGAAAAAACAAGTAAGTCTAGTAGTTTATACTTCTGTTTAGGGATATCAAACAACTATACCATTTAAATTCTTTCTCGGTCGATACACTCATAAAATAAATTATACATTGTTATATGGAATGTAGAGACTTTAACAGTCGGGACACATTAATGGCTTAACGAATGGGGATTAATGTGTCCCGATTGTTAAAGTCTTCACTTATTGCGCAGTCGGGTTTTTTGATTTTTTAATTTAATATTTTATTTTACACTTTTTAGTCAAGTAAAGGACGGCAAATTCCGTAATCTTCTCATTTCATTTAGAGAGTTGATGTCATGTGGATTAATGTGTAATTTATTTATTATTTCTAAAGATTTTTATTATAAAATATCTTTGTACCGGAACTGTGTATTTTCAGCGTAGAGCTGGGATGAATCAGGTTATGTTTGAACCTTGTTTTGTCTCCTCTAGGACCACCTCTTTTTCTAGAATAGAAATTGGTATATATACGTACCAATTTGCACATTTCAAATATATATATATTGACGTTAGCGTTAATATTTTATTGTTTATGAAATGGGGCCAGCAGGATTCCAGTACTATTATATTTACTAATATGCTTACGAATTTTTTTTGGCAAATATAAGGTTTTGTGCGTCTACACTACTAAGTATGTATTACAATGGGGGATTTAACAACAAATACTAGAAACAAAATAAAATTCAATATTAAAGGGAGTCTTCATCACAGTGTGGTCTACATACAAGTAACGTGTATTTTTCGGCGTTTTGTGCTTGAACTTGTAAACTAATAATAGATAGAGACTTGAAATCTTCACAAAATATGTATAACTATGACCGTTATTACAATTATGGAAAAAAGAACAAAAAACCGAAATGCGTGAAATAGATAGGGTATTGCTTTTTAAGCTTACTTACTTTACAGTTGTACTATTACACGACTATACCAAAAGAAAGAGGTTGTTTGTTACCTCATAACTCCATCAATTCTTAACCGATTTAGAAAATTCTTTTTTTGTTTGAGTTAATATGATTTTCGTTTGGTCTCATTGTAATTTTATTGAGTACTGATAAGTAACTTCAGAGATAAGCACCGCAAACTTGTTACTGAAAGTGACTAACGCGGCTGTAAAATCGTTTTTTTTTCGATTTGTACGATCATAAATTATTTGTTATAAATATATTTTGAATCTCCATTTTAAGACTTTTAATTCGATACCCCACTCGATAGGTTTTGAAAAAAATAAATTTTTTTGAACCCCAAATTTTGGCGTTTGAAATCCGCCATTTTGAATTTTTCAATTTTTTATGTTTTTGTTGACACTCGCGCTAGCATGGTGAATCTATTGACGTGCCAATTATCAAAATCGGCCCACGCGTTTGGTCTCTAGTGTGCCACAAAGGAACAAACATGCATACATACATACATATATAGACTGATAAACACATTACCTCTCCTTTGCGTCGCGCAGTCGGGTAAAAATAAAAGCTAAGTATGGGCTAATAACAGTTATAATGTAACTAAAAACTTCTTGTAAGTAAATACTTCTAGAACTGTATATAGTTTTATTTTTATTATTTAGTTTGAGTCCAAGTCCATGCGAACTCGCGTCTGACTAACAAGTTCAGTTATTATAAACATTTGGAAATGCGCTCGCATTTCCAAACCGAGAAAGCTAATTTTAAGCCAATTTTTGGATATTGTGTAAGGGGAATGAATAGTTTAACTTCAAATTATCAACTAAGATTTCCTACTTGCGTATGACATCCTAATGCACAATATCCAAAAATCAGTTTTCCCAGATCAAATCCCACATCAAAACAAAAGCAAGGAAGATTACCTCGCTTTTGAAGAAATTTCATGACACGCATAAACCAGAATACGCCAAACACAAACAGATACTCTGTCTTTTACTGTATCGAAATCTCATTACCGATCGAATCTAAAGTTTCTGAACTCTCTCAATAGCTTCCTTTAAATAAAACGAGAACCATAATCAACTGGATGAAACCCAAATTGACTTCCGATGAAGAGAATACAACTTTATAATACCAAATACCGAAAATTCGGAAAGAACATTCCAAATTCAAACAAAAGACGGGCATTACACGAATCCAATTTATTTTCATGTACCCGCGGTACTCTAGCAAGCGCCGGAGGCCGAAAGGCGCAGAAACGACGCAGAATTTTCGGGACATTCGGTAATTCAGTAAAATTACCTTCACACGCGATACGAGTGTTTGTTCTGAATTTCACACTTCAGAGACTACGTTTGTTTTAGATTGATTTTTGTTACTATGAAGCGTTCGGTCGTTACCATTGTTAAGTTTGAAAAATTGTTATTTAAGAAAGAAAGAAAGAAAGAAAGAAAATATGTTTATTTTGCATCAAATACAATGAACTGATTACTAACTTATATATTAATTGAACAAATGTTATTTGGTGCAAAATAGGACCCACCTCAGCATAATGTTGGTCATAACTGACATAACCAACGCTGGTCTTCCGTTGGGACCCCAAAGTGACATCACGGAGGTTCTTGCCTCTGACACACGCTACATATGCATATACAGCCTGGTAACGATTACAAAACATTGTTAAATTTTCTACTCTAAGAAAAATAAAATATTAAATTAATAAAATAACAAGATTTACATAAACTAACAGTATATTTAGTATTGTTTCTTTTTAAATATTCTGTGTTATGTAACTATAGGTTTACGTATTAGGTATTGTTATTTGTTAATGTTATGTAATGTCTCAAATTGCACTTGTGTCGTGCTGTAAAGTTTTCTGTTCTTTTTGATGAGTACAAAGAAACAGTCTTAATTTTATACGAAATCCTAGAATATATTAAGAAACATATACATTCGTAAATTTTACGTATGATATATTTTATCATGTCTGTAGACATGATAAAATACATCATGTAAAATCTGTAAAGATACGGACACACCGCAGCGTCCAGCGTGCGTGATCTAAGCGGCAATCAGATAGCGCACTAGTATTTGTACCGACCGGTTCACACCAAACGCAATCAGAAAACAATTGAAAAGTACTGAGATCGCGCCCGCAGTTTGCATGACACCGCGGTGTGGCCGTACCTTAAGTAAAATATTTCTGGACTTTACGTATCTTTTTTTTACACCGAACTGTGCACTTGACAAACTATCTCACCTGATGTTAAGTGAATATACGATCGATAATGGAGCGCGCTTACCCAGAAGATACCTTACCTATTCACTCGCGATTTGAACACCCCCATATTGTACTTAACCGGAAACGCAGGCTCAGGCAGGGCATTCCATTCCCTGGCGGTACGTATAATGAACGAAGATACAAATCGCTTCGTTTGGGTAAATGGTATATTCGCCACAAATCGGTGGCGTGTGTCTTTGTCTCTGGATATCCGATATAAGTAGCAAACTAGCAAACAGCCCACCTCATGGGAAGTGCTCGCTTTCGCCTGGACTCTTGCAAAACTAGGGGTGTCACTAATGCAAACTGTTCAGATTCTTTTAACGACCCTTTTGAAGCACTCCATGTTGTAGCTCTACGGGAAAAAGGCAGACTGCAGCTCGTTCCATATTTGATAGGTGAACGGGATAAATGAATGCTTGAATCGAAATGAGTGCGATGTTCAAGTCTCGATAAGATGCGAGAGGTGCGATGGATTTAGAATAGATAGAATAGATTTTAATAGAGCTTTCATTTTGATCCTACTGCTAGTTAATGAGCCTCTTTTATATGAAACTATTCCTCTAGGAGCCACTTGCTAGGTTTTTAAGGTCTATTTGAAGCAAAATGCTTTCTTGTCTCAGTATTGAATTGCAAAATAAACGACTTTTTCTGTTTGAAAAATGTATTAGAAGTCCTTCTCGCATTATAGATACGATTAATTTGTCGTAATTTTTTTTTTTCATTTCACTTTACTTCATTTTGCTTCAAAATAACAACTTTGCATTATTCTGAATAATTAATATAATGTAACTCTGAGATTGTGAGTTACTTATTGTTCAAGACCAACAGTGCTTCATTTGGCTAAACACAAACAACTAACGAATGGAGTTCTTTTCCTGAGCCTGTGTTTCCCGATAACTGCCATTTAGGGGTCTTCAAGTCACTTATAATAGGGTACCTTCTAGGCAAGCGTGCTACATCCATCCATACAGTGATATAGTTTGCTGTGTGACCTCTAATAATAACTAACACGAAAAAACATCTCAACACCATTTATAAATGCGAAAGTCAGTTTGTACATTTGTAATCTCTTCACGGTCAATCGACTCGATCGATTAAGGTGACATTTCACACATGGGTAGCCTGTGTGGTAGAATGGGTCTTATGCGTCTATTAGGCGTCCATTACACGGTAAGTAATCCGTCATTCAAAACCAAAAATGGTTTCTCACGTAGCAAATCAAAGTATGTAAATATCGGTCAGTCACCCCATTACACGATCAGTTATCCATCAGTCACAGCCGTGACTGTGAGCAAACTGACAGCAAAACCTATCGTGTAATGGATGCCTTATATAGCCTTTGATTTGTTTCATGAGCAACCATCAGTCATGACTTTTGGATTTGAACGACGGATTACCTACCGTGTAATGAACGCTCTTGAATACTTTTTAACGCGGGAATATCTAGTTCTACTTTCTATATAATACATATTTCTAAATAGGCTTATATATGGCTTACTTATTTTCCAGCTAAATTCTCCTCTCACATTTTCTCGTAATGCAGTATAAGTACACTATACATCAAGAGCAGGCTACAAATCAACCGCAAGTTGCCGCAGCTATCTTACGAGCGGTTAACACTCGTGAACTGGAAGAGTACCATGGTGATAAGCGAAGCGGGTGAAATAGTTTATTGTGTGTGGGAGAGAGAGATAGAGCGATGAAAATGGCATGGCCAATAGGAGGAAAAAAATAAATTAATAAAAATATTGCCATATTTATACACATTTACATACAAACATTATCATTTAGAACCATAAATAACTTTTTGACAATTGGAGAAGCCTCAGCACTGTTCTGCGACAGGGTCTACGCGGGGCTGATTTTCAGTCCACCCCACTGCCCGAACTGAGATGGTCGTCGGGCTAGTTGAATTAGTCATGAGCGAGACAAAAATAAACAACAATAACATTAGGAAGTGAAAAAAGAGAGCTTAGAATCGTGCTCAGTGGCATGTAAATTGTTAGCCTACTCAAGCTGTAGAATTATTTTATCACAACGATGAATAATAATCAGCGAGAGTTAAGTTATGCGATATTAATATCGCATAAAACATTAAACAAATAACAACGGTCTATTACACAAACCGAAAAACTCGATGATATACCATCGAGTATTTTTTTTTTTTTTTTTAGATTTTTCACTTCCATACTTTAAAAGTTAGTGGGGGGCACACATTTTACCACTTTAGACGCGCCTATCTTTCAACTGATTGATTTTGAGAAAAAATGATTTTGCAAACCTCAATGTCATTTTTAAAGACCTATCCACCCCGCATTTATAGGTTTGAAGAAAAATTTTTTTTTTGTTTCAGTTCCATTTATGGAATGCCCCCTTAAAATTTTATATTTTTTATTTTTGTTTAAAAATCGGAAAGCGGTTTACAGAATACATCTATCTACCAAGTTTCAATTCTGTAGTCCTAACAGTTTCGGAATAAAATGGCTGTGACATACGGACGAACAGACAGACAGACAGACAAACAGACATGACGAATCTATAACGGTTCCGTTTTTTGCCATTCGGCTACGGAACCCTAAAAAAAGCAAATCGCTTTATACGGGTAAATTAATTCCATTACTTGGCAGTACGTATGAAAAAGCAAATCGCTTTGTACGGTTAAATGGTATATCTACCAAAAAGCGAAGGCGCCTCTTAGTGTCCCTGGTTGTCCGATTATAGAGTGACAGCGCAGCGTTTGTCCACAGCAACGGCACCGGGACGTTAACGGAAACAAAATGCCGGCGCCGAAGTAGCGGCGGTACATTGTATAGTATGGCAGCTTATCCACAGCATGACCGGCACCGGGCGACGTCATTCCGGCCGCCGATATTTCGAAATATTTCGATCGACGCGACCGCTAGAAACCGGCCAGAGATATTGACGGGCCGATGTGCCGGCATTGGCTCCCAATATAAAACACGTTTGATCTTGTCCACACACTGCTGGCGCCCGGCGCCGTTCGATCGGTTATTGTTTTTTTGTCTGAGGTTGTTTGTTTTATTTCTATGGAAACTCATCTGCCACGGATGACAGAAGAAACAGAACCACCGGATCGGTGGCGTTGGACAAACGATCGCCAGCACATCATTTTCAAATCGGCCTGAAAAAATCTCGGTGCCGGTGATGTCCCGGTGTTGCTGTAGACAAACGCTCTTTGTCCACTGCAACGGCACCGGGACGTCACCGGCAACAAAATGCCGGCGCTGAAGTAGCGGTACATATGTATGTATGGCAGCTTGTCCACAGCATGATCGGCACCGGGCGACGTCATCCCGGCCGCCGATATTTCGAGTAGATCGGCGCGACCACTAGAAACTAGGTGGTGAGCGTTATTGAACGTAAGCGGTTTAATTTTTTTTATGAAAAATGTTTTTGTGCGGCGATGTGCTGTGACTAACTGTGTACAAGCTAAAAGCATTATTCACGAAATTATAAATAAAATCAAAATAATGTTTTACCGAAATAATGTGATGCTTAATTATCTTTGTAACGTGATATTTAACAGCATCAATTTTTGTACGCGTGAAAAACTGTTTTCCGAAGTAGCTTTATGTGTGTGCTGTGTAGAAATAACCGGTTACGAAAATAAGCGTTTTTTAAACTGCTTACGCGCAATCATGAAACTACGTATAACCACATTTACTCATGTGGTATAACTAGTTACGCGAGAAACCGATTACGACCCATCTCTTCTAGAAACCGGCCAGAGATTTTGACGGGCCGATGTGCCGGCATTGGATCGCAATACAAAACACGGTTGATCTTGTCCACACACTGCCGGCGCCCGGCGCCGTTCGATTGGTTATTGTTTTTTTATCTGAGGTTGTTTGTTTTATTTCTATGGAAACGCTCTGCCACGCATGACAGCTAGAAGAAACAGAACCACCGGAATCGGTGGCGGTGGATAAACGATCGCCGGCACATCATATTCAAACCGGCCCGAAAAAATCTCGGTGTAGGTGACGTCCCGGTGCCGTTGCTGTGGACAAAACGCTCTGAGGATGACGGAACCAAATTTGCTGTTCCGATGCACACTCTCCGAAATTAATCCAACAAAAAAACTGATAAGCAAGCGACTTTGCGGTGATGCTCGAGACTCTGAAGTCTTTTGCTTACTAGTTGGTCGTCGTTGATGAGTTTGTAGACTCTCCTATCAATAGTTTCCAGTGTCTGCAGCTGGTATTTGGCAGAACTATCCCAGAGGTGAGAACAGGATATATATCCGAAAAAATAATATCCGAAAAAAAAAAAAAAAAACCACGCTGCTGAAGCTTGGAAAAAACATATAGACGCTATATCGGATGAAATACCCTCAGTACATAAGTTGTGCAAACAACTCTCAGGAGAAAAGCAACCAATCCAACCACTGATCGGAAATGACGGTCGCTTGAAGTTTGTTGCAGAAGACAGAGCGAACATATTCGCTGAAGCTCTAGAAAAGCAATTTTCCCCCAACCCGACAAGCGATCTCAATCACGTCAAGGAAGTGGAGGACTACCTGGAAAACTACTTCCAAAACCCAACCACAACCGCCAGACCACTGAACGAAGAAGAAGCGGAAAAAGAAAATGAGGACCTCTTTGTCACCCCTGGACGAGTGAAAAGACAGATACTCAAGCTTCCGAGAAGGAAAGCCCCAGGGCTAGATAAAATCTCAAACGAGGCAATCAAAAGGTTTCCACCGAAAACAGTCGTCGCCCTCACACGCCTCTATAACGGCATTTTGAGGTCGGGCCATTTCCCCACGGAATGGAAGACTGGTAAAGTGGTGATGCTGCCGAAACCAGGGAAGGAGGCCCAGAAATCAGAATCGTATAGACCCATCACACTGCTCAGCACTCTTTCAAAGCTCTTTGAGAGGATACTGCTACCATTTATGATGCCGTACATACAGCCGAGAGCGGAACAGTTCGGTTTCCGGGCCGAACACTCCACCACCTTACAGATAGCAAAGATGCTAAACGAAATGGCCCGACACTACAATCGTAAAGAGACCGTGATCGCCATCATGCTCGATATGGAGAAGGCCTTCGATAGAGTCTGGCACGAAGGCCTTCTCTATAAGATAGCCAGGACGGAGATGCCACGGAAGGTAGTGGAAATCTTAAGAAGCTTCCTGCAGGAGAGGCGCATCACCGTCTCCGTAGAAAACCAGCTGTCAGAACAAAAGAAAATTCGCGCCGGTGTTCCACAAGGAAGCTGCATCTCCCCCGCATGCTACGCCTGGTACACCGACGACATCCCCGTCGTCGGGCAGGCGCAGCTCGCGCTCTACGCGGACGATGCGGCTTTCTATACAGCGTCAAAGAACCCATCACACGCAGTTAAGCAGCTTCAGAAGACTCTTGACGCGATACCAGCTTGGCTACAACGATGGAGAATGTCGGTGAATGTCGCCAAGACTCAGGCCATATGCATGGGCAGGAAGAGACACCCGGAGAAGACGAAGTTGATGGGAACAGAAATTCAATGGCAAACAAGCGTCCGCTACCTGGGGGTAGAGATTGATAGAAACCTCACTTTCAAGCAGCACATTAACTATGTGATTTCAAAAACAAAGTGCGCGCGAGCCCGCCTAACTGCCATCTGGTCGTCAAGGCTGCCGCTGAAGACAAAGCTGCTCAGTTATAAAACTTACGTGAGGACACGCCTCACGTACGCCGCTCCCGCCTGGTTCCCCTTCTTGAGCGGGACAAACAAGAAGAAACTTCAAGCACAGGAGAATATTACCCTCAGAAGGATCGTGGGAGCGCCGCGGTATGTGATGAACGATGTGATAAGGAGAGATCTCAAGCACGAAGACCTACAAAGCTTCACGCGCAGCCTTGGCAAGAAAATGTTCTTTAGAGCGGACATATCGGCTCACGAACATATCCGCGGGATCGCGCCACTTCACTCGAGACCACCGGACAGGCCCGGAAGAACCCAGAGCCAAATGAAGCCATACGTCAGAGAATTCTACTCAGAAGCAGAAGAGGTAGACAACGAAGCCCAACACAAAGAGGACACAACTCCCAATGCTACTGACGATGAAAGGAGGGACCCGCCGGAGGCCGCTGCCGTGGCTGCTGATCGGTCCGCTAGGCTTCCCCGAACGGGGATCAACCTGGCGCGGCTTGATCGCGCCGGCAACTAACGGTCACCGCGGACATCCCTCCCGGATTCCGCTCAAGGCAAAGAAAAAGACACGCCCATTGTTATGGGTGCAGAAGAAGTCAGGGAAAGAGGGCAACGCCCTGACCCTCTATCCCTGTACCAGAAAGGTGTATGTGCATAACCTAGTCTCTCCGAAAAAAAAAAAAAAAATGTATATATATATATATATTTTTTTTAAATTGAAATTTTGTTTTTTATGGGCTTTATCGCTGTAAAGGGCGGTGGTTTAGTTCCGGGGGGTGTTTCTACAGATAATAAAGTGATTTCCTGAAACTTTTATAGGTATTTGGATGAAAGAAACTCGAAATACCTATAAAAAACGTAGTTTCGTACCTGAAATTCACTAAAAATGACCAAAACTCGAATTATATATTAATAACTTTACTTTTTTGTTACAGATCCTGAACGAGCTCGCAGAGAAGCATCGAATGGTATACTACACGTGGATATTGGAAGAAAAATCAAAATGAAAAGAATCAATCTGTTTGTATTAGCTCTCGGGTATAGGTGGTTTTTTCGACTATGTTAAGATTCTTTGAGAAACGAAATTTTGTTTTTTATGGGCTTTATCGCTGTAAAAGGCGGTGGTTTAGTTATACACGAATATATAGTCATTTTTTTATATTATTAATATTCGTAAAATCTGTGCATTTCTTGTATGATAATTAATTTTCTGATAATGAAACCTAGCTTTATATATTTTATTACAAAAATAGAAAAATTACCTAATATTCTAAATCTAATACTATAAGAATCTTTGTCCTGACATACTGACTGACTCGCTGACAGACAACGCACAGCATAAACCGCTGGTCGTAGAGACTTGAAATTTGGAGGGTATATTTGTCTTAGTACGTAGGGGTGTACTAAGAAAGGATTTTTCAAAATTCACCCCTT
Source organism: Cabera pusaria (assembly GCA_954871355.1). Lineage (NCBI taxonomy): Eukaryota > Metazoa > Arthropoda > Insecta > Lepidoptera > Geometridae > Cabera > Cabera pusaria. The sequence goes on along the minus strand of OX940904.1, from coordinate 3,762,450 downwards.
AAGGGGATGAAATGGGGGTTCAAAGTTTGTATGGAGAAACAAGATTAGATAGTCTATTCTATCCGAAACTTCACAAAAGTGCTTCAGTAAAAAAATAAATAAATACGTGTTTCAGGTTTTTTTTTTAATTCCACCTTTAAGAGGGTGAAATGGGGTAACAAAGTCTGAAAATCAATATTGTTTTGGATTGCGCTGAAATTTGGCATACATGTGTTTATTATGACGTTAGTATCAGTTAAGAAAGGATTTTCTAAAATTCACCCCTTAAAGGGATGAAATGGGGGTTCAAAGTTTCTATGGAGAAACAACATTAGATAGTCTTTTCTATTCGAAACTTCATACAAGTGCTTGAGTACATAAATAAGTAAATACGTGTTTTAGGGTTTTTCGAAATTCCACCCCTAAGAGGCTGAAATGGGGTAACAAAGTCTTAAAATCAATATTGTTTCGGATTGCGCTGAAATTTGGAATGCAGATAGTTATAACGACGTTAGTTCTCTCTGAGAAAGGATTTTCCGATATTCACCCCTGAAGGGGATGAAACGGTGGTTCAAAGTTTGTATGGAAAAACAAGATTAGATAGTATTTTCTATTCGAAACTTCATCAAAGTGCATAAATAAGTAAATACGTGTTTTAGGCTTTTACGAAATTCCACCCCTAAGAGGCTGAAATAGGGTAACAAAGTCTGAAATTCAATATTGTTTCGGATTGCGCTAAAACTTGGCATGCAGATAATTATTAACTAACGTTTAGTTACCTTTGAAAAAGGATTTTTCAAATTTCACCCCTGAAAGGGATAAAACGGTGGTTCAAAGTTTCTATGGAGAAACATTATTAGATAGTCTTTTCTATTCGAAACTTCACACAAGTGCTTCAGTAAAAAAATAAGTAAATACGTGTTTCAAGTTTTTTTGAAATTGCCCCCCCTAAGAGGGTGAAATGGGGTAACAAAGTGTGGAAATCAATATTGTTTCGGATTCCGCTGAAATTTGGCATGCAGATAGTTATTACGACGTTAGTTCCCTCTGAGAAAGGATTTTCCAAAATTCACCCCTGAAGGGGATGAAACGGGTGTTCAAAGTTTGTATGGAAAAACAATATTAGATAGTCTTTTATATTAGAAATTAATACACAAGTACTTAAGTAAGTAAATACGTGTTTCAGGCTTTTTCGAAATTCCACCCCTAAAAGGCTGATGTGGGGTAACAAAGTCTGAAATCAATATTGTTTCGGATTGCGCTGAAATTAAGAATGCAGATAGTTATTATGACGTAGGTTTAGATATCCGCTTAGAATGGATTTTCTGAAAATTCGTCCCGAATACGGAACGGGGATTCAAAGTTTGTATGGCGAAACAAGATGGGATAAAGTATGTGTTGTAGGATTTTTCGAAATGGGGTAGGTAACAAAGTCTGTAAATTTAGGTTTTTAGGGTTTTATAAATATGAATCCCGATTTGCCTTAGTCACGCGATAACATGAAAACGGGTGAACCGATTTGGCTAATTCTTATTTAATGTGTTTAATGATAGAATCGTTTTTACAAAAGAAAAGTTTTAGGTAAATAAAAGAAGGTTTTAACGCGGGCGAAGCCGCGGGACACTTCTAGTGTATTATATAAAAACATAAATTTGCAGCAATTTAAGACTTAATGAACATCGTCGACAAGTAACAAAATTAAAATTTTGAATAAACACCCACGACAACGTCCTTTACAAAGTTAACGTCATAACATCTATCTAAATACTACCACTGATTAATTACGAACAGTTTAAAGACAAAATCGAACTCGAAAAATCGCAACATGGATTTGAACAAACATTGTTTGCTGCGGCGCCCCCTGGTGAGTTGTTATAGTAACACCTACATAAGAACATGCACCAAATAAAACCCGAACCCATCACTGAAAATTGCATCAAAATCGGGCAAGTCATTTTGGAGAAAAATGGCAACATTGATTTGCACCAAAAATTGTGTACTGCAGCGCCCCCTGGTGAGTTGACACCGTAACACCTATCTAAGAACATGCTCCAATCAAACCCAAATTATAACTGAAAATTGCATAAAATCGGTCAAGTAGTTTTGGAGAAAATTGGCAACATGGATTTGCACACACAAGACTCCGCTCACCCCAAACGCATATACCGTCTCCGTTCTGTCGTGGGTAATAAATAGAGGCCAAATTTGTACGTAAAACTAAAATATGCTTTTATTATGGTATAATAAAATTATACTCAAATAAGATTACCAAATGAATTTTATGCTATTAAGCCCACAAATCTACAATCTTCATAAAATATTTTCCTTAGAATTTCATTTCAAACCGTAACTATTGAAGTTAGTTTCTTCGCGCTTGGCCATATTTCATACGGTTTACGAGTTAGCTTTACGTAATTTTCAAGTGTTCTTGAAACTATGGAATACAGTAGACTAGGTTTTCGTTAATATAATATATGGTTGAAAGAACTTACCTAAGTGAATTTCAACCGCTATTATACGAAATGTTCCATCCGAAGAGATTTAAATTACCATGTAGTCCGTCTTTCGTTGTATCGCATCGTCACACAGTTCAAAGCATACAAAAAAAAATATATATATACTTTGTTCATTCGTTCATGTTCACTCGCTGAACGATACCGCGCCTGTGTTCATTCCTTAACTTCATTCGTTTTAGAGTAGTAGAAACTGATTGACCGGCGTCTGCATTCTGCAACATCTGGGTTAAAAGTTGTATAAACGGGTTGGGTGGGAGTTTAAATCTCTTCGGATGGAACATTTCGTATAATAGCGGTTGAAATTCACTTAGGTAAGTTCTTTCAACCATATATTATACTTCAATGTTCCATCCTCGAGATTTAAATTACCATGTAGATGTTTAGCGCCTGTTGCAGAATAAAAGCACTCCTCATATTATTTATTTACTCAGTAATTGATCAAAATTAAATTTTGATGATAACCTAATGCATGTGTGCATGCATAAATAAATAGATTTTCCTTTATTAGTGAGGAATTAAATCAATCATTAGGATTAGACACAAGAAAATAAAAAAATATTGCACAATGGCTGACCTCCGGAATGTAAAATTGGTCGTTATACGTTACCCATACAATTTGATTAGAACAGTATAATGACAGTTGTTCTTTTGATGACGTCAATAGAGACAATCAATTGGCAGCAAAGTAGAACCACGAGGCGTACTATAACAGGATAAATAATAGTACTATATAAGGTGTAGATAAAAACGTTCATATACTGCTGCAAAGCTGTAACATAGAGTAAGTTTACATACACATTTAAAGATATTTAAGCCAAAATAAGGGATATCGCAGACAACGTCTGCATACTCAAACTTTCTATAGCATCAATAAATTTGAAATGCATTAATAAATAAAATGTAATATTATTCAATATTGTCATACTTGCACGCAGTCTGAGTACTTCAACTTACAATCTATCAGAAGATCTTTTAGTGTGAAATTGTATTCTAGACAATTAAATGATTAAATGTTTGACTTGATATATTGACATGGCAAGCATATTATCCAATTTATTTTGTCAAGGTAAATAGTTTTATAAAAATCAAGCAAAACATTGTCATTGAGTATAAAACAATGATCTAAGAATAATCATTTAATTCAAAAGTGATTGATGTTTAGAAACTTAAATACACCCTTACAATCGATTATCACAGCCAGTTTAATAATTAATATAAAATCATAAACTTATGATTTCTTTTTACTTATAACAGACTCCGTTTAAAAATTCAATTTTTACGAATTTTATTCGACGCTGATTCATCTCATAAGTTTTAAAAATTTTAGTACTGCATTATAATAATCTAATATAGCTGACAAAAAAAAATACTATCGATGTTATTACTAGTAGACTAATTATATCATCATTAATGTCTTGGTAAATACCGTACATATCTACGTTTATAACGATTTGTAGCTACCGGGTTATAAATGCAAGCAAGGGTAATGTTGAGCCTCAGTGGATTTGTGAAATAATATAAGAGGTTTTATAAATTATTTCAGAAAAAATATAGTTGTGAATACGTATCTGGCACAGGCTTATCCTGTGATACAATATGGAATATAGAATTTGCCATATTATGATTTTAAAAACTTTACGGAGCTCGATAATCGATATTTCTAAATTAAGAAGCACGATCATCAATCAACATGCATGAGAATTCCAATTAGACCTGTGATGACCTTTGGTGATCTGTGAATCACAGGTTGTGATACAGTAAATACTTCTCCATAAAATTGATTGCATCAAATTTCTACAACTATCGCGTAGTTAATTACTTCATTTAACTTTAAACATCATATGTATTGTTACAACATATAGCATAACATTTGTGAAGACACTTGAACATTGTTGTTGTTATTATTATAATTATTTATCTCTATTCACACGTCAAAATTAACGATGGGCCGTTGGCTATAATTTAATATTGCTGCGGCAAGACAAGAAGTAGTTAATTTGGTAACTTAGTAAACTCACGGATTCGTAAGTATATGAGTTTATTCTCGGTTACTAACGTTGAGCTTGTGTTAATTTAATTATGAAACATGGAGTGTATTCATCTCAAGACTTAAAAATTTGTGGAGGCAATGCATATTACATTTTCCATTCCAAATTATTTCTTATCAAATCATTGATCACACAGACGTGTTTACTACTTACTTGCTGCTTTTTGCAAGTTTTGTACTCTGAGTCTACGCACAAAATATTAAAAGGGGTAACAATAGTGTGTCCCTTTTTTTTTTTCATAATCGGAATAACTACTGACTTCATTAACGTAGCAAAATCAAGGTTGTACTGGAGCGCTTGAGGCCGTACATTAAGCTATTTAACCATACCATAATATTATGTATTGTTTCATATTGTACTATGATATTTTCATTGTAACAAAAGCCTTATTGGAACCATATCTGACGTATTAGTTAGTACACATTATTTTACAATGTTCATGTATGAGTGTGTGTTGTCTAGTTAAATCAGGCAACATAAATAGGCCTTCTTGAAGCCAATTATGGCTATGTAAAATTACTGCAACATTACCGGTAAGTAAATCTTACAATTTATGTTAACAATAGGAAGCGACACTAAACTATAAGCTTGTATACGCTCCATTGCTTTTGTGTGATAAATAATTTATAACGTTTAACACAAACTAATGTGTTGCGCAGAACAAGGTGACTTTTTAGGTTAACGTTTAACCATTCACGTTCGCCTACATTTGCAACCAAAATGTATTATTATTTTGCAATGTATTGTTGATGAGGGTAGGCATTATTATGCATAGTCAAAGATTATTAGTCTATTATTGCTCACTTAAATCTGTGTCCTTGGGCGAAAACTATAACGATTTCTGTCAATTTGAATATGAGGATGAATAATATCAATATGCTTAATAATCCATAAATATGCTTCAATTTTATACGATTTTTGTATTACGTTTGTATGGACAAGACGTTGTATGCCAGGACCTTTTTGGCCTTTTAGGCCTTCTCAGCTTGGTAACGCGCTGCCATTCAGCCACGGTCATTCAGGAACAGGTGGATTAAATGGAGCAATATTCCGTGGTACTTTAGACGATTCGGCATTTGCAGATTAATGTTGTTTGACATCGAGGTCGAAAAATGAAAGGTTGGTCGCACAGTCGTAGGTTTATTATTATATAAACGCACAACCTCTTGAAGATGTTAAGTTTGATAACAGTAGGCTGTATCAAGACTTAGTCATAAGACATAAGTCAACTAGGTCAGTGAAGCCAGGATATACCTTTGTTTGTGGTTTTTCTAGCCCTTTGTGCCAATAGCAAAAGAAAAATAATCACAAGATGACTCATTCTTTTTTAACCTGACTAAGGTGAAGCAAAAGGGAGGATTATGTTTCTGACCGGTTTATGTGTATTTAGTAATACAATGTAGTACAGTCTTACCCCAACGTTCAGAGATCACTGTAGGTGTTTTCAACCTCATCAATGAGAAAATTTCTTGACCGCTTTAAATAATTGCAAGATCTCATTTGGCACGACTGAAGAAGTTGGTTAGTTGACTCAAGTGTTGAATCTTCGACCAAGAGTTTAGCGGGGTTAGAGCCATGGTCAAGGTCTTTACCGAAATCGTATCGCATACACAAGCAATATAGGTACTATAACAGTATCTAGACATATCTGGTTGAATTATTTTGTACCTTATGTTGTAGCCTTTCTTTTGCATAATGGCTTTCCCATGTACTATACGACACAGTACGAAGTACTTTCTAGGGTAGCATCGCGTACTACCACACTAAGAAAGTATAAAAACATATGAACACTTTATTGCATACCAGACAAAACCTTTATCTAGGAAAAAATATAATAAGATTTATTTAACAATGGGCATGTCTTATCGCTTAGAGCAATATCTGGCAGTCAATCTTTGGGTAGACAGGAACTAGATTCATTATAATGTGGTTGGTTGCATACCATATAATCCGCTAAGAGGTTTAATGACATATATGGGTTCTTGTTCTTGTTCTTCTTCTTATGGCTTTTAAACGCTTGACGTTTTTCTGCCAGTGTTAAAAGTAGATTAAATTAATTACTTACCTGTAATTCCGCTATGACATAATGGTAGCAACATTATCGGCAATTATTATTGCCTATCTTCATGCTCGGACACCGTAGTGGAGCAAGTTTCTGATCTCTGGTTAAGATCTGTAGAATCCAAGAATCCAATAAGTCCCATGTAGATATATGCGACACAGGAGGTAGTTTACTTTCTGAGTAGCATCGCGTACTACTACATTAAGAAAGTATTAAATAAATTCCGGGATGATATCTCGTAGCACCACTTTAAGGAATTATTTTTGTTTATTGTCGGGATAATATCACGTATTACCACGTTAAGACAGTAAGTAATTTACTTCAACACATTTTTTCTTTTTTAAAAATGTGGGTGTAGGTAGATTTTTCTCGAAGCGGTATATTTTCCTCCGCATCCCAAAAATCCAGCGAAAGTTTCGTCTGATAACGTCGCAATCAGAACTTTCCAATCGTTTACCCATATTTAAGTATGAGAAACAAACACTAATTCACAAAACTTATAGCAAATACTTTAAAATTGTAACAATTAAAATTGTGACATCTGGACGATGCTACACACAAAATACGAATGAAGTTAAGGAATGAACACAGGCGCGGTATCGTTCAGCGAGTGAACATGAACGAATGAACAAAGTATATATATATTTTTTTTTGTATGCTTTGAACTGTGTGACGATGCGATACAACGAAAGACGGACTACATGGTAATTTAAATCTCGAGGATGGAACATTGAAGTATAATATATGCATGTCGTAATCGAGTCGTATCCAGGACGCCAGCGCCACCTAGTGGCACTCGATGGAGTTAGTGACGCGCGCGCCGTAGTTAAGGTTCTCGGTATGACAGTTGACAGGATGACAGACAGTTACCCGTACAGTGATCGGGGCAGTTGACACACTTCTCTGTTGGCGGGTGGCGCGTGCGGACGTCACTGAACCATCTCGCATACTGTGATACGTACCTACCTATATAGCTATACCTAACTACAACTAATACTTACGGAATAGGATTATAGTCCAGTCAAAATAGACATTACAGTTTGCATAAATTCCCAACAAGCTGGATTTTTGTGCAGGCCTTGAATACGTCATTACAAATGATATGTCAAAAGTCCCCATCGATCCCGCTTGTGCGTTGTTTTTTATTATTCGAGGTCAAAGGTCACAAATTTGCGTTTTTCGCGATTTTCAGAAAAACGGTAAGTTTTATCATAAAAGTACCAAACCGACCATACCGACAAAATTGTAGACCATAAAATTATCTATAAAAATTGTATCAATACTTTTTTCCTACGAGCTACCGTTTCGGAGATATAACGATTCAAAACGTTATAAAAGTTGTTATCGTCATAATATGCATGAGTACGCCACGTATATATGATGTATGATTTTCGCAACTACAAAAATAACGTTGTTTTTCATAGTGTTTGTATGAAAAACCAAGTCATATTTGCAGTCGCTATATCTCAAAAACTGCTGACTGTATCTCGTTCAAACCAATTTTCGTTGAAAGTTTTTATTGAGATCTACAGAATATATTTTTTCTAGATTTTTCATTCCCTTACTTTAAAAGTTAAAGGGTGGAGGGGGACACACATTATACCACTTTAATGATTGACTTTGAGAAAAAATTATTTTAGGAACCTCAATGTCATTTTTAAAGACCTACCATAGACACACGTATAGTTTTGAACAATTTTTTTTTTGTTTCAGTTCCATGTATGGGATGCCCCCCTCCTTATATCTCAGAGACGGTGGCTCGTAGGAAAAAAATATTTATAAAATTTTTATAGATAATTTTATGGTCTACAATTTTGTCTATAGCACTTTTATGATAAAACTTACCGTTTTTCTGAAAATCGTGAAAATCGCAAATTTGTGACCTTTGACCTCGAATAAAAAACAACGCACAAGCGGGATCGATGGGGACTTTTGACATGTCATTTCTAATGACGCATCCAAGGCCTGCACAAAAATCTAGCTAGTTGGGAATTAATTCAAACTGGACTCATAATTTAGTCTATTTTGACTGGATTATTACAATCTGATTTTGTGAACAAGTCTGTTTCCTTCACCCAACTACTCACCGACGCCCACAGTTAAAAGGTACTACGATGAGTGCTAATGATGATGGAGACGATGCTCCTCCGTCATGCATTTATTTCTGGTGACGCGCGGCGACTGCCGCGGCTCCCCTCCTCGCTTTGCTCGACGCCGCTCGTCACGCGGTTGTCACTGTTCTCTAGTGTGTTGCCTTAGTTACAGACTAATGAACAGGCTAGGTAAATTCACCTTCAATAGTTAAAATATGAGTACCACTAATATGAATCATTGGACTATGTTGGAACTCACATCCGCAAAGTGCAAACTTATAATAATTTATTTAACTTATACCTATAGTAATTTCTAACCAAAAATTACGATACATATAAGGGTTTTTTCCGTTAAAAATTTGAGTGAAAGACTGTTTATAATAAGTAAAAAACTTAAAAAGCTAAACTCTTTCTAAATACGAAATCTCCTCAAAATCGTTCGAGCCGTTTCCGAGATACGCAATACGTACAAGAATTGTGCTAGTTTAAATATATATGATACTAGAAGTGTCCCGCGGCTTCGCCCGCGTTAAAAACTTATTTTATTTTCTTAAAACCTTTCTTTTGTACAAACGATTCTATCAATAAAAACATAAAAAAAGAATGAGCCAAATCGGTTCACCCGTTTTAATGTTATAGCGTGACTAAGGCATTCATATTTATAAACCCAAAGTTTCAGACTTTGTTGCCTACCCCATTTCGAAAAATCCTACAACACGTACTTTATCTCATCTTGTTTCGCCATAATAATAAACTATGATTCCCCATTCCGTATCCGGGAGGAAATTTTAGAAAATCTTTTCTGAGCGGATACCTACGTCATAATAACTATCTGCATTCTAAATTTCAGCGCAATCCGAAACAATATTGATTTTTAGACTGTTACCCCAGTTTATCCTGTTAGGGTGGCATTTTGAAAAAGTCTGAAACTCGTATTTTCTTATTTATTTACAGAAGTACTTGTGTGAAATGTCGAATAAAATGACTATCCAAACTTTGAACCCCAGCTTCATCCCCTTGAAGAGTGAATTTTGAAAAATTCTTTCTCCTATGTCAAAATAACTATTCAAAATTCAAAAGTACTTGTCTTAAGTTTCAAGTATAAAATACTATCTAATCTTGTCTATCCATGCAAACTTTGAACCCCCGTTTCATCCCCTTCAGGGGTGAATTTTGAAAAAATACTTTCTCAGAGGGAACTAACTACGTAATAATTATCTGCATGCCAAATTTCAGCGCAATCTGAAACAATATTGATTTTCACACTTTGTTACCCCATTTCACCATCTTAGGGGTGTAATTTAAAAAAAAACTGAAACACGTATTTACTTATTTTTTTACTTGAGCACTTGTTTGAAGTTTCGAATAGAAAAGACTATCTAATCTTGTTTCTCCATACGAACTTTGAACCCCGTTTCATCCCCTTCAGGGGTGAATTTTGAAAAATCCTTTTTCAGAGGTAACTAACGTTGTAATAACTATCTGCCTGCCAAATTTCAGCGCAATCCGAAAAAATATTGATTTTCACACTTTGTTACCCCATTTCCACCCTCTTAGGGGTGGAATTTCAAAAAAACCTGAAACACGTATTTACTTATTTTTGTACTGAAGCACTTTTGTGAAGTTTCGGATAGAATAGACTATCTAATCTTCTTTCTCCATACAAACTTTGAACCCCCATTTCATCCCCTTAAGGGGTGAATTTTGAAAAATCCTTTCTTAGTACACCCATGCGTACTAAGACAAATATACCCTCCAAATTTCAAGTCTCTACGACCAGTGGTTTAGGCTGTGCGTTGTCTGTCAGTATGTCAGGACAAAGATTCTTATAGTATTAGATAGATAAGCCAAGCGGCTTATCCTATACATTTAGAAGTAAGTACTCCTTACATATCCCCTTTAACAAGAGCTTAAGTACTGCAAATAACTAGATACTACCATTCACCAGCTTTCTTTTGCTCGACGAATTAAAAATGCATTTGTGCTTTTACGCCCTGCCTTTAATATAATACGGGAACAGATTTCCTAGCTGGTATTCCTAGCATTTATCTTATTATATTTAAATACAGTTGTGTGTGTACGGATATTTGATGTAGAAAATTGGAAATACAAGCTTTGTAACGCGTTACAAAGTTAGTTTGAGTTATCGTTTAAAATTATTTGTAAGATAAGATCGTTTAAAAAAGTAAAAAAACCGACTTCAATGCCACGCTATTAATTTTCAGTACCAATTTTGAGGTGTTTATCTCCATATCTCTGGAGATACTTATCAGACCTCGATAAAATTACCATGGTACCACACTTGGGATATCTCCTTTCCATCAAAAAATGATTAAACAAATTCGGTTCATAAACGAAGAAGTTATCCGCGAACAAACATAAAAAAAAAACAAAAAAAAACAAACATATTTACGGTCGAATTGAGAAACCTCCTCCTTTTATTGAAGTCGGTTAAAAATAAATCATATTATCATTTTTTTTTTTAGCTATCGACGATCTCTGTTGATGACAGAAAATCACTAAACAACAATCTCATTTTAATTTTGGTAATAACATAATATTTATATATTGCAAATACGGAAATCAATTTAGTATACATACAAATAAATCTTTGAGTATAAATACACACATCAACACTGTCTAGGGATAATTTGTAAAAATTTCTTCAACTCAAAAAATACTGGTTGGTTTAAAAATATTTTAATGTAAGCTTATTGTGTAGGTAAATGATTCAAAATTTGAATTTGAAAAATAAATAAATAACAAAAGATTGTGTAACGTAAAATTAGATTTTTAACGGACGAAGCCACTGCAAGATTGGTCTATTTCAGCTACTTCCACAGTATAATGTCTTTTGGCATTTTATTGTGGGGGAAAGCCGCTGAAATCCAATCAATATTTGTTTTGCAGAAACGAGCTATTCGCTCTATATATAGTATGAGGTCGCGAGATTCACTTCGTGAAAAATTTAAGGAAATTAAAATTCTAACAGTGGCATGTCAATACATTTATGAAAATATTTTGTTCATACGCAAGAATATAAATGATTATAAGAAAAGGTCTGATGTACATAATTTTAATACAAGACATAAAAATAGATTAATTATACCTAATTTCAGACTGCAGAAAGTTAGTGGTTCATTCATGGGGAACTGTGTACGCTTTTACAATAAGCTACCTAAAGATATTGATCAATTGCCTATGAGCAAATTTAAAATCTATGTAAAATCCAATTTGATGAAAAAATCATACTATACAATAGGTGACTATATGGATGACAAAAATGCATGGCCTGAATGCCCCAAGTTCCAAGAACAAATATGAATTGTATTATAATCAACACCTCAACACCAATATTATAAATGCGAAAGTCAGTTTGTTTGTTTGTTTGTTTGTTTGTTTGGGACTTCTTCACGGTCAAACGGCTTGACAGATTGGGCTGAAATTTTGTACAAAGATAGACATAGGGCAGAATAGGATATAGGATACTTTTTTTTTGGCTATCGAGTCAGGGAGTCCAGATATTTTTAATTGAATTTTGTAAATATAAGACATCTTCTCGAATAAACGGCTTGACCAATTTGTCTGAAATTTTGTTTGAATACATGTCATAGGGCTGAATAGAATATAGGATACTTTCTTTCTGACTGTCGAGTCAGGGGGTCCAGATATTTTTAATTGAATTTTGTAAATATAAGACATCTTCTCGAATAAACCGCTTGACCGATTTGTCTGACATGTTGTGTAATGACGGTTCATAGGGCAGAATAGGATACAGGAAACTTATTTTCTGGCTATCAAGTCAGGGGGTCCAAATATTTTAAATTGAATTTTGTAAATATAAGACATCTTCTCGAATAAACGGCTTGACCGATTTGCCTGAAATTTTGTGTGAATACATGTTATAGGGCAGAATAGGATATAGGATACTCTTTTTCTGGCTGTCGAGTCAGGGGGTCCAAATATTTTTAACGGAATTTCGTAAATAAAAGGCATCTTCTCGAATTCGGCTTGACCAATTTGCCTGTCATGTTGTATAAAGACAGTTCATAGGGCAGAATAAGATATAGAATACATTTTTTCTGGCTATCGAGTCAGGGAGTTCAAATATTTTTAACTAAATTTTGTAAATATAAGACCACTTTTCGAATAAAAGGCTTGACCAAATAGCCTGACATGTAGTATAAAGACAGTTCATAGAGCAGAATAGGATACAAAAAACTTTTTTTCTGGCTATCAAGTCAGGTGGTCCAAATATTTTTAACGGAATTTCGTAAATAAAAGGCATCTTCTCGAATAAACGGCTTGACCAATTTGCCTGACATGTTGTGTAAATTTGCCTGACAGTTCATAGGGCAGAATAGGATATAGAATACCTTTTTCTGGCTATAGAGTCAGGGGGTCCAGATATTTTTAATTGAATTTTGTAAATATAAGACATCTTTTCGAATAAACAGCTTGACCGATTTGTCTGACATGTTGTGTTAAGACAGTTCATAGGGCAGAATAGGATATAGAAAACTTATTTTCTGGCTATCAAGTCAGGGGGTCCAAATATTTTTAATTGAATGTTGTAAATATAAGACTTCTTCTCGAATAAACGGCTTGACCGAATTGCCTGAAATTTTGTGTGAATACATGTCATAGGTCAGAATAGGATATAGGATACTTTTTTTCTGGCTGTCAAGTCTGGGGGTTTAGATATTTTTAATTGAATTTTGTAAATATAAGACCTCTTCTCGAATAAACGGCTTGACCGATTTGCCTGTCATGTTGTATAAAGATAGTTCATAGGGCAGAATAGGATGCTATCAAGTCAGGGAGTTAAAATATTTTTAATTAAATTTTGTAATTATAAGACCACTTCTCGAATAAAAGGCTTGACCAAATAGCCTGATATGTAGTATAAAGACAGTTCATAGGGCAGAATAGGATACAGAAAACTTTTTTTCTGGCTATCAAGTCAGGGGGTCCAAATATTTTTAACGGAATTTCGTAAATAAAAGGCATCTTCTCGAATAAACGGCTTGACCAATTTGCCTTGAAATGTTGTGTAAAGACAGTTCATAGGGCAGAATAGGATATAGAAAACTTATTTTCTGGCTATCAAGTCAGGGGGTCCAAATATTTTTAATTGAATGTTGTAAATATAAGACTTCTTCTCGAATAAACGGCTTGACCGAATTGCCTGAAATTTTGTGTGAATACATGTCATAGGTCAGAATAGGATATAGGATACTTTTTTTTTGGCTGTCAAGTCTGGGGGTCCAGATATTTTTAATTGAATTTTGTAAATATAAGACCTCTTCTCGAATAAATGGCTTGACCGATTTGCCTGTCATGTTGTATAAAGATAGTTCATAGGGCAGAATAGGATGCTATCAAGTCAGGGAGTTAAAATATTTTTAATTAAATTTTGTAAATATAAGACCACTTCTCGAATAAAAGGCTTGACCAAATAGCCTGACATGTAGTATAAAGACAGTTCATAGGGCAGAATAGGATACAGAAAACTTTTTTTCTGGCTATCAAGTCAGGGGGTCCAAATATTTTTAACGGAATTTCGTAAATAAAAAGCATCTTCTCGAATAAACGGCTTGACCAATTTGCCTTGAAATGTTGTGTAAAGACAGTTCATAGGGCAGAATAGGATATAGAAAACTTATTTTCTGGCTATCAAGTCAGGGGGTCCAAATATTTTTAATTGAATTTTGTAAATAAAAGACATCTTCTCGAATAAACGGCTTGACCAGTTTGCCTGAAATTTTGTGTGAATACATGTCATAGGGCAGAATAGGATATAGGATACTTTTTTTCTGGCTGTCGAGTCTGGGGGTCCAGATATTTTTAATTTAATTTCGTAAATAAAAGGCATCTTCTCGAATAAGCGACTTGACCAATTTGCCTGACATGTTGTGTAAAGACAGTTCATAGGGCAGAATAGGATATAGAATACTTTTTTTCTGGCTATCGAGTCAGGGGGTCCAAATATTTTTAATTGAATTTTGTAAATATAAGACCTCTTCTCGAATAAACGTCTTGACCAATTTACCTGGCATGTTGTATAAAGACAGTTCATAGGGCAGAGTAGGATATAGGATACTTTTTTTGGGCTATCGAGTCTGGGTGTCCAGATTTTTTTTTATTAAATTTTGGGTATGTGTGGCCACTTATCATCTAAACGGCTTGACCGATACGGCTGAAATTTTCTACATATACAGCTCATATGGCATAGAAGCACATAGGATACTTTTTTCTGGCAGTCGAGTCCAGGTGTCCAGATTTTTTTTATTGAACTTTGTAAATGTGTGGCCTCCTCTCCGTCAAACGGGTAAAACATTTCATCTGAAATTTTGTGCACAGACGGTCAATAAGACATAGAATACTTTTTTTTGGCTGGCAATTTCGAGTGTCCATAATTTTATTATGGAATAATGTGTTGCGTCTTAGCGGCAATCGTTTTCACCGATTCAGCTCAAATTTAGTATTTTGAATTTTTTAAACGTGTGGCCTCTTCTCGGTTAAACGAGTTAGCCGATTGAGCTAAAATTGTACAGAGACAGTCAATAAGACATAGACCAAGAGAAGAGTCTATTATCCGAGCACATTGGTTACTTTTTTTACAATCGAGTCCGGTTGTCATGTTTTTATTGTTGAATTTTGTATATGTTTGGCCTCTTTTCGGCCAAAAGGCTTGACCGATTCACATGACATTTTGTACAAAGACATTTAATAGGGCATAAAAAGGCAAAGAATTCTTTTTTTTTCGGCAGTTAAGTGAGAGTGCATATAATTTTGTTAACTTTACATAGAGTTAACATAATCATAAACGGTTGACCTTAGGTTCGTCTATAATGACTTAATTAGTGTCTTGATTAGGCCATAAAACTATCAGGATCATTAGAAGTCATCAAAATTTACGCGCTGGCTTTGCTTGCCCAACGTGTTTATCTGCTTTGTGGGAAGTACTTCAAAAACTTTCGTGTTTTAACAGCCTTAGGGTAATTGGTGTAGACTTAGTAGGTCATAAAACCTGTCAGGGTCATTAAAATACGTGAAATTTTTCGCGCTCGCTTCGCTCGTGTAGTTATAGATCTCTCTGCGCTCGCATAAGCATTTATTTTATCTACTTTGAATGTAATATTTCAGAATCTTTTGTATTTTAATAGCCACGCCACATACATCAAAACGAGTCACAAATAAAACAGTACAACCTTCAATAATCATAATGATTATTAACTTTAAAATAAGTGGATATCACGTTTAACCCTAATGTCATCAGTGTTGACTTAGTAGGTCATAAAAACTGTCAGGGTCATAAAAAGTCGTAAATAATTTCCGCGCTCGCATCGCTCGCGCAGTGATAGCGCTCGCTACGCTGGCGCAAGCATTTATTTTATCAACTTTGTAGGAAATATTTCGTCAACTTTTGAATTTTAATAGCCACATGCATCAAAACGAATCATACATTGAAATAGAACAACCTTCAATAATCATAATGATTATTAACCTTAAATTAAGTGAATATCAAATTTAACCCTAATGCCATCGGTGTTGACTTAGTAGGTCATAAAAACTGTCAGGGTCATAAAAAGTCGTAAAAAAATTCCGAGCTCGCTTCGCTCGCGCAGAAATAGCGCTCGCTACGCTCGCGCAAGCATTTATTTTATCAACTTTGTAGGAAATATTTCGTCAACTTTTGAATTTTAATAGCCACATGCATCAAAACGAATCATACATTGAAACAGAACAACCTTCAATAATCATAATGATAATTAACCTTAAATTTAGTGGATATCAAATTTAACCGTAATGCCATCGGTGTTGACTTAGTAGGTCATAAAAACTGTCAGGGTCATAAAAAGTCGTAAAAAAATTCCGCGCTTGCTTCGCTCGCGCAGTGATAGCGCTCGCTACGCTCGCGCAAGCATTTATTTTATAAACTTTAAAGGTAATATTTCAGCAACTTTTGTATATTAATAACCACATGCATCAAAACGAGTCATAAATTAAAACAGTACAACCTTCAATAATCATAATGATTACTAACTTAAAAATAAGTGGATATCATGTTTAACCCTAATGTCATCAGTGTTGAGTTAGTAGGTCATAAAAACTGTCAGGGTCATAAAAAGTCGTAAAAAATTTCCGCGCTCGCTTCGCTCGCGCAGTGATAGCGCTCGCTACGCTCGCGCAAGCATTTATTTTATCAACTTTGTAGGAAATATTTCGTCAACTTTTGAATTTTAATAGCCACATGCATCAAAACGAATCATACATTGAAACAGAACAACCTTCAATAATCATAATGATTATTAACCTTAAATTAAGTGGATATCAAATTTAACCCTAATGCCATCGGTGTTGACTTAGTAGGTCATAAAAACTGTCAGGGTCATAAAAAGCCGTAAAAAATTTCCGCGCTCGCTTCGCTCGCGCAGTGATAGCGCTCGCTACGCTCGCGCAAGCATTTATTTTATAAACTTTAAAGGTAATATTTCAGCAAATTTTGTATATTAATAACCACATGCATCAAAACGAGTCATAAATTAAAACAGTACAACCTTCAATAATCATAATGATTACTAACTTAAAAATAAGTGGATATCATGTTTAACCCTAATGTCATCAGTGTTGAGTTAGTAGGTCATAAAAACTGTCAGGGTCATAAAAAGTCGTAAAAAATTTCCGCGCTCGCTTCGCTCGCGCAGTGATAGCGCTCGCTACGCTCGCGCAAGCATTTATTTTATCAACTTTGTAGGAAATATTTCGTCAACTTTTGAATTTTAATAGCCACATGCATCAAAACGAATCATACATTGAAACAGAACAACCTTCAATAATCATAATGATTATTAACCTTAAATTAAGTGGATATCAAATTTAACCCTAATGCCATCGGTGTTGACTTAGTAGGTCATAAAAACTGTCAGGGTCATAAAAAGCCGTAAAAAATGTCCGCGCTCGCTTCGCTCGCGCAGTGATAGCGCTCGCTACGCTCGCGCAAGCATTTATTTTATAAACTTTAAAGGTAATATTTCAGCAAATTTTGTATATTAATAACCACATGCATCAAAACGAGTCATAAATTAAAACAGTACAACCTTCAATAATCATAATGATTACTAACTTAAAAATAAGTGGATATCATGTTTAACCCTAATGTCATCAGTGTTGACTTAGTAGGTCATAAAAACTGTCAGGGTCATAAGAAGTCGTAAAAAATTTCCGCGCTCGCTTCGCTCGCGCAGTGATAGCGCTCGCTACGCTCACGCAAGCATTTATTTTATCAACTTTGTAGGAAATATTTCGTCAAATTTGAATTTTAATAGCCACATGCATCAAAACGAATCATACATTGAAATAGAACAACCTTCAATAATCATAGTGATTATTAACAAGCAGCAACAGCAACTTTTGTATATTAATAACCACATGCATCAAAACGAGTCATAAATTAAAACAGTACAACCTTCAATAATCATAATGATTATTAACCTTAAATTAAGTGGATATCAAATTTAACCCTAATGCCATCGGTGTTGACTTAGTAGGTCATAAAAACTGTCAGGGTCATAAAAAGTCGTTAAAAAATTTCCGCGCTCGCTTCGCTCGCGCAGTGATAGCGCTCGCTACGCTCGCGCAAGCATTTATTTTATCAACTTTAAAGGTAATATTTCAGCAATTTTTGTATATTAATAACCACATGCATCAAAACGAGTCATAAATTAAAACTGTACAATCTTCAATAATAATAATGATTATTACCTTAAAATAAGTGGTCATAAAATGTCAGGGTCATAAAAAGTCGTAAAAATTTTCGCGCTCGCTTCGCTCGCGCAAGCATGTATTTTATCAACTTTGAAGGAATTTTTTCAGCAACTTTCGCATATTAATAACCATATGCATCAAAACGAGTCATAAATTAAAACAGAACAACCTTCAATAATCATAATGATTATTAACCTTAAAATAAGTGGATATCACGTTTCACTTGAGTGTCATCAGTGTTGACTTAGTAGGTTATAAAAACTGTCAGGGTCATAAAAAGTCGTAAAAATTTTTCACGCTCGCTTCGCTCGCGCAGTCATAGCGCTCGCTTCGCTCGCCCAATTATTTATTTTATCTACTTCGAAGGTATATTTTTCAGCAAATTTTGTATTTTAATAGCCACATGCATCAAAACGAGTCATACATTGAAACAGAACAACCTTCAATAATCATAATGATTATTAACCTTTAATTAAGTGGATATCAAATTTAACCCTAATGTCATCGGTGTTGACTTAGTAGGTCATAAAATCTATCAGGGTCATAAAAAGACGTAAAAAAAAAACCTCGCTCGCTTCGCTCGCGCAGTGATAGCGCTCGCTGCAATCGCGCGAGTATTTGTTTTCTCTACTTTAAAGGTAATATTTCAGCAAATTCTGTATTTTAATAGACACATGCATCAAAATGAGTCTTAAATTGAAACAGTACAACCTTCAATAACCATAATGATTATTAACCTTAAAATAAGTGATTATCGACTTTAACCTGAGCGTCATCAGTGTTGACTTAGTAGGTCATTAAAACTATCAGGGTCATAAAAAGTCGTAAACATTTTTCGCAGTAATCAACACCAATATTATAAATGCGAAAGTCAGTTTGTTTATTTGTTTGTTTGTTTGTTTGTTTGTTTGTTTGGGACTTCTTCACGGTCAAACGGCTTGACGGATTTGGCTGAAATTTTGTACAAAGATAGTACATAGGGCAGAATAGGATATAGGATACTTTTTTTTTGGCTATCGAGTCAGGGGGTCCAGATATTTTTAATTGAATTTTGTAAATATGAGACTTCTTCTCGAATAAATGGCTTGACCGATTTGCCTGAAATTTTGTATGAATACATGTCATAGGGTAGAATAGGATATAAAATACTTTTTTTTTGGCTGTCGAGTCAGGGGGTCCAAATATTTTTAATTGAATTTTGTAAATATAAGACTTCTTCTCAAATAAACGGCTTAACCGATTTGCCTGAAATTTTGTATGAATACATGTCATAGGACAGAAAAAAACAAAGGATACTTTTTTTTTGGCTGTCAAGTCAGGGGGTCCAGATATTTCAAATTGAATTTTGTAAATATAAAATCTCTTCTCGAATAAACGGCTTGACCAATTTGCCTGAAATGCTGTATATAGACAGTTCATAGGGTAGAATAAGATATAGGACCCTGTTTTTTTGGCTGTCGAGTCAGGGGCCCAAATATTTTTAACTGAATTTTGTAAATATAAGACTTCTTCTCGAATAAACGGCTAGACCGATTTGCCTGAAATGTTGTATGAATACATGTCATAGGGCAGAATAGGATATGGGATACTTTTTTTTTGGCTGTCGAGTCAGGGGGTCCGGATATTTTAAATTGAATTTTGTAAATATAAAACCTTTTCTCGAATAAACGGCTTGACCAATTTGCCTGCAATGTTGTATACAGACAATTCATAGGGTAGATAGGATATAGGATCTTTTGTTTTCTAGCTGTCGAGTCAGGGGGTCCAAATATTTTTAATTGAATTTTGTAAATATAAGACTTCTTCTAAAATAAACGGCTTAACCGATTTGCCTGAAATTTAGTATGAATGCATGTCTTAGAGCAGAATAGAATTTAGGATACTTTTTTTCTGGCTGTCGAGTCAGGGTGTCCAGATATTTTAAATTGAATTTTGTAAATATAAAACCTCTTCTCGAATAAACGACTTGACCGATTTGCCTGAAATGTTGTATATAGACAGTTCATAGGGTAGAATAAGATATAGGACCCTGTGTTTTTGGCTGTCAAGTCACGGGGTCCAAATATTGTTTATTGAATTTTGTAAATATAAAACTTCTTCTAAAATAAACGGCTTAACCGATTTGCCTGAAATTTAGTATGAATGCATGTCTTAGAGCAGAATAGGATTAACGATACTTTTTTTATGGCTGTCGAGTCAGGGGGTCCAGATATTTTAAATTGAATTTTGTAAATATAAAACCTCTTCTCGAATAAACGGCTTGACCGATTTGCCTGAAATATTGTATATAGACAGTACATAGGGTAGAATAAGATATAAAACACTTTTTTTCTGGCTGTCGAGTCAGGGGGTCCAAATATTTTTAACTGAATTTTGTAAATATAAGACTTCTTATCGAATAAACGGCTTGACCGATTTGCCTGAAATGTTGTATAAAGACAGTTCATAGGAAAGAATAGGATATCGGATACTTTTTTCCGGCTGTCGAGTCTAGGTGCCCAGTTTTGCAAATGTGTGGCCTACTCTCGGTCAAACGGGTTAACCTTTTTAGCTGAAATTTTGTACACAGACAGTCAATAAGACATGGAAGGACAACGAATACTTTTTTTTGGTTGGCAATTTCGGGTGTCTAGATGTTTATTATGGAATTTTGTGAATGTGTGGCCTCTTTTCGGCCAGACGGCTTGACCGATTCAGATGAAATTTTGTACAAAGAATAATAGTATAGTATATAATAGGGCATAAAAGGGCAAGGAATACTTTTTTCGGCAATTAAGTGTGGGTGCCTTTATTCTTTGTTAACTTTACATAGAGTTTGCATAATCATAAAAGTTTGACCTTAGGTCCATCTATAATGACTAAACTTAAGATGTGTCCTAATAAGGCCATAAAACTGTCAGGGTCATTAAAAGCCATCAAAATTTACGCGATAGCTTTGCTTGCCCAACGTGTTTTATCTGCTTTGTGGGAAGTATTTCAGAAACATTCGTGTTAACAGCCACATTTAACCTTAGGGTCATAGGTGTTGACTTAGTAGGTCATCAAAACTAAAACTGTCATATAAAGCCGTAAAATTTTTTGCGCTCGCTTCGCTCGCGCATTGATAGCACTCGCTGCCCTCGCGCAAACATTTGTTTTGTCTACTTTGTAGGTAATATTTCAGCATTTTTTGTATTTTAATAGCCACATGCATCAAAACGAGTCATAGATTAAAACAGTACAGCCTTCAATAACAATAAAGATTATTAACCATAATAATCATAATGATTATTAACTTTAAAATAAGTATCAAGTTTAACCTTAGGGTCATCGATGTTGACTTAGTAGGCCATATCAACTTTCTGGGTCATAAAAAGTTATAAAAATTTTTCGCGCTTGCGCTAGCACTTCTTTTATTAACTTTGTAGGTAATATTTCAACATTGTTTGTAATTTTTAATAGCCAACCACATGCATCAAAACGAGTTTATCAATTGAAACAGTACAATCTTCAATAATCATAATGATTAATAACATTAAAATAATTAGATATCAAGTTTAACCTTTGTGTCATCAGTGTTGACTTATTACGTCATAAAAACTGTCTGGGTCATAAAAAGTCGTAAAAATTTTTCGCGCTCGCTTCGCTCGCGCAGTGATAGCGCCCGCTGTGCTCGCACAAGATTTGTTATATCTACTTTGTAGAAAACAATTCAGCATTTTTATTTATTTTTAATAGCCACATGCATCAAAACGAGTCATAGATTGAAACAGTACAACCTTCTATAATGATAAAAATTATTAACCTTAAGATAAGTGGATATCAAGTTTAACCTTAGGGTTATCGGTGTTGACTTAGTAGGTCATAAAAGCTGTCAGGGTCATAAAAGGTCGTAAAAACTTTTCGCGCTCGCTTCGCTCGCGCAAGCATTTGTTTTGTCTTCTTTGTTGGTAATATTTCAGTAACTTTTATATATTAATAACCACATGCATCAAAACGAGTCATACATTAAAACAGTACAACCTTCAATAATCATTATTGTTGTTAACCTTATAATAAATGGATATGAAGTTTAACTTTTGTGTTATCGGTGTTGACATAGAAGGTCATTAAAACTGTCAGGGTCAAAAAAAGTAGTAAAAATATTTTGCGCTCGCTTCCCTCGCGCAGTAATGGCGCTCGCTCCGCTCGCGCAAGCATTTGTTATATCTACTTTGTAGAAAACATTTCAGCAACTTTTGTATTTTAATAGCCACATGCATCAAAACGAGTCATAGATTAAAACAGTACAGCCTTCAATAACGATAAAGATTATTAACCTTAAAATAAGTGGATATCAAGTTTAACCTAAGGGTTATCGGTAATGACTTAGTAGGTCATAAAAGCTGTCAGGGTCATAAAAGGTCGTCTACATTTTTCGCGCTCGCTTCGCTCGCGCAAGCATTTGTTTTACCTACTTTGCAGGTAACATTCCCGCAAGTTTTGTATTTTAATAGCCACATGCATCAAAACGAATCATAAATTAAACAGTACAACCTTCAATAATCATAATGATTATTAACTTTAAAATAGGTATCAAGTTTAACCTTAGGGTCATCGATGTTGACTAAGTAGGTCATAACAAATGTCTGGGTCATAAAAAGTTGTAAAAAAATTTCGCGCTCGCGCTAGCACTTCTTTTATTAACTTTGTAGGTAATATTTCAACATTTTTTGTATTTTATAATAATAGCCAGCCACATGCGTCAAAACGAGTTTATAAATTTAAACAGTGCAACCTTCAATAATCATAATGTTTATTAACATAAAAATAAGTGGACATCAAGTTTTACCTTTGTGTCATCAGTGTTGACTTATTACGTCATAAAAACTGTCAGGGTCATAAAAAGTCGTTAACAGTTTTCGCGCTCGCTGCGCTCGCGCTGTGTTAGCGCCCGCTATGCTCGCGCAAGCATTTGTTATATCTTCTTTGTAGAAAACATTTCAGCAACTTTGTATTTTAATAGCCACATTCATCAAAACGAGTCATAAATTAAACAGTACAACCTTCAATAATCATAATGATTATTAACTTTAAAATAAGTATCAAGTCTAACCTTAGGGTCATCGATGTTGACTAAGTAGGTCATAACAAATGTCTGGGTCATAAAAAGTTGTAAAAAAATTTCGCGCTCGCGCTAGCACTTCTTTCATTAACTTTGTAGGTAATATTTCAACATTTTTTGTATTTTATAATAATAGCCAGCCACATGCGTCAAAACGAGTTTATAAATTGAAACAGTGCAACCTTCAATAATCATAATGTTTATTAACATAAAAATAAGTGGATATCAAGTTTTACCTTTGTGTCATCAGTGTTGACTTATTACGTCATAAAAACTGTCAGGGTCATAAAAAGTCGTTAACATTTTTCGCGCTCGCTGCGCTCGCGCTGTGTTAGCGCCCGCTATTCTCGCGCAAGCATTTGTTATATCTTCTTTGTAGAAAACATTTCAGCAACTTTGTATTTTAATAGCCACATGCATCAAAACGAGTCATAGATTAAAACAGTACAACCTTCAATAATGATAAAGATTATTAACCTTAAAATAAGTGGATATCAAGTTTAACCTTAGGGTTATCGGTGTTGACTTAATAGGTCATAAAAGCTGTCAGGGTCATAAAAGGTCGTAAAAAATTTTCGCGCTCGCTTCGCTCGCGCAATAATAGCGCTCGCTGCGCTCGCGCAAGCATTTGTTTTATCTTCTTTGTTGGTAATATTTCAGTAAATTCTGTATATTTATAACCACATGCATCAAAACGAGTAATAAATTAAAACCTTCGAGCATTTACCAATGGAGATGTTAACGTTGTAATCCGCAAACATTTTTTTCTGCTGATACTTACGGGGGACGAGGTAAACACGCATCGCACACACACAAATCACACTAACTTGAAACACGCACACAGTATTAAAAATACAGCGTAGTTACGCACGCTCATATGGCCAAAAATGGCTATATGGCCAGCAAAGGGGAACGCCTTGCGTTAACTTCTCAATTGGTAAATGCTCGAAGATTAAAACAGTACAACCTTCAATAATCATAATAATTATTAATCTTAAAATTAGTAGATATCAAGTTTAACCTTTGTGGTATCGGTGTTAGGAGGTCATAAAAACTGTCAGGGTCATAAAAAGTCGTAAACATTTTTCACCATCGCTTCGCTCGCGCATTGATAGCGCTAGCTACGCTCGCGCAAGCATTTGTTTTATCTTCTTTGTAGGTAATATTTTATCATTTTATGTATTTAAATAGCCGCATGCATCAAAATGAGTTTATAATTTTAAACAGTTCAACCTTCAATAATCATAATCATTATTTACCTTAAAATAAGTGGATATCAAATTAAACCCTAGGGTTATCGGTGTTGACATAGTAGGTCATAAAAACTGTCAGGGTCATAAAAGATCATAAAAAAAATTTGCGCTCGCTTCGCTTGCGCAGTAATAACGCTATATAGCATATAATAGCGTGTTTTAACAGCCTCATACATTAGACTGACTCAAATACTTAAACAGCAAAACTTGGTAAACCTTGCTTAGGTTTACCAAGTAATGATTAATGACTTTAACAATAGACGATATCGAGTTCGACCTAAGAGTCATCTACAGTGACTTGATTGTTAGGTTATAAAACTGTCAGGGTCATAAAAAGTCATAAAAAATGTTTGCTAGCGCAGCTATTTACCATAATTTCTTTGTAAGAAATGTATCAGGAACTTTTGTGTTGAGTCAAACAATTAAACAGCACAACTTCGTATACCTAACCAAAATGATTAATGACTTTAACAATAGAGGATATTAAGTTCGACTTTGGGGTCATCTATGGTGACTTGGGCTAAGAGATTATTGATCTAGACCTCAAAGGTCTTAAAGACACAATAACGCGGGCGAAGCCGCGGGTAACAGCTAGTAACGCTATATAGCATATAATAGCGTGTTTCAACAGCCTCATACATTAGACTGACTCAAATACTTAAACAGCAAAACTTGGTAAACCTTGGTTAGGTTTACCAAGTAATTATTAATGACTTTAACAATAGACGATATCGAGTTCGACCTAAGAGTAATCTATAGTGAGTTTATTATTAGGTCGTAATTTGTCAGGGTCATAAAAAGTCATAAAAAATGTTCGCTCGCGCAATGACAGCTCTCGCTGCGCTCGCGCAGCTATTCTCCTTATTTTCTTTGTAAGAAATGTTTTAGGAACTTTTGTGTTGTGTCAAACATTTAAACAGCACAACTTCGTATACCTAACCAAAATGATTAATGACTTTAACAATAGAGGATATTGAGTTCGACTTTTGGGTCACCTATGGTGACTTGGCCTAAGAGATCATCGATCTTGACCTCAAAGATCATAAATACTCAAATAACGCGGGCGAAGCCGCGGGTAACAGCTAGTTAATAATATATTGTTAAAATTTTAAAGCTGACATGTACAATTAATTTAAAAAAAAAAAGATAAAATGACAAGACAAGCCCCATAGAGTTTCTTGGTGTTTCTTCTCTGATGGGAGTATTTCCGAAACACCGGTAGATTCAACAGCCATTCAGTTTTCCCCTTTTGTCCGCAGATTTTCTTTCTAGGCTTGCCATTTTTATTTTTATTTAAACAATATTATGCAGCTGACAGACGGACTATCAGTTCCATTTGGATCATGATATGTACTGTGATCGGTATGCGTTTCTCTATGTTGTGTTTCACTATTTCACTTTTTTATTTTTTTTATATAAAAATTGTCTGAAGTACTGAAACACACACTTACATGTATGGTTGGTTTTAACCTACTTTAATTTTTTTTTAATATTCTGACGTAAACGATTGGATGACAGCTGAATGGTTCATTACTTTTTTTTTCTAATTCAAAGCGTTAAATTCTGCTTTTGCTATGTTTACTTGATAATTGGTTATGATTTATGATTTTGACGTGTATATGTGCGTATATTTATACTGCCTACATACTGAATAAATGCTTTGATTCTTGATTCTTGATTCTTGTGTACGTTACCCCAGCAAGAAAGTATCTCCTACAGTGATATGAGTGGGACGTATAATTAGTACTTGGTATGCTGTAAATGTGCGCCGAAAAAAAAATGTGTGCGTCTTGCCGTTAAAGAAAATAAACTGGCCAAGTGCAAGTCAGACTCGCACTCGTAGGGTTCCGTAACACAGTTAAATATTCCATATGATTATACTATGATTTTTCGCAACTACAAAATTAACTTTGTTTTTCATAGTGCTTGTATGAAAAACAAAGTTATCTTTGCGGTCGCCATATCTCTAAAACTGTTGTTAGTTGTTATTAAGATCTACAGCATATATTTTTTTTAGATTTTTCACTTCCGTACTTTAAAAGTTAGAGGGGGGGGGAACACACATTTTACCACTTTAGACGCGTCTATCTTTCAAATGATTAACTTTGAGAAAAAAATGATTTAAAGAACCTCAATGTCATTTTTGAAGACCTATTCATAGACCTATTCATACACGTATAGGTTTAAAGAAAAATTTTTTTTTTGTTTCAGTTCCATGTATGGAATGCCCCCCTTAAAGTTTTATATTTTTTGTTTTTCTATAAAAATCGGAAAGCGGTTCACAGAATACATCTACCTACCAAGTTTCAATTCTGTAGTCCTAACAGTTTCGGAATAAAATGGCTGTGACATACGGACGGACAGACAGACAGACAGACAGACAGAAAGACAGACAGACATGACGAATCTATAAGGGTTCCGTTTTATGCCATTTGGCTACGGAACCCTAAAAACGCAAAAAACGATTCCTGCTGGAGTAACGTTGTTCCAGCAAGAAAATTTTAAACGAATGATCGGAGAGAGAAGTGTTGTGCATGGGCAGAGAGCTTATGTTTGTGCTAGAATATGCGCCATCATCCTCGAGGTCATCGATATGTATGAAACCATCGCTTTTTTGTAGTCATTCGAATTTGGTCGGATAACGGGCCGTTATTTACATGTTTTGTTTTTTGTTTATATCTACGTATATACGAAACATTTCAAGCTGAAAATTTTCACTATGTTTTATGAGTAAACGCACTAATTTTTGGTTTACACCCGCACATCGTGGGTTGCGCCGAATTCTTGCATGTTGACGTCAAAGTTATGATACCGTCGTTTTCACTTTTATTATTATTTCTCAATAACGCATGTATGTAGACTTCTGAAACATTTTATAGTTATTACTGGTGACAAGAAGGAACGAATACAGTTTTCAGTGACTTTATACGTTTTCTCATTTAAGCGCAGCGATTTTTTTTTTTGAATATATAAAAAGTGCTATTACTTGGAAATTATAAATATTTTTTTAAATCTAGTTCTGTCACAAATTAGCACAAATTAAGAGCTACTCGTGTATGTTTATCCCATAAGTGCACATACAATGGTTTAAGAGATACACGATTCTGCAAAACGTTACTCCAGCAGGAAATGCAATATCTCAAAAACCTAAAGACGCACAAATTATATTTTCGGCGCATATTCTAGCACAAATATAAGCTCTCTGCCCATGCACAATACTTCTCTCTCCGATCATTCGTTTAAAGTTTTCTTGCTGGAACAACGTTACTCCAGCAGGAATCGTTTTTTGCGTTTTTTTTCTTAACGCACAATTTTTTTTCGGCGCACATTTACAGCAGACCTAGCACTAATTATACGTCTCACTCATATCACTGTAGGAGATACTTTCTTGCTGGGGTAACGTACACCAAAAGATTTGCGCGGCATAACTGTAGCGAAGTTCGAATGTTTTTATTTACCTAACCTAGTTTTTGGTATTTTTTTTGTTTCAAATTAAAGTTTTAATAAAAATCATCGTTTAATTTCGAATTTATGTACCTGTATGCATCATGCAGTGGCGCCATTTAACGAGAGACGAGATGTTAGGGGCAGTAAGCATGCTTCAAGCTGGGGCTACTCAACGGAGTATAGCCGAGGAGATTGGAACATGACAAAACGTGATATCAAGGTTTTGGTCACATTATCGTACCACTGGTGAAGTGGCTGAAAGGCACCTAGGCGGGAAGGGCATAACCACCCAAAGACAGGATCGATTTTTGCAAGTGGCCGCGAGAAGACAACTTAATGTGACGGCCATGCAGTTGGTTCAAAGGCTCTAGTCAGAGTACCAGTTGCTTGTCAGTGACCAAATTGTGAGGAGAAGACTGCATGAGGCTAACCTTCATGCTCGCAGGCCGCTTCGTACTCTAGCACTACGCAGAGGAAATCGCGGACGAAGATTAGAGAGGGCTCCAGAACATTGCTCTAGGAAGATAACCAATGGTCTGTAGTGCGGTTTACCGATGAGTCCCGTTTCGGTTTTTATCCTGATTTACGAAGAGT
The DNA here is from genome assembly GCA_954871355.1 of Cabera pusaria. Classification (NCBI taxonomy): domain Eukaryota; kingdom Metazoa; phylum Arthropoda; class Insecta; order Lepidoptera; family Geometridae; genus Cabera; species Cabera pusaria. The sequence continues at coordinate 3,733,604 of OX940904.1, read as the reverse complement.
ACGTGTATCGCGAGTTCCTGGACGTGAGAAGCGTCTGCAACACCCTCAGGAAGTCCATCCATACCACGGCGGAACAATTATGGTTTGGGCGGGTATTCGTGTTGGTGGAAGAAAAGACCTCGTTTGGATCAGAAACACCATGACTGCAGAAAAATACCGAAATCAGGAGCTAGCACTAATAATCTATCCTCATCGAATGCAAATGGGCCAAACTTTCACGCTCATGCACGACAACACTCGTCCGCACACTGCGCGAGTGGTCACCAGCTGGCTACAGGAGCACGACGTGTCGGTCTTAGACTGGCCCGCGCAATCACCAGACCTAAACCCCATAGAGCACGCGTGGGACATGCTCCAAAGAAGGGCTTAGAGGAATTTTCCTCCAAACCTTGCGACTGAAAAGCAACTTTTTTTGCATCTTAGCAGGACCTGGGACAATATCCCGCAGCAGATAACTTGATTCGAAGCATGAAAAACCGTTGCAGGACCGTGATTAACGTCATGGGTGGTTTTACTGACTACTAATTTTTCGGGTAACTGCAAAGAACCTAATAATTTCGCTTTACTTTCACTTTTTTCTTAAAAAGAAATTCATTTAGGTTTACCATTATTTCACTTTTTGTCTTTATTTCATAAAAAAAATATTTACGCAAAACAAATAACTTTGTTTTGTTCTAAAGAATAGTCTGATAAATGGGCTCTATAAAAATATATACATGTTGTATGTTAGTTGTAACACGTTTGGAAAAAATTGAGAAAATCAGAATATCCCTAGACAGTGTCGATGTGTGTACTCAAAGATACAAATTCATATTATAGTTTCAAAATTTATCGGATATCGGAATTGCTCTGACCAGTTCCGGACATACTTGTCCTTCGGTACAATCCCGTTAGCAAAATCCGTGAGTTTTAAACCGTTTTAAATAAAAATGTTGTGTGTTATTCTCATGACATGTTCAATAATCATAGAACTATGGTTTATGTTTTAGTCAATAATCAAAGAACTATTCAATTTTTAACCAACTTCACAAAAAAGGAGGAGATTCTCAATTCCTTTTTTTTAATATCTTATAGGCTAGCGTTTGACCACTATCTCACCTGTTGGTAAGTGATGATGTGCTCGAAGATGGTAAGCACGCTTAGGCCTAGAATGGGAACTGGCTCTCAAGGATAGCTGCCGGAACACATTAGATGTTTGGCGACAGATTTTCTGACTTGAGGGTGGTAACTGGCCAGGCGGACACTAGATAGTGTCGTACCACCATGCGGGGGTTTTTGGTTTCTTAGCGATGTTTTCCTTCACCGGAGGGCCACAATTCCTCTGTTTTTTTATGTTTGTTACCTCTGAACTCCGTCAAATCTTAACCGATTTGAAAAAATCTGGTGCTGGTCCCCTCAGCTCCGTATATAGTCCATATATTGAAAAATCTACCATCTCCATTAAATTTCTATTAACGTATGTTTTCAGTTACACAGAAACCCCACCATGATATTTAATTCAAACGTCAATTATGCCAACTTACAACTTAACAAGAAATAGTTAGCTGCAAACAATTATTAAGTACTGTACAGTACAGAGGGAAACAATCGTAAACTAAATTGTTAAACACAATCCAAAGTTTCATCGTACCGACGGGACTTGAACCCGCAACCTCCGGAATAACATGTTCCGGTGCTTTGCCCATTAAGCCACGGTGCGAAGTATCGTTAGGACGAAATTAGTGGATTGCATTTGGTAACCCAATTATGCATTGGTGGCGCCATCTATGACTACTTATTACGTAAGTTAATCATTCGGAAGAAATCATTACAGTTTTCGAATCCGACGAGAGATGTTGCACTGCGTAAATCAAATATTATGTTTCTTTGAAGTGTTACACACTTTATATTTTTGTAAATTGTTAAACACAATCCAAAATTTAATTGTACCGACAGGACTTGAACCCGCAACCTCCGGAATAACATGTTCCGGTGCTTGTTGTGAACATGTTATTCCGGAGGTTGCGGGTTCAAGTCCCGTCGGTACAGTGAAATTTTGGATTGTGTTTAACAATTTACAAAAATATAAAGTGTGTAACACTTCAAAGAAACATAATCGTAAACTACTTAGATGTAACCTACTACTTTTGTTCTTGCAACTGCTCTTGTACTACAAAACGTTTCACTTCTTTTTGTATGCTAATAAATTGTTGTAATCCATTGTAATATTACATTTTTATGAGGCTTAGCGTGCATTTGACAGAGGATGCAAGATTATTTTTAGGATTCCCTACCTTAAAAGGTAAAAAAAGGAACCCTTATAAGATCACTTTCTTGTCCGTCTGTTGTAACGTAACGGCCTTCTCCAGGCGCTAGCCTGGAGAAGGCCTACCTCTCGCTACGGGTAATGAGGGAAGCTAGACAAGGTAAACTACAGAAGACGGGTTACACCAGTCATATTCATATTGCTTCTACCATAGGTACTCTACGATACTTATCTTAAATAAAACTTAGAGTTCATCAGTATTCTTCTGGTCCTTTATATCCTGGTAAAGGTGAGAGTCGCCGTCATCCACAAATCACATCACAAATCATTTCAAATGTCAATAACTACGAGTGTCTAAAAATAATGTAATTTCTCGTATATTTAGCCACAAAAATCCTCTATATAGACCTTGTGACGTATATCAATTCATTAGCCAAAGTCTGCATCTTAGCTTGTCGCAGCTCCTCCCGTATGAACATAATTTCTGGACGTAGCTGTTGGTGTGCCTTCGGATCCATGCCGATGGTCAGTTGAGGGTTAATGCCCGCTAGCTGCTGGAAGATCTGGCTCCCATATCGGCTTCCAGGACGCCAGCACCTTCAAAGGAATTCTCATCCTCGTCTGCACACATGGTAAATCGATGGAATACTTCAGATAGGGTAGGTAGATAAAAAGATTGTCTACTAGAATAAACTGGCCAAGTGCAAGTCGGACTCGCACTAGTAGGGTTCCGTACCACACTACAGTATTTTATAAGATCAAGCCAAAAATACCATTATCATTTTTCGCCAGCAAAAAATAATAATTAATAAACATTTTATTTATTATAACGCCATCTAACGTCTAACAAAAGAGTAAGGGATCGACATTTCAATATAACGCCATCTATGGGACGTTTACCTAACTAAGCGTTCATAGATGGAGTGAAATGCCGAAAAAAACACGTTTCTTGTATGGGGACCCTCTATTATTTTTAACTTTATTCTGTTTTTAGTATTTATTGTTATAGCGGCAACAGAAATACATCATCTGTGAAAATTTCAACTGTCTAACTAGCACGGTTCATGAGATACAGCCTGGTGACAGACGGACAGACAGACAGACAGACATACGGACAGCGGAGTCTTAGTAATAGGGTCCCGTTTTACCCTTTGGAACCCTAAAAGCCATAACGTAAGTGGTAGACCGGTACAAATATGAATTAAGTAGATATTTATAGATTATAGATTTATAGATTATTACATGCAAATAGGTACCTATTATTATCGTATTCTTTGTTATCACGTTAAATTATTTTTCTCCCTTTCATTCCTTTTTTTCAATCTTTGACATCGTTCCGTCTTAAAGAAACATAAATTCTTTTAATACAAAATAGTATGCATGATATTAAAATGAAATAGGTGATTAAAGATATGCCACACTGTCCATCTGTCCGTCTATCAAGATCCTTTTTCTTAAGAACGCGCAGAGGTATTGTTAATGCAAAATTAACATGTTATATTTGATGTCATCTGTTGTTCATGTACTCATTATCTAATCAAGAAAATAGGCCTTTCGAATACGCCTAGCGACATCTAGCGGTTCACGTCAGTAGCTTTATCACACGATTTACTATGCCATTCATAAATCAATAGGACGTAGCATAGATAACACAAAGTCAGTACAAATGTATTTGTCTATTCATTCATAGATAACGGTCGAGTGAACTATTGTAAAATTATTGGTCGAATGAGATGTTCTGTGAAACATTCATTCGCCCACCCTCTTCGCAATTCAGTGCTCGAGCAGAGCACACGTATCAGATGTAACAGTGATCAGAAATACAACCGAATCAACGTCCATGTGGATTTCATTCAGTTCCCCGGATAGTTCCCCATTTCAGACGATTCAGGACAATAATCAGACGAACCCGCTGAGCCTGCGTGGTCGTGCGACCTTTGAGGGGAGGAAGTACGCAAATTAACGCGCAGCGTGACCTTCGCACCCGGGCGCAGCGCCATCAACGCGACGCTGCCACCGGCTCCGCCAACAGGTATCAAGTTGAAATTTATACCAAATGCTCGGGTCTACGGTATCAGCTGTGAAATAATTATACTTGTAAGTCAACGCAATCATAAAATATGACCGTACCTATGTATTTTTGCATATTTTACTATTTCACATGAACATTAAAACCTATAGGGTACTCCCCTTGTCCTACAATCTTGAAATTTGGCAGGAAGCAAGGTCTTGAAGCACTTATATAGGAATAAATCTGAAAACTGTAAATAATATGTAGTTTAATAAAAAAAAAGCGAATTTACTATTAACACACTTATTATATGTCAAAAGTCAAAGCATTTATTTAGTATATGGGCAAATTAAAAATTTGCACTTACACACGTCAAATCACATTAAATAGATCATATTCAATAAAAAATATTATAGATATAACAGAAACATAACTTATTGCTTTGAATTTACAAAAAAAAAAACAAGGGTATTGAGCCATTCAGCTTTCATCTAGACGTCGAACGTCACACTTAAAACACATGTCTAATTCCCCTGATTAATGTAGGGTTGCCAACCGTACTATTACGTGCACCCGCAACCCAGTGCATGTTTCAGTACTTCAGACAATTTTTATCCAAAAAATTGTGAAATAACCGGTTGGTGCATTAACCTTGTCTAGGCATCGGTCTATGGATCGAACTGCAAAGTTAAATTTGTTAACTTAGTTTCACAAGTTTGTACGGAAGCCTCGGGGCGCGAGTCCAACACGCACTTAGCCGGTTTGGCACCCTTAAGTTTTTAATTTAATTTAATTGTTCATTATATTATGTCGTTATAGCGGCTAAGTAATACACAGTATTTAAAGTTAAGTAAATTTTATTGCATACCTGTTAGTACATGATTGGACGATCCCATAAAACCCCAAGGTACGTGTAAATAAAACAACCTTTAAGCAAATACTGAACATATTTATTTAAATACACAAGTTAGCTTAAGTAGTATCGCGTGCGAATCTCGTCACCGCGATCTAGAGATTAGAGGTCACAGCAAAGCGCCATCTATTGACAAAGTGGCGTAGTTTTATGTTTAAAGTGTTAAGCCATTAACAATGATTATAGGATATGGATTATGGAATGAACAACTTATGAGCTAATAACAGTTTACCTGTGTCGGGTGTGCAACATTAAAACATTGGTTAAATAATAATTAATCACTAGTAAAAATAACTTTCTTTCACAACTTAAAAATAATTACCTAATGACAATATCAAAATTATATAAACTACAATAATAATATCTATACTATAAATAAAATACAGAACCTAGGTCGCTACCTGCCGGTAATGTTCCCCAAAAGCTAGCGACGTTACCTCGTTGTATAGCTAGGCTAATAATATATTAATAATAATTAAATAAATATTATTAGAATTTAAAATAATAGGTATAAATTACTTAAACATAATAACGAAAATTGAGAACAAAACATTTGATAACATAATTTATAAATAAAATAATTTTAATTTATTTTAAAACTAAGAAGTTCTCGTACAGAATAAAACACATTTTCGATCAGCCATGCCGTCGTTTTTTAAATACATTTCTAATTAGTTGTTTGATACATAGAGGCAGGTGATTATACAGAATTATTCCTGTTATGTAAGAACTTTTTATATATTTATTATTATTTACTTTTGGGAATCGTAAACTTTTTGAATATTGACTACGCAAGTTTGGGAGAGTATCAAACTTTATTTCATAGTAATTCATGTTATTTTTGACAAAGAAACAAAGCTCTAGAATGAAAATTCCTGCCAGAGTGATCAAACCCTTCTCTTTAAAAACTTGTCTTAGTGAAGTGTCTAATATCTAATATATAAAATTCTCGTGTCACAGTTTTCGTTGCCGTACTCCTCCGAAACGGCTTGACCGATTTTGATGAAATTTTTTGTGCTTATCCGGTATCTATGAGAATCGGCCAACATCTATTTTTCATCCCCCTAAATGTTAGGGGTAGTCCACCCCTAAATTTTTTATTTTATTTTTTTGACAACATTATATACACTTTATTGAACACCACTATAGGTCGCACACATCGCAGCGTCCTGCGTGCGCGATCTAGGTGCCGATCAGATAGCGCAGTAATCTATTTGCGCCGACTGGTTCATACCAAAGGCGATCAGAAAATAATTGAAAAGTACTGAGATTGCGCCCGCAGAACGCAGGACGCTGCGGAGTATCCGTACCTTTACCAAACAGAAATTACTTCGGAAATAGATTATTAAAAACTAATAGCGTCAATGGTATATTTTGGTCAATCTTATAGTTTAGAATGATCTCTGCCAGACAACCATGCACGGAAAGGATAACACAATTATGGAAGGCGGTGTCTAAATACATATGTGACAATGTGAAATAAATAACTAGATGGTAATGTCTGTTAATTTAATTAATTGTAATGTAAGTTTGTTGATTAAACAAGTATTATTATTATTTAAATTTAGTTTTAACTTCCGCCTCCATCTCAGTAGGGTATTATGTAAATCTTAATACCCTACACAGTCATAGCGTTCTGGCAACGTGGGTTTTGCATGTAGGCTATCTTTTTACGGTTCCGTACCTAAAGGGTAAAACGGGACCCTATTACTAAGACTCCACTGTTCGTCTGTCTGTCTGTCTGTCTGTCTGTCCGTCTGTCACCAGGCTGTATCTCATGAACCGTGATAGTTAGACTGAAAGTTGTTGTTAAACTGTTAGTTGAAATTTCCACAGATGATGTATTTCTGTTGCCGCTATAACAAATACTACAAACAGGGGCCTTATTCAGTATGACCAATGAGATAACGCGTTCCTTAACGCGCCACGTTACGTTATTGAAAAATTGTATTCTGTATGCCACCCTATAGGTAAATTATACAAAACGCGCGCGTTACACGTCCTCATATGTCACGATATTTTGACAGCTCAAAACGCGCTCATAACCTTACCCTACCGCGTTTTAATTGGCATAGAGAATGCCATAACGCGGAGATAACGTAACACGTCAAAGTAAGACTTTAAAATGGTCATACTGAATAAGGCCCCAGAATAAAGTTAAAAATAATAGAGGGTCCCCATACAAGAAACCTGTTTTTTCGGCATTATATCGGCCATAGATGGCGCTATATTAAAATGTCGATCCCTAACACTTTTGTTAGACGTTAGATGGCGTTATAAGAAATAAAATGTTTATTAATTATTATTTTTTGCTGGCGAAAAATGGTAGTGGTATTTTTTGCTCGATCTTATAAAATACTGTAGTGTGGTACGGAACCCTACGAGTGCGAGTCCGACTTGCACTTGGCCAGTTTATTTGAATGAAATCAGGGTCAAGTTAGAAAATCTGTCGTAAAACATCTGATAATTTTCGGCAGCTATTCTTGAGACCCAGTAGCCATTCTAGACCTAGCGTGCTACCATCCTCGACCGCATCGTCGCAATCTAGGCGGCGATCAGATAGCGCAGTAGTATTTGTACCGACTGGTTCACACCAAACTCGATCAGAAAACAATTAAAAAGTACTGAGATCGCGCCCGCAGATCGCAGGACGCTGCTGTGTGGCCGAACCTTTACTAACAGGTGAGATTGTGGTCAAAAACTAGTATAGTCTATCTTTATATTATCCTTATATCGCTTTTTAATATATTTTACTAGCTGACCCGGCGAACTTCGTACCGCGAATATAAATAAACTGTCCAAGTGCGAGTCAGTCCCGCACACGCAGGGTTTCGATTGAACAATATTTGCCGGAAAAATGCGTTTCTCACCTCTAATTTTTAATTTAATTTAATTTTTATTATTTGATCTTATAGCAACCATTGCAATACACACCATTAGTAAATTTCAAGTTTTTATCTATTAAGTTTGTAAGATCGAGCATAAAAAGCCTCAAAAACACATTTCTGATATGGAGACCCCCTTTATAATTTAATATAATTTTGTTTTTATCGGTTTTTATACAGAAATAGCGAATACCTACCAATGTATGGAAGCGCTATAATGACAACTATCAAAATATGTCAATACAATGACAAATATTTCTGAACGAACCAACAATCACAACCATCAATATTCGAAATATTAAAATTTAAATACCTACCTACACGATAATCCGAGCAATGTGGATATATTATGTTGCCGATTCAAAACCCTTAATTTAATACGTGCTTCAAATTTCAATTCGAGAGTGGAACAGAGTCTACCCTACCGTTTATACGGGAAAATGAAATGGTTTTATTTATTATATTTCTCGCAATTTTTCCATATTTTCTCACCGTTTAAACCTTCACTGGACTACGACAAACATTTCAAAACCAAAATCAGCTAAGTCGGCCCGGCCGTTCTCGAGTTTTAGCGAGACTAACGAACAGCAATTGATTTTTATATATAAGAAGAAGAAGAAGACTAGATGATTTAAAAAAAAATCGAGTAATCTGGCGGCCCACCTAATGGTAACTGATCACTGCCACCCATTGACATCTGCAACAGGTTTAACCAGTGTGTCGCCTACTCACGCTAGGAAGAACTCTCATACTCTTCGTTTGAAGGTAGGTCAGATTGTACTTTGGTCTCAGAATAATGAATATGCTTTGGTGGGAAAATGTCACCATCGACCTCATTTCACAACTTATTATTATTGAACCTTCTCTTGCCGAAACTTCCAACGTTTTGAGCTGGTCCACTTCCGAGTCGTCTCCATGCAACATCTCCTCCACAGGAGAGGCTCAGTGGCGTGCCATCACGCCACTGAGCTCGTTCCCCTTAATTTTTCACAGAATACACCTACCTACCAAGTATCAACTGTGTGGTCTTTATAAGTTTCGGAATAAAGTGGCTGTGACATACGGACGGACAGACAGACAGACATGACGAATCTATAAGGGTTCCGTGTTTTGCCATTCGGCTACGGAACCCTAAAAATTAAAACAACCGACTTCCATGCCCCGAGAGTCAATGTCAGTAGCAAGTCGTTTGATGAGACGTCAGACGTTTATCGTCATATCTCTAAAGATACTTATCAGATCTCGATCAAATTACACCTCATGGGACCACCTCGGAATCACCTACCGTATAAAAAAAAAAACATTCAAACCGGTTCATAATTGACGGAGTAATCGCGTAACATACATACAAAATATTTTTTGTCTACCAGATTGCATGTATAATATTAATTGTGTGTGCATACTCATGTTTGGACAAATAAATGATCTTTATCTTTATCTTTAATAAAAACATACAGACGAATTCAGAACCTCTTTCTTTTTGGAAGTCGGTTAAAAAATACGACTTATTATGCCACGCAAGTCAGTTGCAGTAGTAAGTTTGAGATTTTTATCCAAATATCTTTGAAGATACTCATTAGATCTTGATACAATTTACTCAAAGACTATATACCTACTCAAGAATAATTGAAATCGGTAGCTGGGAGCGCCAGCGGTTATATGCCTACTTCTAAAAATTTGATATTTCTTCTCAATTTGATTAATTAATATATGTACTAAAATAAAACTTCAATGTATGTACTTAACAAACACTTTATTATAACAATTATTATAGCTATTATCAAAATAACATAATTAATTGATAACGATCGGTCGGCGTGCGGTACGTTTATCACTAACAAATAAACTAGTTTTGACACAGAACAAATAAGTATAGTATTGTAAGTATCATATATTTATATTATAAATTTCACAAAATATAAACATGTTAACCGAAAACATTACGCAATTAATCCAGGCCTAGCGTGTTCACTATCTTCGACCACATCATCGCTTAGCAACAGTCAAGATAGTGGTCAAACAGTAGCCTATCTGATAAAAAAATACGCAAACAGTTTTTAATTGTAAGTTATTTTTGGTCAACCATGTATTAGGCCTGCATTTACTTTAGAATCTGTATTTAAAAATAAAGTATTAAAATGTTGATATTAAAATATTTTGTATGACTAGCATACAAAGTGGGCAGCCGGTAGAAGCCGACCTAGGCGAACGTATCATGAACAGATCGGAGACGTTAAAAGTACCTATATCCATCGAGCATGTAAGAAGGCGCTCATGAAAGTGGAAGAAGCGAAAGAGGTATGTCAGGATCGTAGCATGTGTAAAGAAGTAATCTCTGCCTACCCCAACGGGAAAAATGCCTTATAAAAAGCATATAAAATAAATAAAGTAAGTAGGTATAAAAGAAAATGCTTCGTAATATTAACTCAACCAAAAACGTGGCTTCAGAGAACCATTAATTCAATATGATCATTAATCTTTGTCGGCAACATTATTATTTTCGAATTTTTACATTGTTTTTATATTGTAAGAAGAATATTAATTACTTTTATATAATTGAGAGATTAATTAATTATTATTAGCTTTTACAATTTAGAGTAATGAGCGCCAAATCAATTAAAATTATTTCATGCTTGTGATTTTTCAAATAAATACAAAAACGTAATTGAATGTTTAGGCGATTTTCACACTGCATCGCATCAAGCAGCGTAGCGCGGGAGTTCGTGTTCTTACGTTGTTTGCAAGTATCTGTGTTTATGTTGAAAACACGCGTAGTGCAACACACAGAAAATGCATTCACGCGCAGTGTTGCAGATCACGCACTTCATGCGGAGAAACCACGCGTTTTTAGGGTTCCGAACCCAAAGGGTACTGAGACTTCGCTGTCCGTCTGTCTGTCTGTCTGTCTGTCTGTCTGTCTGTCCGTCTGTCACCAGGCTGTATCTCATGAACCGTGATAGTAAGACGGTTGAAATTTTCACAGATGATGTATTTCTATTGCTGCTATAACAACAAATAATAAAAACAGAACAAAGTTAAAAATTAAAGGGGGTCCCCCTACAAAAAACGTGTTTTTACTATAGCGCCATCTATGAACGATAGTAACCAACAAAAAGGTCACTGATCTTTGTTTTAAAGTTCACATGGTGGGTGTTAGAAGTTCGTTCGACATTCGTTAGATGGCGTTGTAGTAAATATGTTTAGTATTGACACGGTATTTATATATATCGATGTCAAAACCATGTAGATAATTAATTTTTCCGGCAAATTTTGTTCAATCGGAACCCTAAGTGTGCGAGTCCGACTCGCACTTGGCCAGTTTATTTCTGTTTGCGTTTCTGCGGAGAAATCCGCATGATAATGCAGATCTGCACTCCCGAGACCGAGACGCGTGGTTCCGTTGCCACGCACCACGCACTAGCGCGGGGCAGTGTGTGTTTCGCCTTAAATATGATAAGACATTAAACATGATACTTTTAGGTATAAAAATAAATTAGACATATCTCACAAACATTTAAACTTTATTAGCTGGACGAAATTGTCAACTAAAAATAGTTATTATGATTCAACAACAAAATATATAGCCTAAAATATTTAGTAAATCAATTGTAGCATTAATAAAATACAACATTTTATTTACACTGTATTTATTTACTCTACATGGCTTTATGTTACATAAAGAGAAGGAATCTAACACGAACGACAATTAGATATAGAAATACATCAACACTGATTTTATAAACTTGAATTAATAAGAAATTCAAATATCTAAACGTTTTTTTTGATAACGAAATACTTATAATAATGTAAATATTACAAAATTTTTGCTTTTCTGTAGCGTTGCACTTATATTTTTTAAATACAATTACACGTCAGCCCGCCTGTCCAGCGTGACAATTATTGCATATCCCTTCCAAAAATGGAAAGTCACACACAAAGCCAAAGGTAGTGACTGGAAAAGAAGAGCCAAAGATGGAAAGTCACACACAAAGCCAAAGGTAGTGACTGGAAAAGAAGAGCCAAAGATGGAAAGTCACACACAAAGCCAAAGGTAGTGACTGGAAAAGAAGAGCCAAAGATCGGGCTCAGTGGCGCATCTTGGGAGAAGCCTACGTCCAGCAGTGGACCAGCTGATCATGATTATAATTTATATTTTTAAAACGTTATCAGTGAAGGGAGTGAATACCAAATTTCTTAATAAATTGAAAATTATATCAGATAAAAATTATTGAAAAGAATAAACAGACCTACACTATTCTGATTTGATTTATTAGTCATAGAATATTACACTTAGCTGAGTGTACACTAAATCTTGTTACGCTAAGCCTTTATCATCATCCACCTATATTAGTCCACTGTTGGACAAAGGCCTTTCCAATTAAACGCCACTGAGCACGATTTTCGGCTACTCTCATCCAGCTCTTTCCAGCTGCCTTGCGAAAATCATCACTCCACCTAGTCTGAGGGCGTCCTATACAACGTTTGCCAATGTGCGGTCTCGAATCAAGAACTCATTTACCACAACGGTTCTTCGGCCATTATGGCCGCCACACTGCCACTTCATTTGCTAATCCACTGTCGATGAATTTTTTAAGGCCTCACCATTGTACTAATCTGCAAATGTATCTTTCACATCTAGATATAACACGAATATTCTCATCTAATTGAATGTGAACTTAGTAAGCAAGTTAAGCCTTATGATATTAAGTTTACGTATGATTTACGGTGAACTTGCGAAATTGCTAAGTTCCAACAACGTCAAACTTACCTCATAATAATTCACCTAACTTGATACTTAGATTTTGTTCATTCATGAATTAAGTTACATTAATAGTAACTGAAATCCAAATGTAACGTTAAATATAATACAATATGTGTATTTTTTTTAATGTTATGGTTGGCAAACAAGCAGGCAGCCCGCCTGATCGTAAGCGGTTACCGTCGCCTATGGACAACTGCAACACCATGAGTGCCGTTGGTGCGTTGCCGACCTTTGAGGAGTTTGTGGATACCCTTTTTAAAAAATCCCAACCCAGATTCATAGCGAGATGGAAAGATCGCAGCGGAAATACGTTGAAAGATAGAAAAATATGTCTAGCAATGTTTATTCGTCCTACTTCTGGGTTGTCTGAATTATTCAAATATTTATATTTATGTATAAATGAATTGTAAAATAATGTATGTAAGTTTATAAAAACAGTGTTGATTTAGGACGATTTAAAATAATACTCTAATGCGCTCAAAAATTTTAAGAAACTTGAACAGAATTATATTTAAGGGACACATCATTTTCCGGCGACATTTACTTTAAAATTTTATGAACGACACTATTTTGAGCGCATAAGAATAGTATTTATATTTATAGTACTTTTACACAATTTATATAACTTTAAATCTAGTTAATGAACGTTTTACTAGTTCTTCGACGGCGTATTTAAAATCGTATGAATCTAGTTCACAAATAAAAAGAAGAAAGTGCGTAGAATGCTACGCGTTAAAAGTGAAAATTCCCTCATATTGAAATATTGACAATTTAGATTTACACATACGTCACTTCCGTTGCACTCGGACCGTGACGCTACGTCACATCCGTTGCGTTTTAACCTCAGTACGCCTGAAGATGTTTCACTTCAAAAACCTTATCGTTTAAGCATAGCAAGTAAACCCTTCGACGATCACATTTATGTATCGATCGATTTTCTTTGGTACCATAATTATAAATCAAATTATAACATTAATCTCATATTAGTGAGCATTATAACAGTGGTTATTGATCGACAACTTTTAGTTTTGCTATTGGATTTTAAAATCAATTGAGAAAGATAGTGTAATGATGTAAATGCCTGATCTACACTAGACATAGAAAATCTACGATTAAGAGAAAGTGGAAAGCTTAGAAAATTCTATTAATAAATAAATTCGAAAAGAACGATATTGGTCCAAATACAGGCATAAATGTGTAAAATTCTCCAATATTAATGCATAATACAAATATGTTTGTAATAAATAGTAACAGGACAGTAGAGGACAGATTTTTAGACTTAAATGTTTACTTCAAAGACGAGATATTTTCTACATTTTAAGCATTGTAAGAAAATTGGATAGTTTTTCTAATGAGAAGAAAATGGAGGTGAAGACCAAAGGGCAGTTTCACTCGTTCTCGATAAACATTCTGTTAGTTAATTGTTAAGCACAATCCAAAATTTCATCGTACCGACGGGATTCTGCTAGTTATTTGTCATATAATGCCATGAAAGTTTTTAGTCTATCTAAGCTCCTGATAGCTTATCAGGGAGTCTATCAAGAACTGGCTGGCGTTGAAACTGGCTCTATATCATTGATAACAATTAGAAATAGATAGCAGAAGTGTCGGTTAAATCTTGAAATCTAGAAACAATTTTGCAAGCAGAAATTGTTTAGGAGTAAGCAATAAACAGAGCTACCAGGAAGAAAAAAATATGTTCAAATAGAGACAACATAATTAAAAATCGTTTACAAAACGAAAAAAAACCGATTTCACATGCCACGATGGTCAAAATAGCCAGTAGTATCATGTCGTCAAGGTATACAAATGCATACCTGTCGTACATACCTGTAATATGTTTGAAATGTTTATCACTATATCTCCGGAGGTAATTGTCATACCTCGATAAAATTTGAGTAGGACCAATCGGCAGGCATACTCTCTCAAACGAAAAAAAAAAGTTTTGAAATCGAAGATTTGACGTAGTTCTGAGGTAACAAAAAAAATTAAAAGAAAAACAGTCGAATTGAGTAAGTACCTAAGTAAGAACCTCCTTCTTTTTTGTGAAGTCGGGTAAAAAACCAAAGCATAATATTTTGTAATTTGAATTTTTGTGTACAATATATTTTTAGTGTGAAAAATAAATGACATGCATGCTATGACTAACTATTTAAATATTCTCTAATTTCCATTAGTTTGTTTCACGGTACGATAAAGTAAAGCATCCTAAAAATAAATATTATATCAATGCGTATTATAAAACGGCAGTAAACGATTTTTATTTTTACTGTTGTATAATTTATAATAATATTTTAAAAACTGTACCTATTTTAAGCCTTAACTAAGCTACATAAATATGCATTTGTCATATTTTATTTACAAAATACAACGCTATGATATTTATTACTAGTTTGACTGATTTTCTTGTGACAGTTTTTTTAAGCATACAAGCAAGAATTAGTCTACGATCTCACCTGGTAAATAGTGAGGATGAGTTCTAGATTAAAAAAGCTCAAAGATTAAAAAAGTCACTTTTGTATATAAATACATAAAATTGTCTGAAAAAAAAAACAAATCTACTGGTTTGTTTAATTTAAGTCTGTGTCTCTTTTTATTTCGTACTCATTCACTCTTGTTGGCGAAATAAGTCATTGTGTACCTATGTTGTTGGTCCTTACCAACAACACACACATTGTTGGTAAGGTATCGTAACCAATGGCAACGCGACAATTTACTGTATCTAGATGGTATTGTATTGCAGTTATTTTTTTTATTTTAGAAAATAGCTGTCGCAAGAAACTCAGACAATAATTTAATGAACCCTACAGTTTGAACACCGTGATTTCAAATAAAATTTACGCCTATAATCCTATTTACATAACATGGTATATTAGTACATGTTAGTACTCTAGTGATCACGCGTAGAATTGATCTTACAAATCAAAATAACGTCACAAAACCAAACTTTATTTATAAAAGCTTCATGCATAAATTATGGCGTTTCTACATTCTGGGGTAAACTATTAGTAATTATTTACTACTATCTTAAAATTTATTAACAATGGCTCCGTTAACAAATTTTAAGATTGCAATCTAGAATAGAAAAAAATATGAATAAGAATCAAAATGCTATTTATAACATAAACAAAATATCGTTCGGGTTTCGTTGTTTAAGGAAATTAATTTAATTACATCTCTGTATACAACGTCATTTTTAATAATATAATTGAATATTCTATTATTAATTAAATAAAGAATTATATACTTTATTGTATACTTTTTAATAAATAAAAATATTAAAATCTATATATT
Source organism: Cabera pusaria (assembly GCA_954871355.1). Lineage (NCBI taxonomy): Eukaryota > Metazoa > Arthropoda > Insecta > Lepidoptera > Geometridae > Cabera > Cabera pusaria. The sequence continues at coordinate 3,717,494 of OX940904.1, read as the reverse complement.
TTGCATGCTTTATATTATATTTTAATATATTTTTATCTATATATCTACGATATAGAAGCATATAATTTCGATAAAATTTTATTATATTTTACTATACTTACCACAGCCTTTAAGGCTAAATTTTAACATTTATTATCAGCGTTTAATAGGAAAATTGAAATACGAGAATTTTAGAGGAAGAATGAAAAACATCGATGGATGCCTAAAATCTGTACATTTGAGCACATCTTAGTTTCGTTTTTAAAGGATGTACGGAATAATTAGCTTTATTTACTAGCTAGAAGGAGACACTAATTATTTGATTTATAATCTAGTGCTAGAACGAATACTGACGACATCCAAAATATTTTTAATTTAAGGACACGTTTTTATAAATAAATACATTTTAACTCAATCTCACGTTGAACCTTTTAGTTTAAGACCTGGACAAAAATGGTTAACAAACAAAATAATCAGTACCATATTTTTAATTCGATACAGATTAATACAGAATAACAAAAAAGAGCGTTGAGAAAAAAGACAGATGCAACACCAACGCGTGCCGAGTAGCACGGCATTTCGTTAAATTGTAGCGCGAAATCAGAGAGCGCGAAGTTCGTCTCGTAGCGCAAAGTTAGAGAGCGATGAATTCTTCACCTGATCTAGTAAGCGGAGATGATTCTATGAAATTAGAATCCTTTAATATATAATTAGAATCCTTTAATGTAACCATATGCTTCTAAACTCGACATGGTGAGGTAGATCAGCCATAATGAAAAAAAGAAGCAAGAGGTGAGGATTTTTACTCCTCTAGGACCTCCAAGTTCTCCGCCGATGCTCTTCCGTCTTCGCAGGACTAGCACCAGAACTGCGAACATTGCTTCAGAGCAGAACATTGTCACGCTGAACGCCAGACTGTGGAAAATATTAAGTTAATTAAAACGTTATAGGAGGGTGGTAAAGTGTGACTACTAATAAAGAGTTTCAGACCAACTCAAAATAATCATAATCATAATTATTTATTCATTGCAAATACAGGTCATAGTGGTCTTACAAAATTATTTCGTGCAGCTGTATTTTACCAGACGGCGTGCAAATTTATAAATAATTATTAAATATTTCTCAAAGCTCTAGATGTATGTTCGCTGCCAACCACTTTAGAAGATATGATGTGATAGTCGCGGAAGGTGGATTGGCCATACGTTACATTCGCGCTGTTGTGCGTTACCTATACGAATGCACGATGCCGCGCCATGTCTAATGAGCTCCAGTTTAATGATACTAAGATGTATTTAACGATTCAAATTCACTATTTTTTTCTTACATACAGTTCATTGAACTGAAAATAAAACCTTTCATAAAGTATTTTTTCCGAAGAATATGATTTCTAAAAGGTTTTCAATATCACATTTTACATCTTATAATAAAAAAGGAAAAGGCAGGAACGTGAGTATTTTCCGCATGCTAAATCACAGGAATCTTTACAAAGAGAATCTAACATCCTTATTCAGCCAAAAATCACCCTCATTTACGAATATAGCTCAAGCAAAAAACGCTAAGTAATAAATAATATTTCTGTTTCATTCTTCCATAAAAATCTTTGACATTTATTATTTCGATGAAACAAAAAGTTTGTCGTCTAAATTCATTATATTCAACCAAAGTAAGCCTTTATAAATAGAAGTATATTAATTTCCCCGCTCTCGCTGATTAAAATAATATATTTTGAGAAAAGGACAATTATTTAGGGGAACAATAAAGACGCCTTCTTACAATTCAGTGACTGAATAAAATTAATGAGACTCCGAGATTTTTGAATTATATTTCAAAGTGTGAAATTTTTTAGAAAACTTACAAGGGTCCAGTGTAAAATTACTTTTGTCAAGTTTATTAACATCTATTTTAGTCCTGGATAATGAATTCATTTGGGAGTCGAATCAAACAATGTATGAATCGTCAAATACTTTCAGTGCCCTATGCATGTAATTAACAAATTATCAACGCAATGATTCATATAATTTAAAAACTAAATTACATGCCATGTGAGTCAGTTTCAGTAGAAAGTTTGGAAATCTTAACGTCATATATCTGAAGATACTCAGCAGCTATGGATAAAATTTACTAAAGAACTACATCTCCTCAAGAATTATAAAAATCGGTTCATTTACAGTAGCTAGCTTAAAGGTTTCTCTCCATATCTCTGATGATCATTAAATCTCGATGAGTTATATAATGAAAGCACCGTAAAAATTTTCCGTACTCACAAAAAAATATGACTCATTCGAATCGGTTCACAAACGGCGGAGTAATCGAATTAAGAACCTCCTCCTTTTTAGAAGTTGGTTGGAAAAGAGACAAAAGAAAGTGTTTTAAATATGCTCAATAAGAAATGCATATGATCTGTTTGACTTATTATATTATTAGACAATCTAAATCAGTAAATAATTCTAATTTAGATACATTTTAGCACCCCAACCACAGCACACACAAAAACAGTATTTTATAAAAAAAAAAGCTGGAAGTTTATAAATTATATAACTAGATGGCGCTGACTTTATGTTACATCGAGTACTCACTTTCCAGGGTCAACTAGGAACTTCTCCCCTTTGCTCCAGTGCACGACAGAAGCTATCGTCCATGCTACTCCAATCCCTAGGAACACGTTGACAGCATTGGATCCCGTAACGTTCCCTACTGATGCGTCAGCATACTTGTCCTGTATTGCTGCTACTTTGCTTGCAAATGTGTCTGTAGAAAAAAGTTAGACAAATTGTATTACAATCAAAGTTTATTTTTTTATTGAGATAGATTTTATTAGATTTTTATTGGTGAAACGCTAGCCTATATGATATAGGTAAGCGTTTGACCTCAATATCACCTGTTCGTAAAGGTCAAACGCTAATGATGCGGTCGAAGATTGTAGCACACTGGGCCTAGAATGGGAACTGGCTGTCAAGGATAGCGGAAATCATATAAGGGTCGGCTCACACCGCGACGCGACGCGGCGCGCACTTATTAGGAGAGTATTACAAAAGAGAACTTTATTCACTATACAAAAAGATACACATTTCATTGAGTTGGTTCGTCGGGCTGCACCGCGCGGCTTCTGGGTGCGCCGCGCTGCGCCGCGCGACTCCAAATGCAGCGTCGCGTCGCGTCGCTATATTAACTGACCCTTAGATGTTGGGCGACAGATTTTCTAACTTGAGTACACTAGATAGTGTCCTACCATCACGCGTGCTTTGGGGGTTTCGTAACGATATTTTTCCTTCACCGGAGGACCACTGTGAAAAGCGCAAATACATTTTTCGATAGGAAAATCCATCGGTGCACAGACACCACTTGGCCGCCAGAATATTGATTATTAATTAAAATTTAATTAGACTACCTGGGAAGTATACTGTTTTAAACACAAAAATAATGTTTCAAATCGGTTCAAGCGTTCGAGTAATCGGTAAACATACATAAAAAGATTCCGACAAATTGAGAACCTCCTCCTTTTTGTGAGGTCGGTTAAAGTAAAATGAATGTGTCTTTCAAACATTGGCATCTCGCAATAAAATACCACAATCAGACTTTTATTACGATTTAGCAATCATTTTTGTATTTATGGCGGAACTTGTACATTTTATTCGCATCAGAAATACATTATGTGCCGTAAACAGGACGTAAAACATTGAAACACATTTGTTTTGTTTATGATATTTTTTGTAACTTGTAATTTACAAAAATTAAACAATAAAGCGTGTGAGATTTAACATCTATAAATTTTTATGTAGGTAGATAAATATATTATGACAGACGATATCGTCTGTCATAATATATTTATATAGTTAAAATATTTTAACACAGCAAAATATTTCTTGACATGGTTTCTGTAATAGGCAAAGTCATCGCTTATTACTAGAAACGCGGGAAATATAAACACTTTAATTTAATAATAGTTGTGTTTGATTACGGTATCGTCGTCTGTCTGTGGAACTCTATCAGCGACGATTTTTGAGCGTGAAACCACACATATTAAGATTGGTTTTAGCAGCTACACTTTTAGGTGAGTTTATGCCTTCTGTTTTTTTTTGTCGTTTGAGCTTGCAAGGAAGGTAAGTACTGAAAAATTGGATAAACTCTATAGATTTGTGGTATTCCTACCCATTAGGTGAGGCCTATGTCCAGCAGTGGACAGAGATGGGATGATGGTGATGATATCAAATGTTTAATTTAAGAATTTATTTTCCATGGATTTCCACGCACGAGACGGGATCCTACTAAATTAAAGATAAGGTAGCAATACGGCCTTGCAAAGGAAGAACTGCAAGCTATGACCATCTAATACTATAGGAATCTTTGTCCTGACAGACTGACTGACTGACTGACAACGCACAGCCTAAACCGCTGGTCGCAGCGACTTGAAATTTGGCGAGTATATTTGTCTTAGTACGTAAGCGTGTAATAAGAAATAATTTACCAAAATTCACCCCTTTAGGGGATGAAACGGGGGTTCAAAGTTTGTATGGAGAAACAAGATTAGACAGTATTTTCGATTCAAAACTTCACACAAGTGCTTCAGTAAAAAAATAAGTATATACGTGTTTCAGGCTTTTTCAAAATTCCACCCCTAAAAGGGTAAAATGGGGTAACAAAGTGATAAAAATCAATATTGTTTCGGATTGCGCTGAAATTTGCATGCAAATAGTTATTACGACGTCAGTTTTCTCTGAGAAATGATTTTCTAAAATTCACCCCTTAACTAAATGAATAAATTAATATATCTAAACATTGCAGATATCTGTATAAATAATAATTATTTAAATTGTTTGTAGCATAATATATAATAGTATATATTTTTAAAATTAATGAATGACATAGTACCTCATCTTGTATTATCGGAAGTTTATAATCATATACGAATGACTTGTAATGTAATAATTGTATCATCTTTAATATATTGAAAACTAGCTGTGCCCGCGACTTCATCCACGTGGAATAGTGTTTTTGAGTAGCATTAACTAATAAGACACATACGTATGCCAACTACACCGCGCCGTACCACGCCACGCTAATCCCCCCTTCCCTACTCTCCTCACATACCCTCCCCTCCCCCTTCCCCTTACATATCTACCCTCCCCCTCAACTCCCCCTACCCCCTCACAAACTTTGAATGTTATATTTATATTTATAACGAAACAACAGCCTAAAAAATTAGTTTTAAGCTTCAAGCTTAAAAAATGACGATTTTTCCATACAACTTTTCATCCCCCCTTTCAACCCCTTACAACCCTCTTTTCGCATTAAAAAGTAGCCTATGGCCTTACTCGGGCTCTAGACTATCTGTGTACCAAATTTCATTTAAACCGGTTTAGTAGTTTTGGCGTGAAAGCGAGACAGACAGACAGAGTTACTTTCGCATTTATATATAAATTAAACTATAATATATATTAAATCATCATCATCATCATAATCAGCCGGTATCAGTCCACTGTTGGACATATGCCGCTCTCAAGACATGCCACTGAGCCCGATCTTCGGCTCTTTGTTTCCAGTCACTGCCCACCGCTTTGCGAATGTCGTCGCTCGACCTGGTCACAGGGCGTCCTACGCTACGTTTACCGGTTCGCGGTCTCCACTCTAGAACCAGTCTACCCCAACGGTTATCGGTCCTACGGCAGATATGACCAGCCCACTGCCACTTCAGCTTGCTAATCCGATGAGCTATGTCGATCACTTTAGTTCTCTGGCGAATTACTTCGTTCCGGATTCGATCCCGCAGAGAAACACCGAGCATAGCTCTTTCCATAGCTCGCTGAGCGACTTTAAATTGGTGGACCAGTCGAACCGTGAGTGTCCACGTCTCGGCTCCGTATGTCAAGACGGGTAGGACGCACTGATTAAAGACTTTTGTCCTTGGGCACTGTGGTATATGCGACGAGAAGACTCGACGGAGTTTTCTAAATGCTGCCCAGCCCAGCTGAATTCTTCTCTGGATTTCCTTTTCGAAGTTATGTTTGCCTAGTTGGAGCGTCTGCCCTAGGTAAACATACTTAGTGAAAACTTCGAGTGGGATTCCATCTACGGAAATCGGTTCCGGAACAACGTGCTCGTACATGACTTTGGTTTTATCCAAATTCATCCGGAGACCGATGTGACGAGAAGAATCAGCTAGGCCATTCAACATCCTCTGTAAGTCCTGCAGCGTCTCTACCATAATGACGATGTCATCTACGAATCGTAAGTGAGAGATGTACTTGCCGTTGATGTTGATGCCACAATTTTTCCAGTACAGCGTCTTAAACATATCCTCCAAGGCGTTAGTGAACAGTTTCGGGGATATGACGTCCCCCTGTCTCACTCCTCGACGCAGGTGAATATGATTAGTACGCTGGTTCTGTACTTGTACACTCATCGTTGCGGCATTATACAGACATCTCATCACTTCGATATATCGCCAGTCGACTTGGCAACGCTGCAAGGACTCCAGAACAGACCAGGTTTCGATTGAGTCGTAGGCCTTCTCATAGTCCACAAACGCTAAGCACAGGGGCCGATTGTACTCTTCGGTCTTCTGTACAATCTGCCGCACTGTGTGGATGTGGACCATGGTGCCGTAACCGCTTCGAAATCCGGCCTGTTCCGGAGGTTGGAACTCGTCGAGTCTTCGCGCAAGACGGTTCGTGATGACCCTTGAAAACAGTTTGTAGACATGGCTCAGAAGCGAAATCGGGAGGTAGTTTTGTCTCCTTTTTTGAAAAACAAAACCACCATGCTCCTGTTCCATGCCTGTGGAGTTCTCCCAGTGAAGAGAACAGAATTGAAGAGCTGTTGCAGCTGGCTTACAGCTGCGGCTCCTCCAGCTTTTAAAAGTTTCGTTGTGATTCCGTCTTCACCTGGGGCCTTTCCATTTTTGAGCTGTTTAAGAGCCATTACGATCTCATCTCGGCTGACTTCGGGCAGGTCTTCTGTGAAGTGGCGGGTCAAGGTGGCTCTACAATCCTCAGTATCGGGTACGGGCCTTGAAGCATGCGATGCGTAGAGCTTGCCGTAGAAGTCTTCAACTTCTGACAGAATCTCCGACTTGGATGCGACGACGTTCCCCGTTGACGTTGTCAGCTTTGTGAGGTGGCTTTTACCCAGAGGCTGGGCGAACACTTTCGACCCCCGATTCTGCTCAATTGATTCTTTAATCAAGAGCGTGTTAGTGGATCGGAGGTCTTGTCGTACCAGCTTCTTAATGGTTTTGTTGCGCACCTGATTAATTGACAAAGCTGACAAAGGGTCTGTTCGTCTCTCTTCCATTAGTCGAAGTGTTTCTGCCGAAAGTTTGGACTTTTTGCCCGTACGCTTGCTCTCGCAAAACTTCGTCCCTTCATCCCTGAGGATTTCCACCACTTCTTCGAGTTTCTGGTCTACGTCATCTGTGGTTTCCAAGGCAGCGAATCGATTTTCCAATTTTAATTGGAATGTTTTGGAGCTAACGATTGGAGTAGGTTCGGTCGGAGCGTAGACTTCATCAATCGGGATCTTTCGGCTTTTAAGTCGATATCCAGAGTGCCTCGTACAAGTCGGTAATCACTTCCAGTATTGAACCTACTGATCACTGAGACGTCTCTGAATATGCGCCGTTTGTCCGTAATGATGAAGTCAATCTCATTTTTAGTCACAGTGTCGGGGCTTTGCCACGTCCATTTCCTTTGGGGCTGTTTCTTGAAGAACGAGTTCATCAAGAAAAGCCCCTCTTTCTCGAGAAAGTTGACAAGCATTTGCCCCCTGTGATTTCTACTGCCAAATCCGTGTGGTCATATTGTCGTTTCACTGCAGGTCTGTACTCCCACTCCCACTTAGTCTCCTATGACAACGTTGTAGTGAGCCTTAGAGGTGGTATGTAAAGCTCTAGAGATGTCTTCATACATGCTCTCCACCTCTTCGTCCAAGTGTGCCGAGGTCGGTGCGTAAACCTGGATAACCTTGAGGCTGTACCTCTCGGTTAACCTAATTATGAGGTACGCTACTCTGGTCGACACACAGAGATTTCTACAATGTTGTCACTGAGAACCTTGTTGACCAGAAACCCGATGCCGCCTTGGGATGGCTGGTCTCCTTCTCTGTAATACATAAGATGGCCCGATTCTAGAGTTATGGTGTCTTCTCCCTGTCTTTGGACTTCACATAACCCCAGAATGTGCCATCTTATGTGTCTCAGCTCCTCCTCCAGCTGCGCCAGATGATCATACAGCCGAATCGTGCGTCCATTATATGTTGCGAGGGTCAGTTTGTTTTGGCGGCCTACCGTAGCCCGGAGATTCTTAGCACCCCCTGCCCTGCCGTTACCGTGACCGCCGCCGTAGTCAGGAATAGCAGGGCGGCCGGGAACTGGGGGCCGCGGCATATTGTGACTTTCCATACTACTTTCATCCCTTGGGAGGGATATGCCCTAATCGCCATGCTGGGCAGGCGTGTTGGCGATCGCAGGACGTAGCTTCTCGCACCGGTGACGCTGCTGCCCGTCACCGGCCTGTAGTATTTAGCTACGCCATAATTTGAAATAGTTATACCGCCATTTGTCCCCATATATTAAATATATTACTATAATTATATTATATATAGTAGTCTTAACCATCTTCCCATTATTGCCTTTCTAATGAAACCGGTTTGGGGCACATCGGTTGAATGGTTTTAAAGTATATCAACTCACCGGGTATACTAGTCCCCAAAGCGACAAACACAATAGCGGTGACTGAGTCCTTGATGCCGAGGGTGCAGCCGAAGTGAGAGGCCACGTCTCCGATGACAGCTGTCACTAGTCCTATACAGCTGATTGATACTACGAAGCACACGTAGCCGCCTCCTATATCTATACAGAAGGTATATATAAAGCATCGAAGTTATTAGTACATAGTATAGTTTTATAACAAATCACTTAAATTAACATACATACATACATACTTAAAATCACGCCTTTTTTCTGTTGGGGTAGGCAGATACTACTTCCCAGATGCTAAGATCCTGACATACCTCCTTCGCTTCTTCCACTTTCATGAACGCCTTCATTTATGCTCAACGCCGTGAACTTAAATTAAACATTTTTAAAATCCTGAACTTGTCAATGTTACCATGTTTTCGCAATATTTTTGAAGTAGCTAACAGGGTATCTTTTGAATCGTTGCTCTTATACCCACATCATCTAGAAAAGGCTCTCTTTTTTAATTATTTTTTAAATCGTCGTTAATAATATATCTGTTCAAGTCACTTCTGAAACAAAAACAACCAAACCAAAATCGGTCCTTCCGCTTCGGAGCTACGATGACACAGATCGACACACAGATACACACGTCTAACTTTTACTGTCATTTTGCGCCAAATAATAAAAAATAAAGTTAATTAAAAACAACGTGGTGATTTGATAACTGTATTGCGGGTGCATTCCTCAATCACTCAAAAACCGACTACATTTAACTATTCACATGAAGGTACAAAATATTTAATGTTATTAAATCGGGTGAGTGTGCTACCCAGTTCAGTGTAATAAAATAATAATAAAAAAAACTACATTATTAAATTCTTCAGAAACGGTAAAGTACTGTATATTATATTGACATTAGTCCATAATGCTGCTTTAATGACTCAGATACCTAGTCTAAAATTATGCGTGACTAAAATGAATGATAACGAATGATTTATAGGCGCTTCTCCACTGAATCAATCTCAGAGTAAAATATAGACCAACCAGCCGGTATAATTAATCTTAATTAACCTTGTGATATTATAAAGTGTCGGTAGATTGCGAACAGACACTTAAGTTTACATGCCTAGTTTATAAACTACGGTCGCAAAGACTAGGTTAGATTATGTAAAGAGCATTTCAGCCTACACTAATAATATAATACATATAGTTCTTACATAACAATATCACTCACCATCTTCGAGCATTTACCAATGGAGATATTAAGGCAAGGCGTACCCCTCTGCTGGCCATATGGCAATTTTTGGCCATATGAGCGTGCGTAACTACGCTGTATTTTTAATACTGTGTGCGTGTTTCAAGCTAGTGTGCGGGATCGTTAAAGTGAGTGATTTCTGTGTGTGCAATGCGTGTTTACCTCGTCCCCCGTAAGTATCGGAAGAAAAAAATTTTTGCGGATTACAACGTTAACATCTCCATTGGTAAATGCTCGAAGCTCACCATACATTCATTTAGATTACGTTCACACGTAGCTATACTAAATATTAGCCGAATTGCTTGTAATGCTGTACTATATAGCAGAATAGTATAGCGTAGTCTGAAATACGCTTTAGAGCCAAGCGAGCGATGCGAGCGTGCCGCGGCCGGAAGTGCTAGAAAGTCTAGTTAATCCGTTTACAATCTATTGACAGTTTATAATCTCACTAGCCTAATTAAAAACTCAACACGCGTACAATTATCTGATGACATATTATAAATTCGACATCATCATCAGCCTATCTCTGTCCACTGCTGGACATAGGCCTCACTATGGCACGCTACTAAGCGCGATTTTCAACTCTTTGTTTCCAGCCGTTGGTAGCCAGCTTGCGTATATCATCGCTCCATCTAGCTGGAGGGCACTCTACACTACGTTTACCGACCCGTGGTCTTCACTATAAAACACGTGTATTATAAATTACAAATTATTATATTGATAAACTATAAAGCTTACATTACCTGTGGGTGGCACAAAAGCGAAGAGAATTTTCCAGAAGAGTGTTACTATGTGGAGAACGTAGTCCGACCATGATGGTGAATCATCAGGGTCATCAGAACCTGAATAGAATAAATTTGGATATAAACAGAGTTTCAAATGCGAGAGATTTTCTGGAGCCCGTTGAGAAGATTTACTCTATAATCTGTTTAGTTCCCGCCTAGCCAACTACCACCCTAAGCCGGGAAATCTGTAGCCAAAAAGAGCTAGTTTCCATTCTAGGCCTAGAGAGCTATCCTCAAACGCGTCGACACATATCAACAGGTGAGATAGTAAATGCTAGCCTATATACTATAAAAAAAAGATATTTTTGGATATTAGTTAGTGCCCTGATGTATTTATTACATTTCACTTTATATTCTCCACATGGAGATCATGACAATATTATTTATAGATGATGGGACTGTCAGCTTTATACTATCGAACACAAAATAAATATTAAAAGCGGTCCAACTGATGCTGGCGTTTTAAGAATTATTAAAAAACAATATTTTTTCAACCTTCTGTAAAGTTGGGCAAATATCTAAAATAACATCAGAACTCAAATCTCAACTACGAGCAATAAATCAAATTTCTTTACTTAATACACGAATACACGAAACTGATGGCTATTTGCCAAACGTCGAATGCAGTTCCTGTAAAAATATTCCATAACTTTTCGTACATGATGTTTTATTAATAGACGCGTTGAATATTTTGCAGGGTTTATTTTTTTATTCAAACCTGAGATTTAAATAATCTTGAAAATAAGGCCCAGTTTCACCGGATACTGATACAGTTTCAAATAGTTATCTCACAGATGATGCCATACGAAAGCTGTCAAAAATCTGTCAGATTAGTTACTAATAGGGCTATCAGGAACCGGTGAAACTGGCTCTTACAGTCCTGTCTTTAAATTCTATACACTACTAAGTATATATTATGTTACTCTTTGTCGACTACTTTCGATATCTAATATATCATTGTTCTTGTTAATATTTTCGACCGACTTCCCAAGAAGAAGGAGGTTCTAAATTCGTCTCTATGTTTTTTTAAACTTTGTTTTTTTGTGTGTATGTTACGCGATTACTCCATCAATTGTTAACCGATTTGAATAATTCGGTATATATTGGTAGGGTTTATTTCTGAGGTGGTTCCAAAGTAATTTTATCGAGATCTGATAAGTATCTCCAGAGATATGACGATAAACGTCTCCAACTTGCTACTGACTCGCGGGGCATGGAAGTCGGTTGTTTTCGTTTTTAAACTATCTTAATTATGATTGGTTATTTTTTTATAGTAGATAAGCTAGCGTTTGACCAACATCTCACCTGATGTTAAGTGAGTTAAGTTAAAAAAATAACTTTGGTACTTTGGGTTGTATTAAAAAAAAGAGAAGCAGTATCACTGATTTCATTTGAAAGTATTACTATTACTATTTTTGTTTCTATGCTCAACATTCGTATATTCAAATTGCAAATATAGGGACAAAAATGACGTATCTATACTTTATACCAAAATATCATCGAAAATCTACATCCTACCTGAGACGACGTCTGGTCTACGAATGAATGTGGTGTCCATTCAAAATGTAGAGAGGCTTTGCCAAATCCTAGTCAAGTGAGGTTGTTGCCAAGTTTACTATACGTACTACTAGATAAATTCACAGGTCGATGACCTCTTGGAAAACGTCGGAACTTTAGTAGGTACTGTGTGACAGGTTTTGGCAATAGCCCGATCAGATGGTAAATACGAGTAGATTTGTAAGAAATGTGTATAATTCTTTGTATGTGACACTTTTGGCAACGAAACACTTGTATACATGTACAGGTTTACAATTGGTATATACGAGAACGGTCTACGAATACAAATACTACGTAAGCGTTATACTACTACGCAATTCCGTAGCTTTATTTGGCGTTTCATTGCTACGCTCACGACTACGAAAAGTAATGCATCAATATACGAGTACCTTAAATTATTTGAAAGTACTCTTACTAATGCTGTTGACTTATAACAGTATTTAAAACTTTATCAAAGGTCGTTGAACTAAAATAATTATAAATAATCAAAGGTTAACTTCGTATATTCTTAGCTATATTCTACATCGCATCAGGCTCTACGCAGCTACGGATACGCAACTAGCAATGAATTTTGCGGCTAAGGTGTGGATAGACTTCTACGCGCAATTACTCTAAGGCTGAGTTGCATCATCTTACTTTAACCGTAACTATAACTAGAACCGGTGTTTTTGTATGGAGTTTGACTGATTTTTGACGTTAGTTATAGCACAGATTATACAATAGTTACTACGTAACAGATACTTCACTCCCCTACATAAACACAATACCAACGTTTATTTCAGACAATACAAGCAAAAATGTGTCTAAGGCGCTTGACCTAGCGTTGTTATTACTTCGTTCGGCGCGCGCCGGTACATCGCGCGCCTTATAGAGTAAAGGGTTGACTCAATGAATAAAAAAAAATTACGAATTCTTTTTATTTACCTCACAAAATAACATCAAAATTCCTAACTAAGAGTCGAATTTGAAATCGAGAAAGTGAACTTTACGCCGTTTTGTCATTTTAGTATCGGTAGCATAAAAAAATGAAACATATCGTGCTTGTTTTTTGTCAAACCCGCAAAATGACTATGAAAATCTGAAATCGTTTCTAATATAGAATACGAATGCGCAGTTATCCCGTCATTTGAATAATAATATACGTTGCGCGCGCGTGAGCAGTGACAACCGACTGGCGGATACCACCGCCGGCGCTGGTCGAAGTTTAAGTATAAATCGCAGTACCTATAGGCGAGTGAGGAAGGCCTGGTTATAGTGAGATGGTGCAACCCAGCCTAAGTGATTTTTAGTCAACATAATGTTTAATTCAGATAATTCAGTATTACGTAATACCAATAACTGATTTTATAGTCGACATAACCAGAAACGGTAGAATACTGTTTTCAACGTCCGCTAGAGTAAGATGCAGCTAGACCTGCATCTCGTTCTTACAATATTGACAATATTGAGGTATTTCCGTGAAATAAGACGAGACATTTGCCATCACATAATCGTGAAATAATATAGAATTGTCTACTTTATACACATTCCAATTAAGTTCGAAGTAGAGTATCAAAGCAGAGAGAAGGGGAGATGTGTACCCACAACCAATACAATTGTCAAATTAAACACAACTGTAATAATAATTAAACAATTATTATACCTGAGCTAGCCGTTAATGCTTCTGAGAACTGCTCTTTCCACGACGAAGTTCCAATAATTATTGAAGCGTTGGCTCTTTGTACTAGTTTGTCTACCGTGTTCTGAAACAAATTCAACCAATTAGTATGAAATTGTATTTACGAAGTAACTAATAAGAGTTCTTTGGTGAAGGAAAAACATCGTTAAGAAACCCCCAACCCCCGAATGGTGGTAGGATAATATCACTAGTGTCTGCCTGGCCAGCTACCATCTGTCGGTAAACATATAATGTGTGCAGGCAGTTTTCCTTTAGAGCCAGTTCCCATTCTAGGCCTAGCGTGCTACCATTTTTGACCACATCATCGCTTACTAACAGGTGAGATAGAGGTAAAACGCTAGCTTATGTGATAGTAGTACATACAGCAATAAGACATGTTATCTTAGTTTTAAAAATATGATATGTTGATCCTTAAATGATTCTACGTATTGACTTGGATCAAAAGCTATTTAAATACCAAATTTCAGCTTAATCGGTTTAGTTTTAACGTGAAGACGTAACAAACATTCATACAAACTTTTGCCTTTTTAATATAAGTAGGATAGTGGGATATTTACCTTAAACTCTTTGCTCTCCTTTATTCTAAGCTGAGCTCTAGTGATGTCTCCAGATTTGGGTAGACCCATCATGGCGACTACAGCTTCCTCTTCCGGCAGGGTGGCCAGGTGGTTCGCTTCATTGGAGCCAGGGTGATGGGTGTCATCGTCTGTTGGTGGATATTATATTATACGACGATATTATTTAAATGACATATCATGATAATATATAGCTATACTAATGTTGAACACTCTAAGCAAGTAGATTGTACGGCACTTATTAATTTATTAAGAACAACTATTGTAACTACCTACTTTCTTTGCAATAAACTTATTTGACATTTGATATTTGACGGATTTTTATATTAAAATATGACAAACTTCAGTAATATATATGTTTTTTTATATATCATATAGGCTAGCGTTTGACCACTATCTCATCTGTTGGTAAGTGATGATGCGGTCGACGATAGTATAGCATGCTATGCCTAGAATTAGTACTTATTAGCTCCCAAGAATCGCTGCCAGAATACATTATAATAAAAAATATCATTATCTTTTTTATCATGCTTTTCTTTGTTTTTGGGACAGTCAAGCATTTGAACACTGTCTCACTTGATGTGCAGCGACGATGCGATTTGTAGCACGTTTGCCTTTAGCATCAGATTTTACAGAACTTAAAATGATTTGCTTAAATAAATAATTACACAAGAATTATAACTCAGATCAAAATAACATTTTCTCAAATTGTATTTAAAAAAATACAATTTCGAGATAAGTTTGTATATACAATGGTCTATACAAACGAAATATAACGTCCTACTTAAATGGTTGAGACAACCCTGGAAACTTATGTAGGAATTATTTCTAATGGTATATTTCTATTATCGCTACTGCTACGACATGCTACGACTCTACGAGTACTACGCGCAAAGCGCTCTACGAATACAACGCTACAACCATTATCCCACTGTGCGTAGCGCTATGATATAATCATGATTATGTCTCATGATATGTCAGCTATGCGCAATATTACGCATCGTGGGAACTAGTCACACGATGCGAAATATTGCGCACAGCCGACGACCACTCATGATCACGTACGAACATGCACGGTAACGAGTATATATAGACTTATCGGAGGTTTCACGTACGCCTCTTGATCCCACGGAACTCCCGTGCCGGCTGGTGTGTTCCCGTGCTATAATGCCATGATATTACGCATCGTGAGATCTCACCATTATATTGAAATTTTAGGTAATTGAAGTCAGATGGGCTGTATTTTAATTACATGGAAAATAAAAACTTATAAAGCTATCTGATAATCCAAACATTTTATGAAAACAATCAGTTGTCATGATTCAAAACATTATATATAAGATGTGTAGCTTAATTTTTTCCCATAAATGTACAATGTACTAAAAAGGGTAAACTTGCATTAAAATTTTATAATGAATAAGACTTAAAACATATTATTTACGAATTTAATTCAATAATTATGAAAAATGTAAAACTTAACAAAGAACAGTTAAAATATCGTGTACAAAAATAAATGCAAACTAGTACATCAAATTCGTAACCGAAATAACAATGAGTATAAAGTTTGCGGATTTTCATTTAAATCCACTTAAGTCCACAATAACTGTTTATCATTACGTACTGCATAATTTTATAATTGAATCATTGTGTAAAATGCTGGTACAAAATTTATAGCGATTGCTTTTTGCTTGCGTACTTAATTAGTTTCATGTCTCATTATATTTTGGCGCATGAAAATAATTGAGCGTTTAATAAAATAACTTTTTTCCCTGTTCGATGGAAAGTGGTGTCGGTAGCTAATAAATAATGAGAAGTAATTAAAAATAAAATAAAATCCGTTTATTTAATAGTTAATTCAAATAAAATCTATAAAATCAATATTTTCTTAAATCAAATTTCATCATCATCATTATCAGCCGGTATCAGTCCACTGCTGGACATAGGCCTTCCCCAAGACACGCCACTGAGCCCGATCTTCGGCTCTTTGCTTCCAGACACTGCCCACCGCTTTGCGAATGTCAAAAATCAAATTTCAAACTTACAAAACTCGTACAATAATTTAAAATTACAAAAATGTCATAACGGTTTCACCCGCGTAGTTTTCATTCCTATGAGAATACGGGGATAAAATATAGCTTATGTTACTCGCTAATAATGCAACTTTCTATTAGTGAAAGCATTATCAAATCGGTCCAGTTGTTTTTGAGTTAAATCGTAACAAACAAACAAAAATCTTTCCTCCTTGTAATATTATTTTAGACATAAATGTGTAGGTATATAAATATGATTAGTACATGCAGATTTCTATAGATAGACGACAAAAAAAAAAAATAAGAAAAAATGAGTTTACTAAATTTTAAACAGAGGTTAAATCGTTCTCAACTTCGTTTAACCTACGGCTCAAAGACCCTAGAGTAGACGTTCAAACATAACTAGTTTAAAAGTACATTTCTTAAGAAGTCTTCGTCCTAAGAAGCAAGATTATGACCCTAAGAAGAGTAAATTAACCATTCTATACTTCAATATACTTACACTTTAATCAACACCAATATTATAAATGCGAAAGTCAGTTTGTTTATTTGTTTGTTTGTTTGTTTGTTTGTTTGTTTGGGACTTCTTCACGGTCAAACGGCTTGACGGATTTGGCTGAAATTTTGTACAAAGATAGTACATAGGGCAGAATAGGATATAGGATACTTTTTTTTTGGCTATCGAGTCAGGGGGTCCAGATATTTTTAATTGAATTTTGTAAATATGAGACTTCTTCTCGAATAAATGGCTTGACCGATTTGCCTGAAATTTTGTATGAATACATGTCATAGGGTAGAATAGGATATAAAATACTTTTTTTTTGGCTGTCGAGTCAGGGGGTCCAAATATTTTTAATTGAATTTTGTAAATATAAGACTTCTTCTCAAATAAACGGCTTAACCGATTTGCCTGAAATTTTGTATGAATACATGTCATAGGACAGAAAAAAACAAAGGATACTTTTTTTTTGGCTGTCAAGTCAGGGGGTCCAGATATTTCAAATTGAATTTTGTAAATATAAAATCTCTTCTCGAATAAACGGCTTGACCAATTTGCCTGAAATGCTGTATATAGACAGTTCATAGGGTAGAATAAGATATAGGACCCTGTTTTTTTGGCTGTCGAGTCAGGGGCCCAAATATTTTTAACTGAATTTTGTAAATATAAGACTTCTTCTCGAATAAACGGCTAGACCGATTTGCCTGAAATGTTGTATGAATACATGTCATAGGGCAGAATAGGATATGGGATACTTTTTTTTTGGCTGTCGAGTCAGGGGGTCCGGATATTTTAAATTGAATTTTGTAAATATAAAACCTTTTCTCGAATAAACGGCTTGACCAATTTGCCTGCAATGTTGTATACAGACAATTCATAGGGTAGATAGGATATAGGATCTTTTGTTTTCTAGCTGTCGAGTCAGGGGGTCCAAATATTTTTAATTGAATTTTGTAAATATAAGACTTCTTCTAAAATAAACGGCTTAACCGATTTGCCTGAAATTTAGTATGAATGCATGTCTTAGAGCAGAATAGAATTTAGGATACTTTTTTTCTGGCTGTCGAGTCAGGGTGTCCAGATATTTTAAATTGAATTTTGTAAATATAAAACCTCTTCTCGAATAAACGACTTGACCGATTTGCCTGAAATGTTGTATATAGACAGTTCATAGGGTAGAATAAGATATAGGACCCTGTGTTTTTGGCTGTCAAGTCACGGGGTCCAAATATTGTTTATTGAATTTTGTAAATATAAAACTTCTTCTAAAATAAACGGCTTAACCGATTTGCCTGAAATTTAGTATGAATGCATGTCTTAGAGCAGAATAGGATTAACGATACTTTTTTTATGGCTGTCGAGTCAGGGGGTCCAGATATTTTAAATTGAATTTTGTAAATATAAAACCTCTTCTCGAATAAACGGCTTGACCGATTTGCCTGAAATATTGTATATAGACAGTACATAGGGTAGAATAAGATATAAAACACTTTTTTTCTGGCTGTCGAGTCAGGGGGTCCAAATATTTTTAACTGAATTTTGTAAATATAAGACTTCTTATCGAATAAACGGCTTGACCGATTTGCCTGAAATGTTGTATAAAGACAGTTCATAGGAAAGAATAGGATATCGGATACTTTTTTCCGGCTGTCGAGTCTAGGTGCCCAGTTTTGCAAATGTGTGGCCTACTCTCGGTCAAACGGGTTAACCTTTTTAGCTGAAATTTTGTACACAGACAGTCAATAAGACATGGAAGGACAACGAATACTTTTTTTTGGTTGGCAATTTCGGGTGTCTAGATGTTTATTATGGAATTTTGTGAATGTGTGGCCTCTTTTCGGCCAGACGGCTTGACCGATTCAGATGAAATTTTGTACAAAGAATAATAGTATAGTATATAATAGGGCATAAAAGGGCAAGGAATACTTTTTTCGGCAATTAAGTGTGGGTGCCTTTATTCTTTGTTAACTTTACATAGAGTTTGCATAATCATAAAAGTTTGACCTTAGGTCCATCTATAATGACTAAACTTAAGATGTGTCCTAATAAGGCCATAAAACTGTCAGGGTCATTAAAAGCCATCAAAATTTACGCGATAGCTTTGCTTGCCCAACGTGTTTTATCTGCTTTGTGGGAAGTATTTCAGAAACATTCGTGTTAACAGCCACATTTAACCTTAGGGTCATAGGTGTTGACTTAGTAGGTCATCAAAACTAAAACTGTCATATAAAGCCGTAAAATTTTTTGCGCTCGCTTCGCTCGCGCATTGATAGCACTCGCTGCCCTCGCGCAAACATTTGTTTTGTCTACTTTGTAGGTAATATTTCAGCATTTTTTGTATTTTAATAGCCACATGCATCAAAACGAGTCATAGATTAAAACAGTACAGCCTTCAATAACAATAAAGATTATTAACCATAATAATCATAATGATTATTAACTTTAAAATAAGTATCAAGTTTAACCTTAGGGTCATCGATGTTGACTTAGTAGGCCATATCAACTTTCTGGGTCATAAAAAGTTACAAAAATTTTTCGCGCTTGCGCTAGCACTTCTTTTATTAACTTTGTAGGTAATATTTCAACATTGTTTGTAATTTTTAATAGCCAACCACATGCATCAAAACGAGTTTATAAATTGAAACAGTACAATCTTCAATAATCATAATGATTAATAACATTAAAATAATTAGATATCAAGTTTAACCTTTGTGTCATCAGTGTTGACTTATTACGTCATAAAAACTGTCTGGGTCATAAAAAGTCGTAAAAATTTTTCGCGCTCGCTTCGCTCGCGCAGTGATAGCGCCCGCTGTGCTCGCACAAGATTTGTTATATCTACTTTGTAGAAAACAATTCAGCATTTTTATTTATTTTTAATAGCCACATGCATCAAAACGAGTCATAGATTGAAACAGTACAACCTTCTATAATGATAAAAATTATTAACCTTAAGATAAGTGGATATCAAGTTTAACCTTAGGGTTATCGGTGTTGACTTAGTAGGTCATAAAAGCTGTCAGGGTCATAAAAGGTCGTAAAAACTTTTCGCGCTCGCTTCGCTCGCGCAAGCATTTGTTTTGTCTTCTTTGTTGGTAATATTTCAGTAACTTTTATATATTAATAACCACATGCATCAAAACGAGTCATACATTAAAACAGTACAACCTTCAATAATCATTATTGTTGTTAACCTTATAATAAATGGATATGAAGTTTAACTTTTGTGTTATCGGTGTTGACATAGAAGGTCATTAAAACTGTCAGGGTCAAAAAAAGTAGTAAAAATATTTTGCGCTCGCTTCCCTCGCGCAGTAATGGCGCTCGCTCCGCTCGCGCAAGCATTTGTTATATCTACTTTGTAGAAAACATTTCAGCAACTTTTGTATTTTAATAGCCACATGCATCAAAACGAGTCATAGATTAAAACAGTACAGCCTTCAATAACGATAAAGATTATTAACCTTAAAATAAGTGGATATCAAGTTTAACCTAAGGGTTATCGGTAATGACTTAGTAGGTCATAAAAGCTGTCAGGGTCATAAAAGGTCGTCTACATTTTTCGCGCTCGCTTCGCTCGCGCAAGCATTTGTTTTACCTACTTTGCAGGTAACATTCCCGCAAGTTTTGTATTTTAATAGCCACATGCATCAAAACGAATCATAAATTAAACAGTACAACCTTCAATAATCATAATGATTATTAACTTTAAAATAGGTATCAAGTTTAACCTTAGGGTCATCGATGTTGACTAAGTAGGTCATAACAAATGTCTGGGTCATAAAAAGTTGTAAAAAAATTTCGCGCTCGCGCTAGCACTTCTTTTATTAACTTTGTAGGTAATATTTCAACATTTTTTGTATTTTATAATAATAGCCAGCCACATGCGTCAAAACGAGTTTATAAATTTAAACAGTGCAACCTTCAATAATCATAATGTTTATTAACATAAAAATAAGTGGACATCAAGTTTTACCTTTGTGTCATCAGTGTTGACTTATTACGTCATAAAAACTGTCAGGGTCATAAAAAGTCGTTAACAGTTTTCGCGCTCGCTGCGCTCGCGCTGTGTTAGCGCCCGCTATGCTCGCGCAAGCATTTGTTATATCTTCTTTGTAGAAAACATTTCAGCAACTTTGTATTTTAATAGCCACATTCATCAAAACGAGTCATAAATTAAACAGTACAACCTTCAATAATCATAATGATTATTAACTTTAAAATAAGTATCAAGTCTAACCTTAGGGTCATCGATGTTGACTAAGTAGGTCATAACAAATGTCTGGGTCATAAAAAGTTGTAAAAAAATTTCGCGCTCGCGCTAGCACTTCTTTCATTAACTTTGTAGGTAATATTTCAACATTTTTTGTATTTTATAATAATAGCCAGCCACATGCGTCAAAACGAGTTTATAAATTGAAACAGTGCAACCTTCAATAATCATAATGTTTATTAACATAAAAATAAGTGGATATCAAGTTTTACCTTTGTGTCATCAGTGTTGACTTATTACGTCATAAAAACTGTCAGGGTCATAAAAAGTCGTTAACATTTTTCGCGCTCGCTGCGCTCGCGCTGTGTTAGCGCCCGCTATTCTCGCGCAAGCATTTGTTATATCTTCTTTGTAGAAAACATTTCAGCAACTTTGTATTTTAATAGCCACATGCATCAAAACGAGTCATAGATTAAAACAGTACAACCTTCAATAATGATAAAGATTATTAACCTTAAAATAAGTGGATATCAAGTTTAACCTTAGGGTTATCGGTGTTGACTTAATAGGTCATAAAAGCTGTCAGGGTCATAAAAGGTCGTAAAAAATTTTCGCGCTCGCTTCGCTCGCGCAATAATAGCGCTCGCTGCGCTCGCGCAAGCATTTGTTTTATCTTCTTTGTTGGTAATATTTCAGTAAATTCTGTATATTTATAACCACATGCATCAAAACGAGTAATAAATTAAAACCTTCGAGCATTTACCAATGGAGATGTTAACGTTGTAATCCGCAAACATTTTTTTCTGCTGATACTTACGGGGGACGAGGTAAACACGCATCGCACACACACAAATCACACTAACTTGAAACACGCACACAGTATTAAAAATACAGCGTAGTTACGCACGCTCATATGGCCAAAAATGGCTATATGGCCAGCAAAGGGGAACGCCTTGCGTTAACTTCTCAATTGGTAAATGCTCGAAGATTAAAACAGTACAACCTTCAATAATCATAATAATTATTAATCTTAAAATTAGTAGATATCAAGTTTAACCTTTGTGGTATCGGTGTTAGGAGGTCATAAAAACTGTCAGGGTCATAAAAAGTCGTAAAAATTTTTCACCATCGCTTCGCTCGCGCATTGATAGCGCTAGCTACGCTCGCGCAAGCATTTGTTTTATCTTCTTTGTAGGTAATATTTTATCATTTTATGTATTTAAATAGCCGCATGCATCAAAATGAGTTTATAATTTTAAACAGTTCAACCTTCAATAATCATAATCATTATTTACCTTAAAATAAGTGGATATCAAATTAAACCCTAGGGTTATCGGTGTTGACATAGTAGGTCATAAAAACTGTCAGGGTCATAAAAGATCATAAAAAAAATTTGCGCTCGCTTCGCTTGCGCAGTAATAACGCTATATAGCATATAATAGCGTGTTTTAACAGCCTCATACATTAGACTGACTCAAATACTTAAACAGCAAAACTTGG
The DNA here is from genome assembly GCA_954871355.1 of Cabera pusaria. Taxonomy (NCBI): domain Eukaryota; kingdom Metazoa; phylum Arthropoda; class Insecta; order Lepidoptera; family Geometridae; genus Cabera; species Cabera pusaria. Next base: position 3,694,749 of record OX940904.1, on the reverse strand, counting down.
TAAACCTTGCTTAGGTTTACCAAGTAATGATTAATGACTTTAACAATAGACGATATCGAGTTCGACCTAAGAGTCATCTACAGTGACTTGATTGTTAGGTTATAAAACTGTCAGGGTCATAAAAAGTCATAAAAAATGTTTGCTAGCGCAGCTATTTACCATAATTTCTTTGTAAGAAATGTATCAGGAACTTTTGTGTTGAGTCAAACAATTAAACAGCACAACTTCGTATACCTAACCAAAATGATTAATGACTTTAACAATAGAGGATATTAAGTTCGACTTTGGGGTCATCTATGGTGACTTGGGCTAAGAGATTATTGATCTAGACCTCAAAGGTCTTAAAGACACAATAACGCGGGCGAAGCCGCGGGTAACAGCTAGTACTGTATATTTTCTTCACAAATAGTTAGCGAACTATAGATTTAAATTTTGAAATTATTTAAGATCAAATATTATGGTTATATCATTGTTACACACTTAATGTCACGCTAGTGATTTTCAGTACGTTTATTTTATTTTAGTAAGCTTATGGCATTTATCTCCATTATCTCTAGAGGTACTAATCGGAACTCGATAAAATTACAAGAAGACCAAACTGGAATCATATTATTATTCTACCAAATATACAAAGAATTTTCCAAATTGATTAATACATTTGGAGTTCTGAAGTAAACAAAAAAATATAAGTAAATTGTGAACCTTCTGTTTGTGAAGTCGGTTAAAAAAGTAAGTACAGTACAAACAACTTTTTCTCTGCAACTGCAACAGAAAAAGCACCGGCCATTTTGGTCCCATCTCATAAATCTACCCTGTATAAACATAAACATGAAGTATTTTCTCCAAAGAAATAAATATCTATAAAGTATTTTCTATTGCCATCAGGTATGCGACACCGCTGCCATTTGTGGGTCAGGGCGCGGGCGCTGGCGCGGTCTGATAGTGCAGTAGTGCGATGTGCGGGTGCGATCTACTTCTCTAATACTATAGAAAAGTAGATCGCACCCGCGCCCGCACCCGCAGATCACAGCGGTGTGACCATACCTTAAGACAAACCGGCCCATCCCGTATTCAGCACCGCCATTCGCTTGATGCATTGGCAAGTTGGGCGTGAAAAATTAAGCCCGACGTTTGACTGACGGTGGCAAATATACAGAGGAGAATCTATTGGTGCCTGCTCTTAATTTTCTACGTTAGTATAAAAAACCTTGGTGTAATAGTCATTATTAAGGAACGGTCTAGTCTAAGTTAGTGTGATGATTGTATCGAGTTTTTTTTGGCTAATTTGTTTGTCGATGTGTCATTTTGATTGTCCAAATTGTTTAGTTCACCCAAAAAGTTAACGCACAATTCATTATCTAATACTATAAGAATCTTTGTCCTGACATACTGACTGACTGACTCACTGACAGACAACGCACAGCCTAAACCGCTGGTCGTAGAGACTTGAAATTTGGAGGGTATATTTGTCTTAGTACTTAGGGGTGTACCATGAAAGGATTTTTCAAAATTCACCCCTTAAAGGGATGAAATGGGGGTACAAAGTTTGTATGGAGAAACAAGATTAGATAGTCTTTTCTATTCAAAACTTCACAAAAGTGCTTCAGTTCACAAATAAGTAAACACGTGTTTTAGGTTTTTTCGAAATTCCACCCCTAAGAGGGTGAAATGGGGTAACAAAGTCTGTAAATCAGTATTGTTTTGGATTGCGCTGAAATTTGGCATACAGGTGGTTATTATAACGTTAGTATCAGCTAAGAAAGGATTTTTTTTAAATTTACCCCTTAAAGGGATGAAACGGGGGTTCAAAGTTTCTATGGAGAAACAAGATTAGATAGTATATTCTATTCAAAACTTCATACAAGTGCTCCAGTAAAAAAATAAGTAAATACGTGTTTCAGGTTTTTTTTAATTACACCCCTAAGAGGGTGAAATGGGGTAACAAAGTGTGAAAATTAATGTTGTTTCGGATTGCGCTGAAATTTTGCATGCAGATAGTTATGACGAAGTTAGTTCCCTCTGAGAAAGTATTTTCCAAAATTCACCCCTGAAGGGGATGAAACGGGGGTTCAAAGTTTGTATGGAGAAACGAGATTAGATAGTATTTTCTATTCGAAACTTCATACAAGTGCTCGAGTAAAAAAATAAGTAAATACGAGTTTCAGGTTTTTTTAATTACACCATAAAGAGGGTGAAATGGAGTAACAAAGTGTGAAAATCAATATTATTTCGGATTGCGCTGAAATTTGGCATGCAGATAGTTATGACGAAGTTAGTTCCCTCTGAGAAAGTATTTTCCAAAATTCACCCCTGAAGGGATGAATCGGGGGTTCAAAGTTGGTATGGAGGAACAAGATTAGATAGTCTTTTATAATTGAAACTTAACACAGGTACTTCAATTATAAGTAAATACGTGTTTCAGGCTCTTTCGAAATTCCACCCCTAAAAGGGTGAAGTGGGGTAACAAAGTCTGAAATCAATATTGTTTCAGATTGCGCTGAAATTTGGCATGCAGATAGTTATTTTAACTTACGTATCCCCTCAGAAAGGATTTTCTAAAAATTCCTCCCGGATACGTAACGAGGATTCAAAGTTTGTTTGGCGAAATAAGATGAGATAAAGTACGTGTTGTAGGATTTTTTGAAATGGGGTAGTTAACAAAGTCTGAAATTTTGGGTTTATCGGTTTTTATAAATATAAATCCCGAATTGCCTTAGTCACGCGATAACATGAAAACGGGTGAACTGATTTGGCTAATTCTTATTTGATGTATTTAATGATAGAATCGTTTTTACAAAAGAAAAGTTTTAAGTTAATAAAAGAAGTTTTTAACGCGGGCGCAGCCGCGGGGCACTTCTAGTTAATAAATATAAATCATTGCAATTACTACGCATGTTACCTCGAGACAAAAAGATGTTAAGATGCCCTGTAATTTCATTGAACACTTTGCCAATGAAACAAAAAAAAAACATTCCTATTTCACGGCTGAATTAATTGGCAAAGTGATGGTACCGCCCCAGGCATACTAACACTACAAAGATTAACATACATTAACGTTTTGAGTACATCGATGAATATTTCGTTACTTAAAATACGTACTATAATGTAACTAGGTTCTTTAGGCGCATTTAAGTAAAAATTAACGGGAGTGACGTAGCGTCAAGTAATATTTTATATTTATAAACGCCTTTTTTTTATTAATTTCATAAAACTTTTTGTCGTTGTGGTTTATACGACAACATTCTTTAACTTTTTATTCTAAATTCTAAGTTTATTTAATACTAACTATACTTAGTTCTACTTAATTCATTTTACTTAATACCTATATTTTACCATTACAACTAAAACTAAATAATATAAGAGCCGTTTTCTCGGCCGACTGTGCGCAGTACGGACTGTGCATAGTCTAGAAATGTGGAGCGGCGGTCGTCATCACCTACACTATGTCAACCATCGCCAAACGCCATCTATTGTAGAACGGCGTAACTACGAAGACGTATTCACTATCATTCGGGCATTCGCCCCGCTAAGTTCAACAGATGGAATTGTACAAAAAAATAATTAGTGATGTTAAGAAATTAATTGAATTAACTTTAATACTCCGAATTTCCACTCTGTGAAGGAAGTTTCACTTTTAATGCGTGCGTCAACCCTAAAAAAGAGGTTGCGTAGAAAGCTAGCTTTCTACGCAACCTCTTTTTTAGGGTTCCGAACCCAAAGGGTACCAACGGAACCCTATTATTGAGACTTCGCTGTCCGTCTGTCTGTCTGTCTGTCCGTCTGTCACCAGACTGTATCTCATGAACCGTGATAGTTAGACGGTTGAAATTTTCACAGATGTATTTCTGTTGCCGCTATAACAAAAAATACTAAAAACAGATCAAAATTAAAAATTAAAGGGGCCTCATACAAAAATCGTGTTTTTTACTATAGCGCCCATATCTATGAACGATTGTTTACCTTATTAATAATATTATCTATCCTATCACCTTTTGTTTTAATAAGCATGTTTAGTATTGACACGGTAACATAATTTAATATTACCGTGGTATTATACTGCGGTTCGGGTAGGAACCCTCCTTGTGCGAGACAAAAGTCTGACTCGAACTTGGCTAGTTTTATTTTTAGTTACGGATCTTGAATTTCTAGACTTGACCCACTGTCTATACCTCTGGCAGTGAAACGTAGTCGACTATATTTAATGGGCGGCCTTGGAAGCAGCGAGGCTATCTATTCAACCTGTATGAAGCACTGGGAAATATGCAGTTTTCTGAAAAGAGTTGGGGTTTTCATGAAAGGAACGCATTGAAAGTACCGTAGGAGATACCGAGTTTGAATGGTGAAGGGGTGGGAATTTCTCGAAGAATGTTGTCGGCAATTTTTTTGGGATGCAGATTATATGACTAGGGTCATTCACAGAATATCAAATAATTCTGGTCTGCAATGGAGTGTTTTATCACATGAGTATATAGACATTGATAAATAAAAGTTTTACGTGTAAGATACATAATTTATTTTCTTGTAGACGTAGTATGTTTCTGAATTATTTCATTCACTTTTTGAGCATTATGTCGCTGTTACAGTTATTTTTAACCGACTTCAAAAAAAGGAGGAGGTTTCTCAATTCGACCGTATATATTTTTTTTTAATACTAAACAGTTATTGTTAATAAGATATATATGATGTGAGATAATTAGAAATTGGGTTAAAGTGATTAATTATTAACTTAAAAATTATCAAGAATACTCGTCTCGCAGTCCAGTGGGGATATTAGTGATTAATTTATATTTTAATTTAATATTTTTATTAATTTGATAATGCCTTAAAATCGGTGGTGGAGTCTGTCCTTAATGTCTCCCTTGATGAAAATCAGTGGAGTCAGGCGGCTCTGCCAATCCGATATGGTGGTCTTGGGGTGCTTTGCGTACGTGACGTTGGCCTGCCAGCTTTTCTAGCGTCGGGTTGCAAACCTAGTCACTGTTTTACTCAATTCTAATGGTGACTGGGGGAGCATTCCCTTTGCGTCTGACACGTTGTCAGCTTGGTCTGGCTTCAATTCGGATGCGACTATCCCAGTATTGAAGCACGTTCAGCGGGCATGAGACGATGTAGGGACGAAGCGGCTCCAGGAGCAATTATTAGAGGGTACCACGGGAGCAGATAAGGCCAGACTGCGGGCTGTGTCATAGCCTGAATCCGGTGCATGGTTACATGCGCTGCCTTCACCTTACCTGGGCACTTTACTGGATGACGACTCTCTGCGTGTGGCGGTGGCTCTCCGTCTGGGCTGCAAGGTATGTGAACCCCACATATGCACCTGCGGTTCCATGGTGGAGGCCGATGGCAATCACGCATTGAGTTGTCGGCGATGCACAGGGAGGTTTTCTCGTCACCATGCGCTGAATGACATAGTCCGTAGAGCCCTCATATCGGCGAACGTTCCCTGCGTGCTCGAGCCTCCAGGTCTGAGCAGATCTGACGGTAAGAGGCCGGACGGGTTGACTCTGGTGCCTTGGAAAAACGGCATGTGCCTAGTTTGGGACGCGACTTGCGTTAGCACTTTAGCTGCCAGCCACCTCAGTCGCACCGTCCACTCCCCGTCAGCAGCAGAAGACGCGGCTAGTAAAAAGAGGCTAAAGTACGCTGCTATGGAGCCGCTTTACCACTTCGTGCCTATCGCAGTGGAGACCCTGGGTTGTTGGGGGACAGAGGCCAAGAAGTTCGTCCATGAAGTAGGTCACAGGCTTAGGGACAGTACAGGTGACTCCCGCTCCGGCTTGTTCCTGGTGCAAAGGATGAGCATCGCCATTCAACGTGGAAATGCGGCGAGTGTGATGGGCACCTTTGCACCCGGAGCGCTCAGGGGCGGGTTATTTGACTAATATATAGATATATATATTTTTATTATAGCAGTAGGTACAATATGTTTTAAATTATATACGACTATAGTGTAAATCAACTAAATTTAAATATATATTAAATTGCATTTTTGTTAAAATATTAGCCATTTCATAAAACTTTGTTTTTATAAAACATTTAATATTAAGTTTGAAAAATAAAATTTTATTGGCAGGTTACCTTCCACCACCATTGCGGCAGTTTGATAGGATATGAAGCCTGTAATCATCATTAGCTTATACCAGTCCACTGCTGAACATAGGCCTCTCCAACTGCACGCCACTGAGCATGATCCTCAACTTCTTTTTTCCAGCTCTTTCCAGCCACTTTGCGAAGATCATCGCTCTACCTAGTCTGAGGTCATCCTACGCTTGGTGATCCGCGGCCTCCACTGAAGAACTCGTTTACACTAATGGTTGTCGGTAAACTTAACTGATTACAAACTAGATGTGCCTACATACATTATTTCAGCCAATTTTCAATCCTAATCTAGTTTTAACAGGATGCCTTGTACCCTTACAACTTTGCCTATCAAATACATATGTTAATTAAATACCTAAGCCCTGATCTATCCGATAACTCGTATGTTCTCAACATACCTAATCTTGATCAATCCAATGAGGTTATAATAGTATATCACATATAAGTTTTTTCACAGGTATGTACAGGTACTTGCATGAAAAAATAAAACTGGCCAAGTGCGAGTCAGCATCGCGTCTCTTATCGCACACTTAGGGAGGGTTCCGTACAATACGAAACATAACAGAGTTTCAACCACATATATTTAATTAATTGATATTACCAAGAATATTTGGTTTGGTCGCGATCTAGAAAGACGGGGCTCGTTTACTAGCGCCATCTATGTCATTTTGCCAAAACTAATTAGATAGATGGCGTTTAAAAACACGTTCTTTGTATGGGGACCTCCTTTAATTATTAACTTTATTTTGTTTTTAGTATTTGTTGTTCTAGCGGCAACAGAAATACACCATCTGTAAAATTTTTAACTGTCTAACTATCACGATTAATGGGCTATAGCCTGGTGACAGACGGACAGACAGACAGACAGACAGACGGACAGCGGAGTCTTAGTAATAGGGTCCCGTTTTACCCTTTGGGTACGGAACCCTAAAAATCAACGGGTTGCACTCCGAGACTACTGGCAGAAGTGAAAACTTAAACATTAACGTTGTGCATTTGGTCTACTCTCCCTCCGTCTTACGAATGTTCGATTAGGTCACGTATCCTGACGCAAGTTTAACATTTTTTACCCATCCCAAAAAATTCCACAACGCCACTTATGAAGTTTAAAAAAAACATATTTGCAAATCTTTACCAAAAACCAACGTACGGCGAGAAACATGTCTTCTGGAGGCTATAACAAATAAAAGATGTACTTTTATCGTTGAGAATTCCAATATTACGGTTTACGCCGTTATATTCTAGTCTAGAAATTAATAGTATTGTAGGTATATCGCTAGAAGAATATTTATACGCGTGACTGACGTGCCTTGCAGAAGATAAATAATGAACGCAAATGCTATCAATAATTAAAGAAGAAGTAGTAAAAGTTGAGTCAACGTAAAGTCAATTTTGTTTTCTACTACTTTAGTTCATTATATATACTTAATTATATACATACCGTTTGAAAAGGTAGCATGTAAGTTTTATTTTAATGTTATGTTTGGCAAACAAGCAGACAGCCCGCCTGATCGTAGGTGGTTACCGTCGCCTATGGACAACTGCAACACCATGAGTGCTGTTGATGCGTTGCCGACCTTTGAGGAGTTTGTGGATACCCTTTTTAAAAGATCCCATCCTATAGCCAGATGGAAAGATTGCAGCGGACAGGTCATTCTACATCTTACTGATACGCACGCGGGCAAAAATCCTCGGTTGAAACGGGTAGTGCGAGACGTCCAGGTCTGTGAGATCTGTTACTATGTTGTACCAGTTGGTGAACCAGTTACTATGTTGTAATAAGCCTAAGTTTTTCTCAATAAATTATTCTTATTCTTAAAAAAATATTCTTATTCTTATTTTTATCTATCAGTCTAAGATACGAGGGTAAAGGTACAGACAGACCGCAGCGTTCTGCGTGCGCGATCTTGGCGGCGATCAGATAGCGCACTAGTATTTGTACCGACTGGTTCACACCAAACGCGATCAGAAAACAATTGAAAAGTACTGAGATCGCGCCCATGGATCCTAGTACGCCGCCGTGTGACCGTACCTTAAGCTTTTTGACGGTGCCGAGCAGTATGATAAAAGAATAACTATGAAAATAAAATAAAAGAATAAAGTACACTAAGTGTTAAAATAATCAATTTAAAAATCATAATCAAACCGGTGATTATCGCTATCTGACCGCGTGACCTCACTCCCGAAGTCCCAAGGAAGAGCGACGGACTCGCTCGAATCCTAGGTCGAGAACATTCAACTAAAGGTACGTGAATTAAAGGCGGTATATAACATAATAATTTAAAAACTAGCAAATATTTTAGTACTCCTAGCTTAATTACCTACCGACCTACCGAGTTTGAACCTCTCAACTGAAACTAAACCACTTTGTTTCTTTGCGTTTTTGTCTACGATCTTATACATTAAGCTCAAATAACCCTCCAGTATTATATCCAAAGAGCATAGTGAACAGTTTACAACTCAAATATCGTAAGCCGTATAGTCCGAGAGCTAACCTCTATAATCCAATTGGGGAAAGCCGAAACCCGCTAACTCTGTTGTAATTTAATTTTGTCAATCCGGACAAGTTGCTATTTAGTTTTATTGGGTATCAGGCCTTCGACCCTTGGCAATTCCAAGATGATTATACTCAATGGAGGTTGCATGTAGTAGTTGTATGTAGTAATATACTCTTGAAGACCAACAACCCCCGCATTGTGATAGGACACTATCTAGTGTCCGTCTGGCCAGCTACCACCCTCAAGTTAGAAAATCTGTCACCAAACATCTAATGTGTTCCGGCAGCTATCCTTGAGAGCCAGTTCCCATTCTAGGCCTAGCGTGCTTACCATCTTTGACCGCATCATCACTTACCAACAGCTGAGATAGTGGTCAAACGCTAGCCTATAAGATATATAAAACAAAAAGACTAGAAACATGACCGTAAATGAGGTCAAACCATATTTTGCCCTTTTCTTTAAATTGATTTTAGTGTTTGACATAACAGAATGTTCTCACTGTATATGTGAGTTGCATAGAAACAAAACTGGGGTGAAATCATTTGTCTTCATAAAAATGTTCTACCTTGCAAGCTCCAGTTAGGGAGTATTTTTTATGTATAGTCCATTATCTTATTAATTTATAAATAGAAATTTTACGTGACCGATGATCATATTGAAGAACAGAGTTGCAATTATACACTGTTTAGCTGCATCTCCTTCTATCAAACGTTTGTGACGACAAAACGCATCGATATCATTCTAGCTAGAGAGTTCCACCTCTGATGAAGGTTTCCGAATGAAGTTGAAACATATGTAGATCACTGTGTCGACATCGCGTAAGTCACGTTAAACTTCCGCTTTTTAATTAATAAGTTTTAAATATAACGTGGGTTTTTATAATAATGTCCACATTCATGGACAAGAAGGCATTAGAATGTATCGTGGATGAAATATCAATAAAGTATTCAATAGTAATTGGAAAAGAAGAGCCGAAAATCGGGCTCAGTGGCATATCTTGGGAGAGGTCTACGTCTAGCATTGAACTGACACTGGCTGATTATGATGATGTATTTAAATTTCAAGTCAATTCAATAGTATTTAAATTTCTTTGTAACTAGATCTTGTCATATAAACATTAGAGTCTAAGGCTATCTTAGGTATAGCGGCTTCAAATTAAAGCTCTCAAGAGCTATGTGCTGCCGGAACACAGTAAGGTTATGGCAACCGTTTTTTCTCCTTGATGGTGGTAAGCTACTTTTTGGTGGCAAGTCGGGTGGAACGTTGATATAATGCTCCTACTACCAGCTGTAGAATTTCTTGTGTATATCGAATTAGATTAAATGTGCACTGTTTGCTGAATGAAAAATCATAAACTCCGTGAAAAGTAATGATTTAAAAGAGATACATAATTATCATCAGCATCATCATTGACAGCTTGTTTCCGTCCACTGCTGGGCATAAGCCTCCTCCCTCTTAGGTCACTCATCCCTGTTCTGAGCTACTTTTGGCGCCTTACTACGTTACCTTTACGCCATTTTTCTGCGTACTTTTCGATGTCGTTGACCCACCTCTATAAATATATAGTATTACATATACTAGCAGGAAAATGTATATGTATACGTTTAAATAACAAATAAAATACAAAATACTCGGTATACCCACCGATATATTATTTATCAATCTTAAAACATTATAAATAAAGACCAACCTAGCGAAGATAGTAAAATTGTATAAAGTAATTGAAGTAGCTACATTATGTATTTACTATCGTACAACAAAATTGTAAAGTAAACTAGCTATAAAATAACAAACAATATAAAAAAAACATTCAAAACTACATAAGAAGAATTTTAATAATAAGAATTTTATCATAAAAAATATCATATTCGCTTCATATACTTTCGAAAACGGAAATTTATCGCCATGCGATGTCACTAACTAAATTTACATAAAAATATAGTTTTCAAATCATAAAAAGAACAGATATTTCATACTAATAACTTTTTACGAGCGCTAATAACTTAGATAAATTAAAAACACTTTGCCATTAAAATAATATAGAATAAAATAAAAACATTTTCCATTAAAATATATAAGAACAGATAGTCTAAAGAAAATAATAGTATACTACAATAAATAGCGAAAATACTAAAAATAGCTCTACAAAAACAATAAACTATATAAAAAAAAAAAAACACATACCGCAATCAATATATTGGAATGAACTATAACGGTCTTACTTGCCCAAAATAGAAGAAGGAAGAAGTAACATAATCCAGAGAAAGCGAAAGGAGAAATAAATAAACCATAAAATATTATGTAATAAATAAGCAATATCATAATCATAATTATAATAACCCACTTGCAGTCAACCTGCATGGATCTCGATAATTATTTTGTATAATATAAAATATAGAAAATACATTTAAAAAATATGAGCAAAATATATAAAGGTAAAGGACAAACAACTCATTATAGTATTTTTACCACAACAAATAAATCACATTATAAAAGTAAAAAACATCTCGTCGGTTTTGAAAACTGTAATGATTTCTTCCGAATGATTAACTTACGTAATAAGTAGTCATAGATGGCGCCACCAATGCATAATTGGGTTAACAAATGCAATCCACTAATTTCGTCGTATCAATGGATCGAACCGTGGCTTAATTGGCAGAGCACCTGGACGTGTAATCCGGGGGGTGCGGGTTCGAGTCCCGTCGGTACGATGAAGTTTTGGATTGTGTTTAACAATTTAAGTAAAAAACAATTGAAAAGTACTGAGATCGCGCCCGCAGATCGCAGGACGCCGCAGAGTGGCCGTACCTTTAGCATAAATATTGAATGTACAGAATCACTCCACAATTTAATTACATGTAGATATATAAACCAGATTTTTTTTTATATATGTTATAGGCTAGCGTTTGACCACTATCTCACCTATTGGTAAGTGATGATGCGGTCGAAGATGGTAAGCACGCTAGGCCTAGAATGGGAACTGGCTCTCAAGGATAGCTGCCGGAACACATTAGATGTTTGGCGACAGATTTTCTAACTTGAGGGTGGTAGCTGGCCAGGCGGACACTAGATAATGTCCTACCACCATGCGGGGGTTGTTGGTTTCTTAACGATGTTTTTCCTTCACCGGAGGGCCACTGTGAAAAACGCTCATAAATTTTTCGACAGAAAAATCCATTGGTGGACGGCGGTTTGAACTCGGTACCACGGCATCAAAGCCGACCGTTCTCCCGATTACTCCACCGAGCCCTCAAGTTACCCAGATAAGTATTTGTAGTATCTGTCAGCAATTAAATAATTTTCCCACATAAACAAACATTATTCATCAAATTGCTTTACTGAACGAAGCAATTAGTTCAGAACTGTAATGATTTGTGTATCTTATGGACATATTGCTCGTTAGTGAAACTTGCTATTCAAATAACAGCTCTTTTAGTATAATAAACAGATGCTTTTACAATGACTATCTATATACTGAAAATATGAAATTGTGTAGTGTTTGTCTTTATGTAAGAATTATATTTTTTAGGTGACAACAAAAAAAGTTAAGATACGACCACACCGTGGCTTCCTGCGTCCGCGTACGCGTTCGCGATCTGATTTTCCATCGTTTTCTGATCGCCGTAGATCGCGTTTGGTGTGAATTAGTCTGTACAAATACTACTGCGCTATCTGATCGCCGCCTAGATCGCGCACGTAGGACGCCGCGGTGTGGTCGTACCTTTAGTCAAGCCAAGAGGACATGGTTTCAAACCAAATATACATAGTAAAAGAATAATAAAGATTTACACGCGTAACCTATATTTTTAAACCCGGTAAGCCGCAAGCAATAATATAATACACGTTTTGTTTTTTCAAGGATATTTTCTGCGGGTTTGGAGGAACTGTTCAATTTTCATACATGCCCCGGCGGGCATTTAGACAATAGGGTGACATTTTATAAGTAGAATATTACATATTAAATATGTAAGCGAAAATACGTATATAATAGACGCATAGCATAGAGCATTTTCATTTAACACCACTTTCCAATCGCAGAACAAATCTAGATCTAATATTTCTATACAAGCTTTTTAATTATGACATCGACTGTTCTGATATCCTATCTAAGTTCAAATTAAGAGTACCTTATAGGTGCCCTCGAAAACCACTAACTCCGTTTGCTCCTTCATTTCGTAGGACAGTACTAGGTTCGAACTCTCCTGTAGCTAGAATGTGTAACCTAATTAATGAGAAATGTAAATTTATTGATGTTTTTGGGGATACGCTCCACACTTTCAAAAACACTTTGAGACAGCAACAACTTACTTTTACTCTAATTTTGTTTTTTTTTAAATTGTGCATGGTACTACATAATTACTAATAATATATTTTGTTAAAGCATGCGGTGCTTACCTTAACAAATAGTGCATTAAAATATTGTGTTACGCTAGTTTTATAAGAATGTAAGAATGTAACTATTATTGGTTGGCCAAATAAATAAATAGAGTCTGACGAAAAACTCGCTTATAACTTTTTCAACTTATGGATAGAAATAATAATAATTAAGATAGTTTAAAAACTAAAACAACCGACTTCCATGCCCCGCGAGTCAATTGCAGTAGCAACTTATCAGGCTGGTTTTAGTGTCACGCGGACCGTCAGTACGGATCTCTCCGCACACACCGATCTGTATGCTCCCTTAGCTTACTACCCCTTCAAAAGGTCCTTATAATGTGTTTACAAAACATTTTATGTGCTACTTAACTGACAAAAAAATGCCACGAAAATTAATTCACATTATTGAAAGGATTGGTTGAAAGATTGGTGATCTGCAGCTTATTTAGGATAGCAAATAGAATAATAAAAAGAAACTGATAAGGCATTTTCTTCTTCAGTTTACATAAAATATATTCAACAAAAATTTGTCTCTAAACACCGAACATATTTCACCAGATTTCACCAAACAAATCACCCTGAAAAAACGCAATGTCCTACGCGATTCAAACTAAGGCTTTTAAGGAATTAATCAGGATAAGACTCTTAAAGCACTTTGTCAACAAGCTTTTACACGAAGGGAAAAAGAGAGAAGCGTACCAGCTTACAATCCATTTGAGATAAAAGATCTCCGGAAATGGTTAGTCTGCTTTCTTAATAAATTATGTGAGACGTACTTAGAGTTTCTGAAGATAAACGGATTCCATCATTTTCTTATGTTGTAGGAATGAAAATAAGTTAACATTTTCCGGTATCGAACACTAAACGTAAAGGAAACCGAACGTCGTCAACCCGCCTAGGGATGGAAGCCGATGATTCGTGATCATCGTTAAGAAAAATGATGCTGCTAGCTATCTTATCATATCTAACGCGTCTTGGTGTAAGCTCAGACATATGAGCTGAGTACAGAAATATGAACAATTATTAATATGTATTTGGTGCTGAGTAAAGCCTTTTGGGCACCTCATAAAAATAATTTAATTTAATATTGGTATTTAATTATTAAAATTATTTACTTTAATATTAGAGTAGCTGATACCCGCAACTTCGTTCACGTACACCGAGAATTTTGTAACTTAAGTTCATCCTTATGCTATAAAATATCTTCTTGTTCAATTTCAGTAAGATCGGATCGTCCGTTTACAAACACAAACAGAGTAACAGAGTGAAGTAGCAGGAGCAAACGTTTTTATAATATTAGTATGGATAGTATTGAAGTTATTTATGTAAGTATAAGTAAAATGTTTAATGGTTATGTGAGGGTTTTGCCAAATAACCTGTTTCTTTCTAGCTGCATCTCCCTCTGGTAGACGTTTGCGATGACAGGACGTATCGCTATCAATATAGAGACTTCCACCTCAGCAGCGCCGACAAATTGCCACGGCTATAGCAGGTTAACACCGCGCTTTCAGCGAGGTGTTACCTGAGGTAATATATAGCATAATATAATATAGAGGTAACAATATAGTATATAGCAGCGTATTTTCAACCCTAATTACCTTATGTCTCCTGAGTATATCTCTGGGGATACTCTATGAATCTCGATGAAATGACAATGGAACGAAACGGAAAGTATTAGTATACTTAGGTACTCTTTTAAACAAAAAATGAGTATCGTAAATATATAAATTGGTTTGTAAATAATGGAATTCTGTAAACATAAAAAATAACAATCCAATTAAGAACCTACTCCTTTTTTGAAGTCGGTTGAAAATGTGGCTTTGCAGCAAGTATTTAGGTATATAATAATATTGGGGTCCCATAAAAGCTTGTAAAAAGCAAACTTTTAAAGGGATTTTTCTGCGCATCTGCGGTTTTCGTTTGATTTTATAATGTCTGGTCCTCATTTCCCACAGAAAGCGACAAGCGACTAAACTTTCCAACGATGGCCTATCCAGAAAGGTCAATGATCAATAAATTAGGAGTCAGTAAGAACCACGGCCTAAACCTTAATCTGTACGGGACCCACGTACCAAATCGGGCTTAGAGTCTGCAGTTACGCTGAATTCTTTATTTTTATAGGAGGATCCCTATTTTTAACCGACTTCACAAAAAATGAGGAGGTTCTCAATTCGTCTGTATGATTTTTGTTTATTTCACTAAAATACGGTAAAATGTAAAAGGAGTTTAGAATGTTGAATAATTGTGTCCTATTAAAAATATACACTAATTGGGAAATGTTTCAGCTGTCGAGGTTCGTTGTTATAAAAAAGATAGACCAACGTTATATCGTATTTTTCAGGTGAGGTTCTCAATTAGTCTCTATGTTTTTTTTATGTTACGCGGTTACTTTGTTAACTGTAAACCGATTCGAATGATTCCTTTTTTAATCGGTGGGGTACATTTCCGATGTGATCCCATTGTAATTCACTCATTGAGATCTGATAAGTATCTTCAGAGATATGACGATAAACGTCTGAAACTTGCTACTGGAATTGACTCGCGAGCATGGAAGTCGGTTGTTTTAGTTTTTAAACTATCTTAATTATGTATGGCCCATTTTTGTATATTAAAAGCGGCCTCTGTATTATAACTGTTTCCTTAAACATTATACTATACCGATTCTTGGATTCTACCAGAGCGAAATAAACTTGTCTCTAACATCTTCTCTTAAATTTCTAATGGTTGTAATATTTTTGAAATTTCTATTGGTGTAAAGCGTGTTATCATGCTGAATTTACCCTACTTTCAATTGCCTATATTTTGTCTTTGAAATTAAGGATGTAGCAAGTATTAAGTATTGTGTAGTTGTTGTCTATATGATACCTGAAAATGTTACCACTTGTACGAAGTCAATTTGTGCGCCATTGCGTTTACATTATTTGTATGTGTCCCTTTTGCTTTGGGTTGAAATAGCTTAAGATTCGTTTTGTTGGTATTCAATTGTAAGTTATATTTAAACCATTCATTTAAACATTGTAGTGCTCTATTATTTTTTTATCATAGTCGAACAACCATAAAATATATACTTTCTAAATCGATATATACAGTAGGCATCTCAGAAGAAAATCGTAAAACCCCATCTAGCCGCAAACATTCGCATGCAGCCAGTTGGAGGCCTAAAGTCTGGATATATCTGGATTTGTCCGGTTATTTCTCCCATAAACCGCTGGGATGTTTTATGCATACCAAGGCTGGTTATAAAACTGATAGGAGGGTTGCTGTTCCAGTGATTTTTAGAGAAAACCGATATCTTGAATCTCTGGGTTATATAAATTCCGTATGTGGCCTTGGGAGATTTAATACTGATATATTTTGCGGAAATATTTTTAAAAAAATGATATATAGACAAGCATGAAACTTGCCTGATGGTAAGCGATGGCGGCATGCAAATTTCTGGATAGCCAGAATTTTGTACATCATCCGTATAATTTGTTATCCGGAGGCATACATGAGGAGTCTCACATGCCCTGTAATTTCACTGGACACTTTCCCATTCAAACCGACAAACATTCCTATTACACGGCAGAATTTATCAGCAAAGTGATGGCACCATCTCAGGTGGACTAGCAAAAGTCCTACCACTACAATACAATACAATATTCAATCAAAAACTGTTATGACCTCTATCTCACCTGATGCTATGTGAAGATGTCATCGAGGATATACTACGCTTGCCATGATACCTATGTCTATTCGATATTTCATACTATTTTATACCAGAAACCAACATACTAGATCATTGTCCTAACTTAACTTTAAATAATACTTTAAAACATGAAGCAACTTCGAAAGAATAATGTGATAGTTTTTAGAAAATGGGTAAATAAGTGTTTCTTCCAATCTTTGATCGCTTTATTTGGCAATTCCTTGCCAAAGCAAAATTTGCGAACACGCCGCAAGCTCCCACAATCTTGCTTCACTAATAAATCGCCCGCCCATAGAACTTTTATGTGCTTTGTATCGCCGAGTACCCAACAGACTGAGGCGGTTGCGGGAGAGATCACACTGCGCCGATCGTGCCCCACATTGCCACGGTTGCAGACTAGCTGAAATTAGCAATCTAAAGCCGGGTCCAGACATGATCATTTGACCGATCCTATCACCGTATCCAATC
Source organism: Cabera pusaria (assembly GCA_954871355.1). Lineage (NCBI taxonomy): Eukaryota > Metazoa > Arthropoda > Insecta > Lepidoptera > Geometridae > Cabera > Cabera pusaria. The sequence goes on along the minus strand of OX940904.1, from coordinate 3,677,619 downwards.
ACCGTATCCGTATCTGCGTATTGTATCAAGCCCCGTATCAAGTTGTGGACGCCTCCGATTTGCTCCGTATCCGTATCTTCACATAGTCATGATCGCGTATTCGATGATCGGACAAAAACCGACACGAATGGGACGGGCCGTATCATAACGGCGTATCGAGATCCCGTATCATGATACGTATATCATTACCCGTCCACATATGTGATCATGATACGCGTCGACGATACGGATACGGTGATCGCATCGGGCAAATGATACATGTCTGGACCCGCCTTAACACTATCAAAATATAGCTTACCAATTCGATTTTAGTACTACTAAAACAAAACAAGTGAAAACGTAAGTTGGTAACACTGATTGTTTCACATTCGTCAGGTTGCATTTTACAGGTTGCCCCGTTTTGACGTTTAGCTATTTTTTTTTAAGTCCGTCTCTTCCTACGTAGTAATTGTATTATCTTTGGCAGCCCATGGTAACTTCGTAAAGTTAAACAAGGATAGAGAGATGTTCTAAAACATTCGTTTGAACCACATTAGTCGCTGATGTACAGCAGTGTTGCTGTTGATGGTGAAGCTAACGGTGCGGTCATACGTCTAGTGAGTGAATACGTCGCATTTGTGATATACGAGTATTATAACAAAACATATTTACGCCTATTAGATCCAAGTTATTAAAAGCTAGGATATAAAATACTTGCATAAGTTTATTCAAATAGATCAGATACATAGTAAATACAATGCGCGTGTATGTGTGAGATCTCTTTGGTTGTCATTGATACATTGATTCCAATCTATACAACTGATTGCGCAACGGTAACCTCTAAAGCCAACGCGCCTGTATGCAAGGCGCTTAACTTTTTCTCCGAATCCTTGTATTCCAACTAATAGCATGACTTACCTTGTGGGAATTGTACCGAGATCGTTGCAGACGCATCCGGCAGGAAAGTTTCAAACACCTCTGTGTTAAGATTCATGCAAAGAAAATGACAAGCAATATAAAAACTATTAATTTTTCTAATGAGAGCGATATGACGCAAATTCCATGACGATGCCACTATGCAACTGTTCTATATAATTTGTTATATATATATATAACTGTTCTATTTTACTCAAGTTTAAATTGTTCTGTGCATCTGTCCTGATAAACTGATAAACTTTGAATATTATAAAACCACACTAAAATAAGCTGGTTTCTCTTGGGTTTGGTATAAATATCAATTTCCGGTTTATCGCTTGACCCAAAACAGAATTTAGTATAAACTACGATTGCATATATTTGGCAAAAATAATAAGACTTATAGTATTGTTAGTAATTGTCACATCGCTTACATTAGAGGTTAGTATGAATTAGTACTTTAGTACCTAAATTTAAAAAATAAAAATACTAAGGGCTAGTTTCACCAGTTCCTGATAGCGGCTTATCTGACAGATTTTTGACAAATTTGAAATGTTTATTGATTTTAAGTTATTGATTTAAAAACGGGAATTTAACGTGACTTGGTCGATATAGCGATCGACAATTGTTTGGCATCAGTCGGAGGCCTTCTTCAGGATCTCGAGTGCGGGGCGCTCGCCGACGCGTCCAGTCTCACTTTGAACTTTATATGGCATTATAATTATGTCAGTTAACTATCTGAAACTTTATCAGACACCGGGAAACGGGCCATCTATATAAATATATTACTCTAATAAAATATTACTCTAATCTCAATATCTACATTTACATATTTACACAAAATACAAGATGTATGTATAAATCTACTAAAAAGTTAATTATTTGAGACGATAAATATTACGGTCTGTCGAGATCAATGCAAGGTTAACAAGGGGGTCAGGAGTGGATTCATCTTCATCGACCAATATAGTCCCTTAGACATAAACCTGTCCAATTGGAAGCATCCGATGTTTTCTTCGGCCTCGGCCTAGCTCCTTTCTCCCATGAAGCTTTTAGCGGTCACTTTGCGAAGCTTAACAAAAATCTTACATCGGCGAGAAGATAAATGTGTTTGTATTCCTAATAATAATAACAATTAATTTATGAATTTATAGTTTCGCATATATCTCCTTCGCCGTTGTAACAAGACTAAGTGCCAGTTTCACCGGTTCCTGATAGTACGTTAGATAGTTATCTGATACATGGCGCCATATAAAATCTGTCAGATTTCTTTATATAAGCGCTATCAGGAACCCTTGAAACTGGCCCTAAAAGAAGAATATTAACTTTCTGATAGGTCAGTTATTACTGAATCATTAAGTAATTGAGAAAAGTGTATGTGTACTACATATTTTTTCTAAATTTAAGTTATGCATAATTTAAATAAAATTTTTTGAAAGTCTGCAAGCTGTAACATGCATTTTTATTATTGTTTCATGCTTTTTATTACAGGCTTCGATAAAATAATTATTAACTCTAACTACAGTAGTTGTGTTTTCTTTGTAAGAATTCATTATATTTTTATTTCAACTACATTATCAAAGCCACTGCGTTTATATAATATTCCGATTATAGTTCTTGGCATTTCCTAACGTTCAATTAGTAGTAAGTTAATAAAGAGAATAGTCAAACCTCAGTTTGAAAATTGGTAAAATGGTGAACTCCATTGAGGTATATTTACTTACTCTCATATATTTTTGGTAAACTATATATAATAACATAATATTGTTCGAAAGAGTCAAACTATGTTAGTCTGAAAAAAAAAAATTGTATTGTACATCGATTTCAAATATACCTATTGTTGACTTTATATTTTAAAGACCTATTTGAGCCTCAATGAATGAATACTGTGCTCCCAGTGAGTACTTCCTAAACTACTTACAAAACACAAATTAGAAATAGTTTTTTTTTTTTTACATGATTTATGAACTTATATTAATAATTTAATATAATAAACAACGCAGTGGATTAAACAATGTTTCAGAATGAGGACAAAAAAATACAATAAAGGTTTAAAGTAAAAAAAAAATCAGTTATTTATTCTTACCCCCAAGCAGTTCTGGTTGTCCAAGGTTAACATAGAACAGCATGTCCTTCTCATAGCTGTCTTCTTCTATTATATGAAGAGGGATGAATTTTCTGAAACAAGAAATACTTAATTGAGGACACATTAGATAAATTGTTATTGTTAATATTCAGTCTAACTCAGTGCGAGGTAGAACGCGAAACATAAAACATTATGTCTATACATCGACATCGCGTAAGACACGTTATATTCCCGTTTCCAAACATCATCATCATCATCGTCATAATTACTTCGGCCGTTCAGAGAATGCGTTCCTGACACCTATCAGTTAGTCACGACTAGTGATGGGCACAACATAACACTGAGTTCGTTACCGTTCCTCCAAAATGAACCGCCGCATTATTTTTAAGATTATTTTCGTTTTAAATTGGCGGAATCATTTAAAATTGTATATTTTAGTTATTTAAGTGGAAACCAAAAAAAGGTAATATTAATATTAAAATTATAAAATTGTTTTATTTATTCTTTGTTACAAAGTTACAGTCTGTATTTCTATGCAATAAAGTACATTGAATTGAATGTGCGTACAGAATATTAATCAGACTCCGATTCGCTTGAGGAGGTGGTGTCTTCATCATCATCTTCGCCTACATGTATAATTATATTATTATCAATAACAGAATCAATCCTGATATCTCGGTCAAAATGTTCCAAAATCAGGTTTTTAGTCTTCTCAACAACCTTTGCCCAGTCATCTCTTGTGACTTCCCCGCAGGCTTCTTTTAATAGGGTCATCATCTTTTTCGTGCTGAATGGCGGGGAAGTATTGTGGCGGGCGGCGTAATCTTTTATTTGAGCCCAGATTAGCTCGATCGCGTTATATTGGCAATGATACGGTGGAATCGCGTTCTACGATGACCGTACTCCAGAGCCAGTTCATCGATTTCGTATCGCACATTTGCCGCTTTATTTTCTTTAACTAATTTAAATAGCTCTGTTTTTAGCATCTGCATATTTGCGTCAATGCCTTTTGCTTGTAACCAAGCCACCATTTCTTCTTTTTTATTAGCTTGGGTAGGTGGTTTCTGTATTTGAACCGAGTGATAGGAGGCATTATCCATGAATATTACAGAAGGCTCTGGTAGGCTGGGCAAAAGCACGTTCTGGAATCACTCTTTAAATGTAGTGGCATTCATTTCCTCGTGGTAGTCATTTGTGGTTTTTGATTGAAATGCCAGTAACGCGTTCTCCACAAAGCCGTATTTTGCAGAACCTGCGTGGCATATTATCAGACGGGCCCCCTTATCCATTGGTACTTTCGACGTCGACGCTTGTGTATCATCCGTCCAAGAATGGGAAACCGTGTGATTGGCGTTTAGCCATGTCTCGTCAATGAACACGACATTAACCCAGTTATCAATTTTTTTTGCTTCTCTCAAAAAACTTATCCGTTTTAAAATTATGTCGTATCGTTCTAATAAATTTTTTCTTTTGTCTGTTTTTTTATACGAAAAACCAATATCTTTTAAGATTTTGGTTAAAGCAGTTTTACCCCCGCTAAACAGTCCAGCTTCTCTTAACGATGCCAAAAGCTTCTTCCTGTTGAGATATTCATTTCTGGAATAGTAACCATATATATGATTTCTGATTGCATCGGCGTCAAAGGTGTCAATATCTGTCACGGGTTAAGTTCTACGTTTCTTCTTCGGAGTACGTAAAATATTATCTTCCGTGCCAGTAGAGCCGAACTTTTCTTATTAATATTTGTTATCGTTCGTTTGCTAACTCCAAGCGCCTGAGAGACGCGTTCTTGTACTTGTTCGACAGGTACCAGGGGTCCGCAATTTTGCAGCTCCCGCTCAAAGTAATCTTGCAGCTTGATGATTAACTCACGGGCTCCACTTTTCAATGTTTGTCCACGTTTAGGCATTATTATGCACCAAAAGTAAAAAGAACGCAATACAAAACACAATCGAAGTCTGATTTAGCGCCGATGTCAGTTTGAAAAGCAGAAACAGTCCATTAAACGAAAGCCGGGTAATCAAATAAAAACAGATCGAAAACACTTGAAGAACGTGGTCTATGCGCACGAAACGACAACAGAAGACTGTTTTGGCGCCACAAAATGGCGGCCCATAACGCCATTTGGGGTAACCATTTTTAATCTAAGTATAAAAATGCTAGTAACGCCATTTGGGGTTACCATTTTCAACCTAAATATAAAAATGCTACTTTCTTTCGCGCGTTCGGTTTGGTCGTAGTTTTATTTTTATATTTCATAAAAGTTATCTTATAGTCCATTATTTTCAAATTCTTAAAAAGAAAAACAAAACGTATTATTTTATAAAGTATAACTGTATAAGAACAGATTACGATACTCTTATTGCCTGTTATTGTTAGCACAGCACTACAAATATAAAGCGCTGACATAACCTTGTAATAGCGCAGTATAGTGTTACAAAATTACATTCATTATTACCTATTATTATTATTTCCAATATTCAGATACTTATTTATCTACTAGTGTTTTAGTGACTGGCAATACAACCGTTCTCTTCCAATCTGTCAACTGTCAAACGTGTTGTATTGTCAGCCGCTAGAGAAACGTCACTTCCGAATAGGCGTGGGTGGCAAACAAGTTGCCTTCGTTATGGAATAGCCAAGACGACTTGCCATTCGATTGTCGGCAGTCGTCCTAAGCGGTAGCTAAGCTAAGAGAAGTTACTGTGATTATTTTTAAAAAAAGCCCTTGTGAACCTTTGTGAATTTAAAGTAATAAACTCAGTGACGGAAAGTGACGCAGTTTTTCTTGTACCCGTCACAATAGATTTAGAAAAATATTGTTTACCAAGTTATTTGACACTCAGTTTGGCACAAAATTATAACATTCATTGATTATTCATATAATAATGTTGTTTTAATGCTCATCAATTGTTGAAACGGTAAACAACCAGCAAACATATTTTTATCGTAACTGCAACGCCATTACAAAGTTACGTCGTCAGTTCAATCGCGACATGTCAGGAACGCATTCTTTGAACGGCCGTAGTATATGTCCAATGTGTGTTTGAGGGCCTGGTAGCGTAATCGGGAGAAAGGTTAGCTTTGATGCACGAGGTATCGAGTTGAAACCGCCGTGCACCAATGGGATATTCTAGCGAAAAATATATGTGCGCTTTTCACAGTGGCCCTACAATAAAGGAAAAACATCATTAAGAAACCAACAACCCCCGCATGGTGGTAGGACACACTATCTAGTGTCCGACTGGCCAGCTACCACCCTCAAGTTAGAAAATCTGTCGCCAAACATCTAATGTGTTCCGGCAGCTATCCTTGAGATCCAGTTCCCATTCTAGGTCTAGCGTGCTTACCATCTTCGGCCGCATCATCACTTACCAACAAGTGAGATAGTGGTCAAACGCTAGCCTATAAGATATTAAAAAAAAAACTGTAGTAGGCCTCTACTATGGCACGCCACTGAGCTCGAATTTCAGCTATTTGTTTTCAACCGCTGCCAGCCAGCTTGCGTATATTATCGGTCCACCTAGTTGGAGGGATGATTCGTGATTCATTTCAAACATCATAAATTCAAAATTGAACGTGAGATTCAATAATTAATAGGCTTATCAGGAAGCAGTGAAACTGACCCTCAAACTAGTAAAACAATTAAAAAACTAATTGTCATCAATTCCCAGCCGCTGCAATATAAAAGCTAGCGTCGCTTGTTGACTAATAGCTAGTTATTCAGGTAACACCACTAGGGGTTTTTCACATCTACCTGCAAATTAGATGTAACCAACAACACTGCTACACTATCCAGGTCAGTTGGCAGCGTCGATGGTATTTTTTTTGTATGACCTGCTTGTATCCTCCGATAAAGATCGCAGACCTTTCAAACTTGACATTGTTGTATATCTTCCTCAGAATTTAAACAACATTGCTCTTAAAGATATAATGCATTCATTGTAGTTATGCTTTGGACCCTAATCCTTGAAAACAATAGTGCTTACATTCTTAACTTAATTAATAATCTTACTAACATAGTATATACATAGTAATTTTCTTTTCTATTTTGCTTTTTACATAGGTTTTATATCTTTTTTTAGCAATTTTTTTTATGTTCTTGTTTTTTTTTTCTTTTCTCGTGTCTATGGTATTGTAGTAGTCAAATACAGTATGGGTAGTAATGAACTAGTTTTATTTTTCACTAAAATTATGTTTTAGATTAGATTTCAATTTGGTTAGGTTTGAAATAACTTATGCGTAACTACATCACTATTCTGGTGGAAACCCCTTTCAACCAACTTACAAATAGAAGGAAGTTTTTTAATTCGTCTGCATTTTTTTGTATATTTATTCAACAATTACTCCACCAATTGTGCACCGATTTGAATGATTTTTAACCGACTTCAAAAAAAGGAGGAGGTTTCTCAATTCGACCGTATATGTTTTTTTTTAATGTTTCTTCGCGGATAACTTCGTCGCTTATGAACCGATTTTGATTATTCTTTTTTTGTTGAAAAGGATATATCCCAAGTGTGGTACCATGTTAATTTTATCGAGGTTTGATAAGTATCTCCAGAGATATGGAGATAAAGACCTCAAAATTGGTACTGAAAATTAATAGCGCGGCATTGAAGTCGGTTTCTTTTTAGTTTTTTAAACGATCTTATTGTGTATAATCATTCAACAATTACTCCACCAATTGTGCACCGATTTGAATGATTTTCTTTTTATAGGTAGGGTTTATTTCCAAAATGGTCCCATTTAAATTTCACCAAGGTCTGATAAGTATCTCTAGAGATATGATGATAAAAGTCTCAAACTTGCTAATGAAACTGACTCGCGCGGCATAGAAGTCTATTTTATTTATTAGCATTAGGCGTAGCTTAGTTTCATTAAATATAATCGATTTAGTTTAGTTCGGGCTTATTTTTCGATACTCAGATTCAAACAAACACAGTCAAACAGGATTTATTTCACTGGTAACTTGATTTCAGATTATTCAACAGTCAGTTAAGTTTTAAGTTTTACACACATATGCACTATTGTAAATATAGAAGACTGCGTTTCCTCAAAAATATAACCTGGCAATGTTCAAATCGAAAGTGAATAGAAATTTATTAAGCAAGCGCGCTACATCTTCGGCTACATCGTCACTTACCCGTAGTCAAATGTTTGATTAGTCGTAAATAATTAAAAAAAAAGTTATCAGCAGAATACATGGTCTGTAACTGAGTAATTAACTTATCTGCTCCTTCGACCCTGTGTGAGCTTATCCATGGAATATTATGTGATTTTAAAACGTCAAAATGCAAAATCTTCGCACTCTCTTTTTAACCGACTTAAAAAATGGGAGGAGATTTCTCCATTCGACAGTTTTTTTTATGTTTGTTCGCGGATAACTTCGTCGTTTATGAACCGATTTTGATTATTATTTTTTTGTTGAAAAGGAGATATCCCAAGTGTAGTACCATGGTAATTTTATTGAGGTCTGATAAGTATCTCCAGAGATATTGAGATAAACACCTCAAAATTGGTACTGAAAATGAATAGCGCGGCATTGAAGTCGGTTCTTTCGGGTCGGTTTTAGTTTTTAAGCGATATTATTCGTCCTCAACTATGCGATTATCTCATTACTTTAATAAGTAGGTAATTAGTTACTACATTTGTTTGTACGTGTGAAAAATATTATAAATTAATATAAGATCGTTTAAAAAACTAAAAAGAACCGACTTCAATGCCGCGCTATTCATTTTCAGTACCAATTTTGAGGTGTTTATCTCCATATCTCTGGAGATACTTAACAGACCTCAATAAAATTACCATAGTACTACACTTGGGATATCTCCTTTCCAACAAAAAAATAATAATCAAAATCGGTTCATAAACGACGAAGTTATCCGTGAACATACATAAAAAAAAAAACAAAACATATATACGGTCGAATTGAGAAACCTCCTCCTTTTTTTGAAGTCGGTTAAAAAGTGGTAGAATATACGTTTTTACATATTATATTTTAGAAATTTTTACATGGTATATTTAAGTTACGTCTAGAAGGCAATATCTGTTTTCAATATAAAAATATTCAAAACTCTTAATTTCTTTATATTGGAAACAGATTTTGCCTCAAATTCGTATAAACAGTAGAAACTATTTAAACGCATCAAATATTTCTTGTACCACGGAGCAAATCCCACAAGACGTAGCCAAGTAGATTTAACAGAATGCTGCGGACAGAATTGTAATGTCTAAGTTACAGCAACTTGCTCGAGCCAACTTGATGCGATGGATGGTATTGTTTTTCCTGTGTAAGTTTCTTGGTAGTTTGTGGATTGCTTTGATAAATGGGTAGTGTTAAGTGAGCTGATTCGCTTTAAGAAGTTTTGACTCTACTGTTCAGGTAGGTAATGTTTTTGGAGTGATAAGTTCGAAGTTTTTAACACAATTTAATAAAGCTTACTTATTCGTATTTTTTATAATACATTAAGCTTGGTTGTCTGGAAGAAATCGCTTTTAACGATAAGACCGCCCTTTGCATTAATTAGAATAAGTATTTTTATTTACCTTAAGTATTTTCTGTAATTACTGGTGTGCAAATGAAGTGTTTATCTATCTATACATATTTATCTATCTATAAGCTAACGCGGTTTAAATCCTCGCCATGTACTAATAGATTTTTCTATCGAAAGAAATATGTGGGTTTTTAACCGACTTCACAAAAAGGAGGAGGTTCTCAATTCGACTGTATGTTTTTTTTTGTGTATGTTACGCGATTACTCCGGCAATTCTGAACCGATTCGAATGATTCTTTTTGTAATAGGTAGGGTACGTTTCCGAGGTGGTACAATTGTAATTTTATTGAGATCTCATAAGTATCTCTAGAGATATGACGATAAACATCTCAAACTTGCTACTGAAATTGACTCGCGGGGCATTGAAGTCGGTTGTTTTAATTTTTAAACTATGTTAATTATTACAATGACCTTCTGGTGAAGGCAAAACATCTTTAAGAAACCTCCAAACCCTGGCATGGTGGTAGCACACTATCTGGTATCGGCCTGGCCAGCTACCACCCTCAAGTTATAAAATCTGTCGCTAAAACATCCAAGTGTGTACCGGCAGCTGTTCTTGAGAGCCAGTTGCCATTAAAGCCTTAGCGTGCTACCATCATTGACCGCATCATCACTTAACAATAGATAGTGGCTCAACGATAGCCTATAAGTACCTACGATATATTTATAAAAATAAAAGTTAATCGCCTTTTTACTACCTCCTTTTTACCTGAAACGTTCTCTTTCCGTACAAATCATATTTTTATCGCGCAATATAAATTCCAAACAGCGTAACTGAGTTACACGTTATCTAACCCTAGCTGACGTTTGATTTATTATTTAATCTTCAGTTACACGGAAAGGTTAGTGTGGTTTACCAAAAGGTCTCATGGAATTTGAACATTTAAGATGAAAATAACTTTGGTTTTATAAAATATATATTTTTTTGTAATATAGGGTAACAGGAACAGCACGACGCTCGCCTGATGGTAAGCAATGATAACTATTACAGAAACAAGAGCATGCAAGATTCCGTATAAAAATAAATTTGCACGCTATTGGACTGCGCCTCTTACCTTGAAATATAAAAATGTTAAGACGTACATACCCAGTAATTTCACTGGCCACTTCACTGACACTTTGTCCATTTGAACCAAAAACATATCTATATCATGGTTGAATAACTGACAAAGTTTTAGTACCACCCCATGCGTAATAGCAGAAGTCCTACCACTGCAAAATAAACTCGCCAAAACTGTCTCATTTTAATTTAATTTATTCGTCTTATGTTATACACATGCAGGTTTTTTTTGTATCTTATAGGCTAGCGTTTGAACTACAGACCTTAGGATTTACTACGTAGTGAATCCTAGGTTAGGTCTGTGGTTTGAACTATCTCATCTGTTGATTATAGATGTATGAGGATGATAGCACGCTAGGCCTAGAATGCTTAAAGCGGCAAAATGCGTCGCTTGGCGATCAAGAGGTCGTGAGTTCGATCCCCACCCATTGTACTATTCAAAATTCAAAAGAAGTGAACCCACTCTAGACACAAACATATTTAGCTTAGTCGGAGAGGTTAACAAGACTACTAGTAATGTGTAACCTACATTGTTTTGCTTGAGGTTGAGTTTAGTTACGTTTTCCTGTAGTAGTTCTTAAGTCTTGTCCAGATTAAATAATAATAATAATATATTATATTACAATTTTATTGTTATTATGTAAAATTTTACTCACAAAATATTTGCAAGATAAAATTATAGGGATTGTCAGCTTCTATATTTTTTTTTTGGAAAACAAGATACAAGTTTTTCATATCTCTGAAGTTTTAAATCCTATAAACTATGTCAATAACCAGTTAATTTAACTACAACTTCTCTAAAATGTTAAGAAAAGCATCATATGAATTTGTTAAGAAAGATTAAAAAATCTGACTAAACTGAAACTGTTAACTAAAATTCTTTTGTCTGAATTCACAACTAATAACCGGTCAAGTGCGTGTCAGGCCACGCGCAGTGTAGGGTTCCGTAGTAGCTTGTTATTCAATGCAAGTCTTTACCCGTTATATACAAGCAACTAGGTACTCCGTCTTTATCAGTTTAAAGGATTTATTCTAAGGATTTTGTATTTGGTACAAAATTATCCATCACCCAAGTTCACGGACTATTACTGCTAAACAAATAAAGTTATCTTAACCGCTATAATTTTCCTTTAAAGTTCATGAAATGCGCTATTATCACGAATTTTTCCAGATTTTTCAAGCCAGCAGTTTAGCTTTTAGAGCGGGGGGGGACGTCCTACTGGAACAAAAAAATGTGCACTTTAAAGTTTAATATTTCGTAAATGGAGCATTCAATCGAGAAATGGTATTAGCAACCCTTAAGTCATTTTAAAAGACCTATTCAACGATACCCCAGACGATGGGATAGACGATGAAAAAAAAATTCATCCCCACTTCTCATATAGGGGAGGTACCCTAAAAAAAAATTTTTTTCACAATCTTATATTAGCACTTTGTCGGCGTAATTTATATACATACCCCCACAAAATTACAGCTTTCTAGTACTAACGGTCTCTTAGCAAAACCTCGGACAGACAGACAGACAGACAGACGGACATGACGAAACTATAAGGGTTCCTTGTCAGGACTACGGAACCCTAATAAAAGCGCGTAAAACAAAATGAAAATACAACTTTCTAGTCGCCTCGTCTCTAGACACTGGCGAAGATAGCAATTAGCATAAAACGAAATTTCCGACAAGGTGATACAGCTCCCTGACGCTCCTGACTCCCCTGACTCCCTTGACTCCCCTGGCACCCTGGCTCTCTGTATTAGACATCCCTAACGATCTTCTCCGATCACTAATGATTACAAAATACGGGCTCATTTTGTTAAAGTTAGGAGAATACGATTAATTGGAAAAACATTTTAATGAAATTGGAACCTAAATGAAATTGATCTGAGGTAAAACCTTTTAATTTAAAAGGAAAATACTTTGATATCTGTTTTGATCGAAAAGTATATAACACTAATATCTCAATAAGCAGTCCTGTGACCAGGAGCGACGAAATAAGCAAAGCGGTGGGCAGTGACTGGAAAAGAAGAGCCAAAGATCGGGCTCAGTGGCGCATCTTGGGAGAGGCCTATGTCCAGCAGTGGACTGACACCGGCTGATGATGATGATGATGATGATGATCCCTATAAAGGAAAAAAGAAGTACTCATAAAAAGTAATAAAGTTACATAATAGATACTTTAGTTATTTTAATAATTTCAGCTGTTTTTTCATCAGAAAACCAGACGAAGGGAATTTGATAACGTTAAGTACACGGTCATGAAACATGACATTATAGGCTAGTGTTTGACGACTACCTCGCCTGGTGGTAAGCGATTATGTGGTCGGTGATGGAGAACACGCTAGGTCTAGAATGATCTGTCTCCCAAGTGTTGCCTGCTGCTTGAACACCGTAGTAAGGTCATGGCGGCAGATTTTCTCATTGATGGTAGTAAAGTACTTTTTTTAGCAAGTCAGGCGCAACATCCCTTTAATGCTCCTACCATCTGTGGATAACAAGCACAGAAAAATAATAATCAATTTTTAAATATTTCTGTGATAACAAATGGCTTAAAAGGATAATAAAGATCGTTTAAAAACTAAAACAACCGACTTTCATGCTGCGCAAGATGTGCGCGAGTCGTTTTCAGTAGCAGGTTTGAGACGTTTATCGTCATATCTCTAGATATCCTTATGAGATCTTGATGCAATTACAATAGGACTATCTTGGAAATGTACCCTACCGATTAAAAAATAATCACTCGAATTGGTTCACAGTTGGCGAAAATATCGATCAACATACACCAAAAAAAATACATACGAATACAGATGAACATAAAACCTCCTCCATTTTGGAAATCGGTTAAAAAAGGGTCTATACCCATCAGTGAATTGAATAAAGATGAAAATAAAATCAAACAGAATAAGTAAAACCGCACTAAAGCATGATAAATAATACAAGCATTGTAAAAACTGCAATTAACATTGTTCAGTCTATTTCAAATTATATAACTAGGTACTTATTTGCTACGGGCGGCGCATGAAAATTAAATGTTAAACGACTGTCTTCAAAGAAATCTCTCACCTAAATGAATAGCGTAGTTTCTTATAAAACGCCCTCAGCAGTGATCGATTCACTCGACCGCACTGCATCGGTAATATTATCGATTTTTACCAACAAAACGCTCTGTTTCTATTTTAGAAACGTCCTTCAGCTTATCATTAGTATGGAAATAAAGTAGACTAGCGGGTGAGGTGTTTTTAAAGGTTCAAGGTTTAGTTTTTCATTCAGAGCCGGAAGTCTCTACGTGAATAGTGATGAATTTCGAGCGATAATCGTCTATACGAAAAGAGACGCAGATAACAACTGTCTAGCTGCATCCCATTTTAGCAGACGTTTGCGATGACAAGACGCACCGCTATCAATGTAAAGACTTCCACCCCAGGAGCATGTCCTTGAACTACTAAGATGTATGGGTTCGTATATTCGAAGTTTCACCCTCGATGAATGGAAGCATTTTCTATGTACTTACTGTTCTCAAGGCTACTTTTAGTTTTATAAAAATTGGCTGCGTCGTTTAAGAAGTTAAATAATAATCTTCGAGCATATACCAATGGAGATGTTAACGTTGTAATCCGCAATTTTTTTTTCTGCCGATAGTTACGGGGGACGAGGTAAATACGCATTGCACACACACAAATCACTCTCTTTAACGATCCCGCACACTAGCTTGAAACACGCACACAGTATCAAAAATACAGCGTAGTTATACACGCTTATATGGCCAATAATGGCTATATGGCCAGCAGAGGGGCACGTACGCCTTGCGTTAACATCTCCATTGGTAAATGCTCGAAGATAATAATAGAAAAAATAATACATCCAAAATTGAACTCCATCATTTATTAGCCGTGTAGGTAAATTATTTTTCAACTGACTTCCAAAAAGGAGGTTCTCAATTCGTCTGTATGTTTTTTTTTTCTTATTTTTTGTGACGCATGTTACGCGATTACTCCGTCAATTGTGAACCGATTCGAATAATTCTTTGTAATCGGCAGAGTACGTTTTCAAGGTGATCCCATTGTAATTTCATCGAGATCTGATAATTATCTCCATAGATATGACGATAAACGTCTCAAACTTACAACTGAAATTGACTCGCGGGGCATTGAAGTCGGTTGTTTTAGTTTTTAAACTATCTTAAATATTTGTTAATTTAGTTAGTTTGTTAATATATTAAATATATGTGTGATTTAATAAGTGAAATAATTAAAATTGTAAGCCAAGAAAACCTCAATAAAGTACCACTAGACTCACCGTCGACAATTTCATAGACTAATTCATATTCAAGTCTACAAACACTCGTATAGTATTCACATTGTTGGCACCGTGCCAGGCCGTACATCTTCATGTCACTTACCTTCATTTGAATAAGGTGATTTGGAAGCCTGCGTAATACGTTTGGGGTGGGTTGTGAAAATTGTCTCAGGAAAGGATGTGACCGTTGACGAATGAAAATAGGATAAGATAAAAGCCTTCCAATTTGACCTTCGACTTTTCAGTATCGCTTATTATTTGCTTGGAAATGGATTTTAGACGTCTAATTCGTGCGTCTTTTTCTTTCAAAATATTATATAATCCCCTATGAAAATCCCCCACAAAATCAATTTTTAAAAATCCTTTCTCATCCCGCACTTCTTTTATTTACTTACTTATTTATTTATATAAATACTTTGAATGGTCATTGCAGTTGCCAAATTCGACCAAAATAAACTACTCAAATGAGGTGCTTAGGATCAGGATACATATAAGAATAGACGAAGTTGTTATAATGTATGTGAGGAGGATGCATACGTCTCCACATTCGATATTGCTACTCTACGAAATTCGTGTTCTCTACAAGAAAATATGTCTAGATCCTGGTATTGGTAACCGAAGTGCGCGTGACAGAGGAGCAAGGCGGCCTAGCTCAGTCCGAAACCATGGTACCGACAACAAAACATGGCGTCGAGCCCTTTTATAATTGTACGGAACTGCTATCTCTATTTTCTCTAGCAATGTATGGTTATTCTTTCACCCAACCATGACATTTAGAATGCACTCTGTCAAAGATATTAAGCGCCTTAGTTCTAACGTGTTGTTATCAAATGAGGTTCTTTGAAAAAAATCCTTTGTGAATATTTGCTCTGATTAATTTAAAATAATTGATAATTCACGACGCAACAGCACTGCATGAACATTTTCAAGCTACTAATCATGCAAAATGCTGTGCAAGCCACTTATTACCTGCGATTGTGAATTTATACTAATTCTCCGTTGGTTTCGCAGGGGTAATGTGACCAGGTTATTTTGCTTTTCATAGGGAGTTCACTCGGTCGCACGATATTGTATTAAACAGTATTGCAGCTGATTGATTAAGACCTTATTATTGTTATATACCGGCTGTAATTCACGTACCTTTAGTCGAATTTTCTCGACCTAGGTTTCGAGCGAGTCAGTCGCTCTTCCTCGGGAGTGAGGTCACGCGGTGAGATCGCGATGTTCACTCAAGTGAACATATCAACATATATCCGCTAAGGTACGTGAATTACAGCCGGTATATAACAATAATAATGTTACAAATTCACGATAATTTTAAAGTCAAGTTTAAGACATTTGTTAGTTAATATTTTTGTAATATCTGATAGGCTAGCGTTTGACCACTATCTCACCTGTTGGTAAGTGATGATTCGGTCTAGGATGGTAGCACGTTAGGCCTAGAATAGAAACTGGCTCTCAAGGATAGCTGCCGGAACACATTAGATGTTTGGCGACAGATTTTCTAACTTTAGTGTGGTAGCTGGCCAAGCAGACACCTAGTGTCCTACCACCATGCGGGGGTTGGGGGTTTCTTAATGATGTTTTTCCTTCACCGGAGGGCCACTGCGAAAAGTGCACATACATTTTTCGATAGAAAAATCCATTGGTGCACGGCGGGGATTGAGCTCAGTACCTCTGTCGTCAAAGCCAACCATTCTCACTCACACCAGACCACCGGGCCCTCAAAATATACAAACATTTATAAAACAAAATACTTTACAGTAAATACAACAAACATTGTACAATTTTAATCACTGTATTGCGGTTTAGTTAACATGGCGCCGGTCGGTAATAGCCTTATTATGCTGGATTTCGGGAAACAAACAATATTATTCTACGTTTTTGTAAATCAACCTCATTTTATGTTAAACACATTTTCTAGTGAAAGATATTTCGAGTTTGTTAAATAATTTTGTTGTTTCTTAGCGCTGACGTCAAAATTATTCAAGCATTTCCTATTATGCACGATCTCACTTTTACCGTGACTATAACTATTAACCGGTGATTTTATATGGAGTTTGACAGATTTTTGACGTTTGTTATAGTTAAAGTAAGCTGGTGCAACTCTTTAGTTTTAAAGAAAAAAAAATATGTTGCCTGTTGACGGTTTTAAACTTGTATTTTAAAATATATCAGTAACCAGTGGCGCCACGTGCCTTCGCCCGCGTTAAACAGGACACTTTATCCATGTCACTATCTTTCTATTCAGAATGTTGCATCCTGTATCTGTAATAGGTAGATGTCATCGCTTACTATCAGGGGAGAGTCGTATTTGTACTTTATGTCATAACGTTGCCATTATAGAAATACTAAGTAAAAAGTTCCTATAACCGGCGAGCAT
Source organism: Cabera pusaria (assembly GCA_954871355.1). Classification (NCBI taxonomy): domain Eukaryota; kingdom Metazoa; phylum Arthropoda; class Insecta; order Lepidoptera; family Geometridae; genus Cabera; species Cabera pusaria. The sequence continues at coordinate 3,660,351 of OX940904.1, read as the reverse complement.
GTATGAAAGCACTCATGAAAGTGGAAGAAGAGAAAGCGGTATGTCAGGATCGTACTTAGCTTGTGGAAGCGGAAAATAGGCGTGATTGTATGTATGTATTGTATGTATGTTACCTTATATCATAAAAAAAAATATTATGGCCATTCCTGTGCAAAATGAAAACCAACAAAACACTAACTCTCGCATTAAAAAATAAATAACATACAGACGAATTAAAAACCTCCTCCTTTATTGTCGGTTAAAAATAAAATTATTAAACTGGTGTTGATAGTATTATCCATATGCACCGATTTATTTTTGTGTAATAGAAAAAAAAATTAGGTTTCTTTCAACAATGTAATTAACTCATTATTTTTGTTACTGTTCCTTCTTGTGAAAGCTAACGACATCATATATTTACTTAAAGAACAGTCATATATAGCCAGTGAGATAGTGGTCAATTGCTTACTTATTCTGCATTAATAAACCCGGTCAAGTCGAGTTTGACTCGCACACCGAGACTTCCGTACCAACTTCTCAAATTAGGTTGACATACACAGTTCGATAGTTCGACATAGAAAATGTACTGCACCAACCGCAAATAATAAACTTGTAATGGAAAATTCACTTTTTTTGTTATTAATCTACATTTTTACGGTTTTCGAATTTATTCCTATAATTTAACGATCTTGCTTCTTGTTAAAATTTCATGATTTTAGGTCAACGGGTAGCTATAGGTTTTGATTCCTCTGTGAAATCACAAAATATGTGAAAATATTCGACACAAACGGTCATATATTTTGATCGCGTTGAATTACAGGTTTGATTTTTTCACAGCCGAAAGATACCGTAGAATTAAGTATTTAGTATAAGTTTTGACTTCATATCTCTACGCATTCCGAAGATAAAGGGTCTTGACAGACGCACAGACGGACAGACAAATGGAACAAAGGGTTATAAGGGTTCTTTTTTTCCTTTGAAGGTATGGTATCCTTAAAAATGAAGTGAAAATAAGGAAAACAGTATGATTCAGAATTTTTCCAACCCTTGCACAATTTGATACCAAATAGCCTATCTGCATCAACTTCCAAGCTCGGCCGATATGTCCCTGTCTGTTTTAATAAGGGCTATTTTCGTTCAAATTCTTCTTGGGATTTGAGAACGGCGATAAATCTCTTTTGCCCGTAAATCATATGGTGGAAAAAAGGAAATTTAAAAAGATGCGCAAGTCAGCCTTCTGAGATGGTAACCATTTATCAAGTGTCACTGGTATGGGACAGTAGTCGAGCTTTTATGTAGATTTTCTCATTTATACTAGCTGATACCCGCGCGATTTCGTTCACGTACACCAAACATTTTATCACTGTACACTGCTCTGTTACAGAGTCTGGAACTGTTGGTTTAGGTGTTTATATCTCTGGAGAGACTATCTATTAGATCTCAATAGCTGGATCCACACCGGACGATCCAAAGCGCTCCAATCGCGCGCGGCATGGAGCGCGCTCCACGGAGCGTGAAGTGTAGACGTGCCGCGCGCGATCCATGTGCGCGGCGAAGAGGGCGCGCTCCTCGCCGCGTGCGATCCATTTGTTGTCGGTTTTTTGGTAACGCACAAAGGGGCCTCAGTCGCTTGGCGCGCACGGTCTGGACGGTTGTGATTTAGAATCGCGTGATCCGTCGTTATGGATAATATGCAATGTATCCGTTTAATTTCCCTATATAGGGAGAATAAATGTTTATGGGATCCTAATGATACCAATTACACAAATAGAGGTGTAAGAGAAGATGCCTGGCGGAAAATTAGTCGGCAAATGAACAATTTTCCATCAAAACCCTTTTAACCCAATACTGTCTTTTTCGTAATTTTTGCCGTAAATATACATGTAAAATGTAGCTTGCTGCTGCTACGGCTATTCGTCGCCGTCGTTGCACGTGTGACTCCATAGCCAGACAAAATTCAACTGATTCAGTATGGATCGGCAGGAGCGCGTTGGAGCAGCCAGTCAGGATCGCAAAAGATTGCTGTTGGATCGACCTCGAACGATCCACGCTCCACGCATCACGATCTTGGATCGCGGATCGCGGGATCGCCGATCCATTTTGGATCGTCCGATGTGGATCCGGATATGCAATGGACAATGGGACCAAACGGAAACTATACCCTCTCAAATAAAAAATGTTCCAAATCGGTTTTGTTTGGTGTCATGACTTACTTTTAAAATTTAACATCACTATTATGTATGTATTTTTTTTAAATGTTTAGTTATTTTTACAAAGAATTTTATAGGACATTTTATGGCAACTTCAAAAATATATATTGTTATACCATAAAATTGTACAGATTAAAGAAATTAACAAAACATTAAGACTGTTCTCAATCCGCTAGACAGCTGTTACGGAGGCTTGTCGTCATATCTCTGGAGATACTCATCAGATCTCGATGAATTTACAATGGGACCACACGGTAAGTATACCCTCCTAAACAAAACAAGAATTTATCAAGTCGGTTAATAAATGACGAAATTCTGAGGTAACAAAATTTGCTGCCATTTATTGAAGAGTTCCGTAGTCTGTCTCCGAAATGAATCATCATATTCATACAAAATTTAAAAAAGAACTTCGGAATAAACCTCTTTCGAACAAAAAAAAATTACAAATCCGTCCATAAATAGCAGAGTTATGCCCGAACACAAATAAAAAAAATTGTTCCTCCCAAATTGAGAACCTCGTCCTTCTTTTTTTAAGTCGGTTAATAATATGACAGACAAAATATATGGAGTAAGACAAAACACTTATTTTAACGAAAGTTAAGGTACGGTCCATATTGTTTACATCCTGGCTTTTGACAAGGGTGTGAAGACATCGGAGACAAAAAGGCTGGCCTCACAAGACCAGTTTGCCTGACAAAAAGTGTTACGATGCTTTAGTTTTTAGAAAACACCGCATAATTTACTTCACGGAAAAAGAAGTAACTCAATTTTTTACCGACTTCACAAAAAAGGAGGAGGTTCTCAATTCGTCTGTATGTTTTTTTTTTTTTTTTGTGTGTATGTTACGCGATTTCTCCGTCAATTGTGAACGGATACAAATGATTCTTTTTTTAATAGGTAGGATACGTTTCCGAGGTGGTCCCATTTTAATTTTATCGAGATCTGATAAGTATCTCCAGAGATATGGAGATAAATACCTCAAACATAGGAGAATGTACTGGTTTTAGTAGAAGAGTCCCAAGAAGATTATACAAAATGGAGGTTGCTATTGCATACATTTTTGAAGACTAAAATATATGACCTTGAATAATGTTTTTACATCTTTCTTCTCGTTGATTTTGGTTTTTGACAGATATTCTTACGGTAACTGTGAGCGAGATAGAAATAAAGGTGGGGATAATTAATATTTTTTATTTTTTTTAATATCTTATAGGCTAGCATTTGACCACTATCTCACCTGTTGCTAAGTGATGATGCGGTCGAAGATAGAGAAGTGGACTAGAATGGGAACTGGCTCTCAAGGATAACTGCTTGAATACATTAGATGTTTGGCGACAGATTTTCTAACTTGAGGGTGGTAGCTGGCCAGGCGGACACTAGATATGTCCTACCACCATGCGGGGGTTGTTGGTTTCTTAACGATGTTTTCCTTCACTGGAGGGCAACTGTAAGAAGCGCACATATATTTTTCGATAGAAAAATTCATTGGTGGACGGCGGTTTGAACTCGGTACCACGGCATCAAAGCCGACTGTTCTCCCTATTACGCCACCGGGCCCTCAATAAATAATTATATATTAATATAAATAATTTGTCTTCACAGGAATGTTCTACCGGGCAAAGTCTTGTTAGGGTGCAAACTTTTTTAAACACCTAAGATTTTTGACATGACATGACGTTTGGCGAAGATGGCGGCCATTTCAGTCCCGCGACACTGAATACATTATTAAATAACTCAGAATTATGAACGTACTTTGTACCAACCAACACTGCAAAAAAATAATGTACAAGCATAATACCACAGATTATATAATAGTCACTACGTAAATAATACTTTCCGTTGTTAGGTTGGCTACACAGTGCTTTCATAATTCGGGTTTCAACAATATAGGGAAGTGCCTCTTATAACGTAGTAGAGTGATTCAGTACTCTGTTGGCCATATGGCGGCAATTAATGTTAATAATCGCAAATAATACTTTTTAATATTCATTTTGGAATACAATTAGTCCGTGTTATAAAAGTATTTGGAATTATTGTAATAAAATAGACAATTAATGATCGTGTGTGTCAGATGCACAGGGCCATTTTGAACATTGTCCTTTGATACCTTGATGACATCATTATTACTAGTGAATATTTTCACTTTAGCGCGGCATTTAAAGTCAATTTTTTTAGGGTTCCGAACCCAAAGGCCACTTTCTGAGACTTTGTTGTCTGTTCGTCCGTCCATCCGTCCGTCCGTGTGTCTATATGTGCGCACTTTACAGATCTGTATCTTCTTAACCGTTATAGGTACATACTTGAAATTTTCAAAAAGTATATATCCGTCAGTGTATAACGGCCCAAACACGAAATTTAAAAGATACATGTAATTTAATTAAAACTTGTTTTGCACTAAAAAGGGTAAAATAAGTTATTTTTCAAAAAAAATAAAACCGACTTCATAACCACAAACAGGCACTCAAAAGCGAAAAATAAATTACTTAAAATTATTATAAGCGCTACCCACTTATCTATTTGAAGTCGGTGCCAGCTTAGTCTATTGGATAGTAGCTATCTACTATCTATATACTATGCATGTAGTAGTAGTAAGTAGGTACATGTAGGTTAGTAAGTAGGTAGATACATGTAGGGATTTATCTATCTACTACCTATTAGACTTGGCTGGCACCGACTTCAAATAGATAAGTGGGTAGCGCTTATAATAATTTTAAGTAATTTATTTTTGCTTTTGAGTGCCTGTTTGTGGTTATGAAGTCGGTTTTATTTTTTTTGAAAAATAACTTATAAAATAAAACTTTGAGATTTAAAATCCTGCCAATCAAATAAATTCAGACAAAAATCCTGCGGTCTGAAAGCTATTTCCGCGTGCGCTGCATAAACCATTAGTTACACCAAAATAATGTAGTGCGAAATTATTTAACTCACAAAATTCGCAAACAAAAAAATTTGCAATTCCATGTATTTGAAACATTCAAATGACATAGTGTATTTAGAATGCATATTATTAATCATTTGGAAAAATTATAATTTCACCCCAACGGGAAAAAGGCGTGATTGTATGTATGTATGTATGTATTATTAATCATTTGGTTGAAACAACACGGGACCAAAATGCTGTCATGTATTTAGCACAAAGACTATATAAGCATCGCCATTCAACGGGGGAATACAGCCAGCATTTTGGGAACTTTACCTACTGGTAATGGTTTCGTAGACTACATTTAAGTTTTTATTGTTTTTGATTAGGTTTATTTTTTTGTTTATAGTTAGGCAGTTTTAAAGTTATAATAATGTATATGCTATATTTAAAGAGTAAATTGTAAGGTATAAAAAATATATACAAAACTGCAAACCAAGAATTTTTAAATGTTTACCTGAATGCATATTTTAAATAAAACAATAATTCAATATAACTGATCGCCTTTGGTATGTCAAGTAGATAGATGGATCTTCGCTTTTACATTAAGGGCCAGTTTCACCGGTTCCTGATAGCCTTATTACGAACTTATCTGACAGATTTTTGACACATTTTATATGGTGGCATATGTCTGATATTAATCTACCATTTTATCAGGAACCGGTGAAAATGGCCCTAAGTCATTTGAGTGAATCGTTTAAAATTTACCATGACAATAGTAGAACGTGTGTGAGTGTGATGCGTTGCGCGCGGTTTATGCGACCCGAACACGACACAGACATCATAACATCATCATAGCCAGCAGAGTAGGATTAGGACATAAAATACTTAGATAGATAGATAGATAAACACTTTATTGATCACCAGTTACAGAAAGAAAAATGCTTAGAACTAGAAACACATATTTTAAATGGCAGTGTCAATGGGCGGTCTTATCGCTCATAGCGATCTCTTCCAGACAACCATGCACGGAATGGATTATACATTATGGAAGACGGTGATTTCAATATCTTGAATATGCAGAAATGATATATAAATTGATTACACATGAATATATACATACACGTTACTTACATAAAGCCTATTTATATAAAACTTATAATACATACCCTAATAACAATATACAATACATATAAATAAATTAATATAGGACTTTACTTACAGAAGTTATTTACATAATAGTATATACATTAAAATATTTTTTAAACTACCTAACTATAAACAATCTAATAAACCTTAATCAAAATCAATAGAAACTAAAATTTAGTCTAACAATAAATAAATAAATAATAATAAGTAAATAATATATATGCACATACAGATACATGTACAGTAATATAATTACTATATAAACAAGTAGATGACAGAGACCAATAGTTTGTCAATAGTTCATGAAAGATATCCAAAGATTTAATTTTTTCTGATTTCTACAGGCAAGGAATTCCATAACACCACAGCTTCAAAATTAAAGGAACCACTATAGAAAGTTGATTTGTGTGTAGGAATCTTGAGCCTTAAATTTTCTGAGGATCGAAGTGAAGGACGAGACGGGTGTGACTTAATACGCAGGCAAAGCCGCGGGATGCCTCTAGCATCAAATACAACACAACTATCTTTATACAAATAATATCTTTATTGACTTAGTTTTGGTGCACAATATACATATTAATTCCATAGGGATCTCGAACTAGCTGTGTTTCGAGAGCCAATGAAAATAATTATGAAAATCAATCCTGATAAATAAAAACTCAAATTTAAATTGCGTCACACGAACAAGGTGTGTAAAACTTTCACAAAATACGAAAAAGCCGGAAATAACGCAGAATGTCTTATTTGTACTCTCTCGTAGCACTTCAAAAGCCATTTCCCAAAATCTTTACTATCTCATATGAAACATACCGGTGATGTGAAGGCCGGGCAATATGGCGACGTTTATTTTGCTGTTATTCTTGATGCCGCAATATGCGATGATATTAAAGCTTTTACATTATATGAGTGACGCAAACTATGTTGTATTTATTCCTGCGAAAAGAGGGATCTATTAAAGGTCTATACTTCATAGGATGTTGGTTGGATAGGCCTTAACTATGTTAAGTGTTTCAATATAGGGTTCCGCACCTCAAAATAAAAAAAGGAACCCTTATTGGATCACTTTGCTGTCTGTCTGTCTGTCCGTCTGTCAAGACCTCTTTTGCTCAGGAACGCGTAGAGATATAAAGTTGAAACTTATATCAAGTACTCGGATCTACGGTCTCTTTTGGCTGTGAAAAACAAACTTGTAAGTCAACGCTATCAAAAGATATGAGACCGTTTATATCGTTTTTATATATATAAAATATTTCACATATTTTGCGATTTCACGGGGGAATCAAAACCTATAGGATACTTCCCGTTGACCTAGAATCATGAAATTTGTCAAGAAGCAAGGTCTCGAAGCACTTATATAGAAATAAATCCGAAATTGTCACTATATAGTTTAACTAGCTGACCCTGCAAACGTTGTTTTGCTAACACCCAAATATCTTACGGAACCCTATTTTTTTCCAAAATAAAATTTAGCCTATGTTACTCGTGGATACTGTGGCTTTCGAATGGTGAAAGAATTTTTAAAAACGGTCCAGTAGTTTTTGAGCCTATTCATTACAACCAAACAAACAAAGTTTTCCTCTTTATAATATAAAAAAAAAATAATAATATTATATATATATATATATATATATAGTATAGATATAGATAACAGAATAAAAGTGAATTTACCATTCCAAACCATTGCGGTTGGTGCATTACAATTTCTATGGATCGAACTGCAAAGTCAAATTTGTCCTTTAACCTAGTTTGACAAATTTGTACGGAAGCTTCGGTGCGCACGTCCAACTCGCATTTGGCCGTTTTTTTTTCTATATCGAATAGGCTAGCGTTTGACCACTATCTCGCCTGGTGAAGACCAGCTGGAATTGCAATGTCATTCGACTAACTCATGTATCATTTAAATTTCAGCTCAATAAACACAGGGAGATGCGTCGAAAACTTGCAGGATTTTATTACAGACACCGGGACAGGTGAAACTAAATAAAAGCTTGAAAAAATAAGAGCATACACATTACGGGCCTTTATTGCCATCCCGGCAGTCTTTCGCATAAAGGTACATTAAACCGTTCTACCTTAAGCCCAGAATATTAATATATTTTATTAATAAACGCCGAAACACTTCACGACACATTAACCGCGGAGCTTAAGGCGAAATCTATACTATATATATCATAGTACAGTATGGACGAAAAGTGTCGATATTTTTTAAGGTAAATATCTATATAAATTTAATAATAATATAAATCTAGGCGGAGGTCAGATAGCGCGGTAGTATTTGTACCGACTGGTTCACACCAAACACGATCTACGGCGATCAGAAAACAGTAGAAATTTAGATCGCGAACGCGCACGCGGACGCCGGACGCCGCCGTGTGGTCGTACCTTAAGGTGGTACGATTTCCATACAAAAGTATAATGCACAAATATAAGTAAATGGAGGGAAACTTGCACTGAAATCACATCTATTGGTCTTTTATAAGTATTTACGGGTCGGGAAATGTATTTACCTACATGATTAGATTGATTGAGATGAAATTATTTTTAATAATAGTAAAATTCGAGTTAAACCAAAAAAATATTGATTGAGTAATATGTTTATATTGTTCATATAAATCATGTAGATAAATATAATTCCCGACATGTTAAAACTTATACAAGACCAAAAGCTGTGATTTCAGTGCATATTTTTGCTCCGTTTAGTCATATTTGTGCATTATAGTTTTGTATGGAAATCGTACCCCCTTAAGACAAAAAGTTTTATTAAAGCTAGACCTGCTGAGATGTTTTTTTTTTTGCATGACAGACAAGCACTAACCCACATGATGCTATGCGAAGATATGGGTGGGTCAGGGTTGGAATGACTTCAGTGGTCAGCCGATTGCCGGATGATGATAGTCGAATTCAGATATAGAAACTACGATCGTGAGTATTTCTCGCCTGTGGCCCACCGCATTCTGTGGGGACTAGTGACTCTCAAGTGTTATTTCAAAAATAAAAAAAGTCCAACATTTAACTTTAAATTATTAGTCATTATCAGCCAATTTCCGTCCACTGCTGGACATAGGCCTCTCCTATGGCACGCCTCTGAGCTCAATCTTCAGATATTCGATTCCAACAGCTGCCAGCTTGCGTATATCATCGCTCCACCTAGCTGAAGGGCGTTCTACGCTACGTTGCCGAGCCTATGTCTCCACTCTAGAACTCGTCTACCACAACGGTTATCGGTTCTACGATAGATGTGACCAGCGCACTGCCATTTTAGCTTGCTATGTCGCCTTTGAGCTATGTCGATAACTTTGGTTCTCTGTCGGATGAATTCGTTTCGAATTCGATCAGAAAAACTTTATTAGTATAATTATATTATTCAATGATATAATTAGAAATTATTAGTAGCTTAAAATATTTAGCAGGCTTGTTTTCTCTTCTTCTCTTTTTCTATCTCTCCTTTTCAAAACCAGATATTGCTTTTTAAGGTAAAAAGCAATTCCAAAGTACAATTTCATTAAAAAAAGAATAAGCACATTAACTTGCCAACAAGCGCGGCACGACTCAAAATGATTACGAATCCATGTAAATTGCTTCGGGAACAGCCGACAAAGCAATCTAGGGCTTGAATTTATTGGTAGCCTGGATTCGTTTATTGCCGAACACATAATTAGATTACACGCTATAATTCAGCATCGAACAGATACATTTTAGTACCAGTAATAGGATAATATTCAGTATTATTTTTTTAAAGCCCGATTTATAATGCTTAGATGGTTATACAATGTTTAGTGTCCCTCAGACGAGCAGCAGAATACTCAAGTTGAAATCTGTCAATCTGTCGCAAAACATTAAATTTTCCGGAGGCTCTCCATGAGAGGAAGCTCCCATTATAAGCTTAGCGTGTTACCATCCTCAATCGCATCGTCATTTACCAATAGGTGTATCCATACGTACCTTTTCTTAATAAAATGGGAAAGCTGTTGTTACTACAAATTAAGTTTAAGACCATCGTTATACACAGATTATGCAATAAATCTTATCTTATCTTCTACTGCATACAACTCATTATTAAGCTTCACATTTCAATGTTTTTCTCAGGCAAGGGTTGGTCATGTATGAACGTGTATTAACATGCACGTAGAAGTACAAAAGCAAAAGGGCATTTTTGAGGGCCCACTGGCGTAGTGAGAGAATGGTCAGAGGTACCGAGTTCAATCCCCGCCGTGCACCAATGGATTTTTCTAAAGAAAAATGTATGTGCGCTTTTCACAGTAGCCCTCCGATGAAGAAAAACATCGTTAAGAAACCCCCAACCCCCGTATGGTGGTAGGACACTATAATTATAGTTCTAGTGTCGGCCTGGACAACCGGTCGGCCTACAACCCTTAAGCTAGAAAATCTGTCGCCAAACATCTGTGTTCCAGCAGCTATCCTTGAGAGCCAGTTCCCATTCTAGGCCTAGAGTGCTACCATCCTCGATCACATCATCACTTACCAACAGGTGAGATAGTGGTCAAATGCTAGTCTATATGATAATATAATTAAGATAGTTTAAAAACAAAAACAACCGACTTCAATGCCCCGCGAGTCAATTTCAGTAGCAAGTTTGAGACGTTTATCGTCATATCTCTGGAGATACTTATTAGATCTCGATGAAATTACAATGGGACCATCTCGGAAAAACGTACCCTACCGATCACAAAATAATCATTCGAATCGGTTCACAATTGACGGAATAATCGCGTAAAATACACACAAAAAAAACATACAGACGAATTGCGAACCTCCTTCTGGAAGTCGGTTAAAAAATAAACATTTCCGATATCCATACTGCCAACACTCTCCTTTACTATTAAACACGTATAGTCATAATGTTGAGCACAGGTGGACGCAGAATATATAACGCAAGTAAACACTGAGTTGAGTTTTGGGCGGGAACGTGGAAAAGTGTGTGTGAGCTCATTGTATTTTTTCCTAAAACTTGTGTTTTTTCCACGAGTTAATGTGTAATAAATGTGGATTATTAACCATTAAGTGCCGGTGAATGTGTGCGAGTGTAGGGAAACAGCACAATATTGAAAAACATGCTATTTGCGTTCTCACCAAAATTCCACTGAAAATCTTCAGTAAACACCACATCTTTACTGAAGGTTTGACTAAGACTACACTTTTACTTGAAAACTGACCTGAAATGTGACTTTGATCCATCTCTACGACTTAAATTCATAAAATCTTGAAGAATTTCAATACTTGACACTGGCTCAATACACTAATCGTGTGGAGCCATAAAAAACTTAAAAAAAAAACACTGAGTTATTTCCGTTTTCGTCTGATAAAATGTTGCAGCATCGGTGATAAAAATGTCTTAAGAAGATAAATGGAGCTTGGGTACTTAGATTTGTTACATTACGTGTGAATATCGTCTAATCGGGGAATAGGGAATGATTTCAATGCTTCGGAGATAGGGTATCGTTCTGTATTTATATACAGGTGACATTTTTAGGGTTACCGTACCTTAAAAGAAATAAAAACCGGCCAAGTCGAGTTGGACTCGCCCACCGAGGCTTCGTACCAACGTTGGTAAGTACCAATTAAGCTAGACCTTTAAATTGTATGAGCAGTAATATATCTCAGAGGTCTATCTTAATTGGCGTAAACTATGTGTGTATAGGGGATATATATATAGGTGTGTAGGGGACGCTTTTAATTTTCAACTTTTTTTTACTTTTTGAATTTTTCCTTTATTTGTGCTGTAGGAACTTGATTCTTGCCAAATTTCAGGATTCTAGGTCAACGGGAAGTACCCTATAGGTTTTCGAGCCAAAACCTATAGGGTACTTCCGGTTGACCTAGAATTGTCAAGTTTGGTCAAAAGCAAGGTCTTACAGCACAAAAAAATGAAAAATTCCAAAAAATAAAAGAAGTTGAAAATTAAGGTACATTTTTAGATACTTACAAGTTGTTAAACACAATCCAAAATTTTTTATTTTATAATTGGGTAACAAAATCCAATCCACTAATTTCGTCGTATCGATGTATCGAACCGTGGCTTAATTGGCAGAGCACCTGGACGTGTAATCCGGGGGGTGCGGGTTCGAGTCCCGTCGGTACGATGAAATTTTGGATTGTGTTTAACAATTTACAAAAATATAAAGTGTGAGACACTTCAAAGAAACATAATATTTGATTTACGCAGTGCAACATCTCTCGTCGGATTTGAAAACTGTAATGATTTCTTCCGAATGATTAACTTACGTAATAAGTAGTCATAGATGGCGCCACCAATGCATAATTGGGTCAACAAAATCCAATCCACTAATTTCGTCGTATCGATGTATCGAACCGTGGCTTAATTGGCAGAGCACCTGGACGTGTAATCCGGGGGGTGCGGGTTCGAGTCCCGTCGGTACGATGAAATTTTGGATTGTGTTTAACAATTTACAAAAATATAAAGTGTGAGACACTTCAAAGAAACATAATATTTACTTACAAGTTATCGCAAAAATCAAAATTTGCCCATATCTTTTTATCGTGTTGATTCAGGACCTTGATTTTTATACACCTAATAGGGACTTCAGTATCTGGTATAAATTTCAACTTGTTAGGTCCACTCGTTCCTGAGAAAATCAGTGGTGACACACGGACAGACGGACAGACAGACAGACAGACGGACAGACAGACGGGCAGACAGACGGACAGGCAGACGGACAGACAGACGGACAGACGGACAGACATACAGACAGACAGACAGACAGACAGACAGACAGACAGACAGACAGACAGACAGACAGACAGACAGACAGACAGACAGACAGACAGACAGACAGACAGACAGACGGACAGACGGACAAGAAAGTGATCTTATAAGGGTTCCTTTTTTTACCTTTTGAGGTACGGAAAAGGAAAAGGAAAAAGGAACCATTAAAAGATCACTTTGTTGTCCGTATGTCTGTCTGTCTGTCGGTGCATCTGTCCATGTGTCCGTTTGTCAAGCCCTTTTGTCTTCGGAATGCGTAGAGGTATCAAGCTTAAACGTACACTTTTAATACTTGATCTACGGTATCTTCCAGCTGTGAAAAAAATCAAACCTCTAACGCAATCAAAAGATATTACCGTCATTTCGCATTTTTGCATATTTTGCGATTTCACATGAGAATCAAAACCTATACTTTTCGTTGACCTAGAATCATGAAATTTGGCGAAACAAGATCTTGAACCACTTATATAGGAATAAATCTGAAAATTATAAATATGTAGTTTAATAACAATAATTAAGATAGTTTAAAAACTGAAACAACCGACTTCTATGCCCCGCGAGGCAATTTCAGTAGCAAGTTTGAGACATTTATCGTCATATCTCTGGAGATACTTATCAGATCTTGATGAAATTACAATGGGACCACTTTGAAAACGTAGGGTACCGATTACTAAAATAATCATTCAAATCGGTTCACAATTGACAGAGTAATCGCGTAACATACCCAAAAAAAAAAACACACACAGAGGAGAACCTCCTTTTTGGAAGTCGGTTGAAAAGAAAGTTAATTTATTATTACAAACTTATTATTTTTTATGGATTGAACTACAAATTTATGTTGTCCATTAACCTAGTTTGAAAAATTGGTACGGAAGCCTCGGTGGGCGAATCCAACTCGACTTGGCCCGTTTTATTTATACTTTATAGGCTAGCGTTTGACCACTACTTATCTCACCTGGTGGTAAGCGATGATGCGGTCGAAGATGGTGAACACGCTAAGCCTAGAATGCGCTGTCTATTAAGGGCTATGTGCTGCAAGAACACCGTAAAGATATGGCAGCAGATTTTCTCCTTAATAATACTTAATTGCTACCAGTCAGGCGGAACATTAATATACTAATGCTTCTCCCACATGTGGACGAACACCCGTGCTAAGATTTGAACCGTCTACCTCTCGCTTAGCTATCTATTCTTTACGCCAAGGAGCACTCCTTTGGACTAGCGATTTAAAATTAGGTATATACAGTTTGTAAATGGTGATGGTAAATTAATTAATAATTTTGAACCCTTAAAATAATCTGCCAATATTGTCAGTGTTGTGTGTCGCAATGGCAATTTGATAAAATTAAAAAAAATTAAATAGTCTGAGGGTAGTTTTCAACGAACTCTCCTATAAATAGCAGTGCTGACACTCACAACATTCAGTCGTCTCGTGACCACGATCAATGCAACTTGGTCGAAACGTCGAGTTAAATAATAAACAAAGCTGGCCAAGTGTGAGTCAGCATCGCGTCTCTTATCGCACACTTAGGGAGGGTTCCGTACAATACGAAACATAACAGAGTTTCAACCTCATATATTTGATTAATTAATATTACCAAGAATCATTGGTTTGGTCGCGATCTAGAAAGATCTAGAAGCTCATTTACTAGCGCCATCTATGTCATTTTGCCGAAACTAATTAGATAGATGGCGTTTATTTCGAGTGAAGCTGGAGTTTTTAAACTATCTTAATTATATTATCATATAGACTAGCATTTGACCACTATCTCACCTGTTGGTAAGTGATGATGTGATCGAGGATGGTAGCACTCTAGGCCTAGAATGGGAACTGGCTCTCAAGGATAGCTGCTGGAACACAGATGTTTGGCGACAGATTTTCTAGCTTAAGGGTTGTAAGCCGACCGGTTGTCCAGGCCGACACTAGAACTATAATTATAGTGTCCTACCACCATACGGGGGTTGGGGGTTTCTTAACGATGTTTTTCTTCATCGGAGGATCTACTGTGAAAAGTGCACATACATTTTTCTTTAGAAAAATCCATTGGTGCACGGCGGGGATTGAACTCGGTACCTCTGACCATTCTCTCACTACGCCAGTGGGCCCTCAAAAATGCCCTTTTGCTTTTGTACTTCTACGTGCATGTTAATACACGTTCATACATGACCAACCCTTGCCTGAGAAAAACATTGAAATGTGAAGCTTAATAATGTGTTGTATGCAGTAGAAGATAAGATAAGATTTATTGCATAAACTGTGTATAAAGATGGTCTTAAACTTAATTTGTAGTAACAACAGCTTTCCCATTTTATTAAGAAAAGGTACGTATGGATACACCTATTGGTAAATGACGATGCGATTGAGGATGGTAACACGCTAAGCTTATAATGGGAGCTTCCTCTCATGGAGAGCCGCCGGAAAATTTAATGTTTTGCGACAGATTGACAGACTTGAAGCTGACTGTGAAGACTGAGGAAGCTGGAGGCGAATTGCTCGTATTGTGAAATATATTATACCTACTTCTGAATAGTGAGTTGTAATTTGGTCAGTGGATTGCTTAATATTATGAAGCTTTATAATGTAATTACAGTCACTAACTATAAGTACGTGAGCCTATTTCTTTTCGGTAATATCGCTTAAAAACTAAAAAAGGACCGACTTCAATGCCGCGATATTCATTTTCAGTACCAATTTTGAGATGTTTATCTCAATATCTCTGGAGATACTTATCAGACCTCGATAAAATTATCATGGTACCACACTTGAGATATCTCCTTTAGAACAAAAAAATACTCGTAATAATCAAAATCGGTTCATAAACACGTTTTTTGTGTGGGGACCTCCTTTAATTTTTAACTTTATTTTGTTTTTAGTATTTGTTGTTCTAGCGGCAACAGAAATACACCATGTGTGAAAATTTCAACTGTCTAACTATCACGGTTAATGAGCTATAGCCTGGTGACAGACGGACAGACAGACAGACAGACAGACAGACGGACAGCGGAGTCATAGTAATAGGGTCCCGTTTTACCCTTTGGGTACGGAATCCTAAAAATTAATGTTTTAAGCGCAAGTCTCGTATTTTTATATTTATAACTAATAATTTTGAGTCTCTGAATTTACACAATCTATTTAGATTGGTGACTGCCTGATAAGACAGGACATAATTGTAGCAGTTTTTTAAGGATTTGAATATAACAGATATAAGTCATGTAGTTATTTTTTATACTCAGATATTTGTCGAGGTTTTGAGACAATAAATCAAAAATATTTAAAGTTCAGAAACTTCATTTCAGTTATTGCAGGCATCGCGATTTAAGTTACGGGTAGTTACGAGTACAACTAGTTTGTGACATATATTCATGTGATGAATATGAGAGTTTATATTTTTTTCATAATGCCTGCCTTAGCCCTTATCAATAGCAACTTATATTTTTTAACCGACTTCAAAAAAAGGAGGAGGTTTCTCAATTCGACCGTATATATATATATATATATATATATATATATATATATATATATATATATATATATTATGTTTGTTCGCGGATAACTTTGTCGTTTATGAACCGATTTTGATTATTACGAGTATTTTTTTGTTCGAAAGGAGATATCCCAAGTGTGGTACCATGATAATTTTATCGAGGTCTGATAAGTATCTCCAGAGATATTGAGATAAACATCTCAAAATTGGTACTGAAAATGAATATCGCGGCATTGAAGTCGGTTCTTTTTTAGTTTTTAAGCGATATTATCGAAAAGAAATAGGCTCACGTACTTATAGTTAGTGACTGTAATTACATTATAAAGCTTCATAATATTAAGCAATCCACTGACCAAATAACAACTCACTATTCAGAAGTAGGTATAATATATTTCACAATACGAGCAATTCGCCTCCAGTTTCCTCAGCCATTCCTACATACAAGTGCTCATATAATTTTTATACGCCGGAGCGTCTTTTCTACTATTTACGTCAAAATAAAAGGTCTATAAGAAAACAAAAGCCGTATTAACCCTCCATACGTAGAGCCCTAAAGCCTCCGCGTAGAGAAAAGGAATAGAGAGACGTAAAGGTATCCAAGTGGGCGCCCCGGACCGGCGTAAACTGGAATAAAGCGGCGAAAACGAGCCTAGTTAAGGCGAGGGTAGAAAATAAAAATATTTCTTAAATATACATTGCTTTTTATTAGCTTCACCTGTATGTTTATGTTTGTATGTTTGTAACCGACTTCTTTGGGCGCGATTTTGACCCACTTTAAACGGCCAGACAAACTTTGTAGATTTATCGAGGACCGATGACAATACACTAATTTGATAAAAAATTATTCAATTTTTAACTAAAAAGTAGAAAATAAATAATAGTTAAAAACAACTAAAAACACGCTTTTTACAAAAAACCGAACTAAAAAATAGAAAATAAATTTTAATAAATTTAAATTAAGAATAGTGTTAAACATTTCAATAAATATAAATTAATAATAGTGTTAATAAAAAAAAATATTTAAAAAAAAGCGTGAGGTGCATGGTGTCAATAGTTATAACTATTTTATTGACAGATATGAGTAGAGTGATTTATCATTTTGATAATATCTTAAAAGCACCCCACGCTTTTTTTAAATATTTTTTTTTTTAATTCACACTATTATTAATTTATATTTATTGAAATTTTTAACACTATTCTTAATTTAAATTTATTAAAAAATTATTTTATATTTTTTAGTTGCGTTTTCTATAAAAACGTGTTTTTTAGTTTTTTTAAACTATTATTTATTTGACAATAATTTTAAACTCTATCTCACCAGATGTTAAGTTATGTGAACGTCAAGGCCATCCTCGTTGTTGATGAAGGCCAGTTCATCGACAACACGGATATAGTGAGAAGACTTTAAAGGGTAAAAGCCGAGTTACTTCAGTGATATTTGTCTAAGACAATATAAGTGTAGTTATAGTGAATGTTGTATGTAAAAGAACACAAGAACAAAGTATCTTCCCCATTTATTCAAGAGACATTGAGAAAAGTGTTAATGGACATATTCTTAGTAATATCCTAATAGCAAATTAAGCAATTAAGTTAAAATCAAATAACTTATTATAGTCTAGCTAGTAATATGGCTAAATAGGTTAATTTGTAACAGCAGTGAGGCATCTACGCTAAGTAGATAAATCACTTCAACAAAAAACCTGAATAGTATAGTATATTATAGAATAGTAAATAATGACTCTTAATCGTCTCTGCATGCTGTATTAAAAACTTAGAAAAAAGCGACGTCTGCACTCTAGACACAGAGTAGGCCGCATGTTTAAGCTTTCTCTCTCTCTCTCTCTCTCTCTTTCTCAACAATTGACTCAATAGCCACTGGAACTTGAGGTGGTTGCTAAATGACTTCCGGTTTCCGTCTTCTCGATATAGGTTAACTTACGGACGTGTAACAATATTTTATTATTTTTGTGTGTTTATTTATGTATGTGTGTGTTTATCTGTAGCATCGTAGCGACCAAACGTATGAGTCTTAATCGAAAGTGTTCTTAGCTTTGATTCATGAAAATTCATTCAACCGTTTAAGAATATGAGCTTTTTTATTTGGGCTCATTAAAAATGGTCTCAATAAACTGATTACACACAGATCAATCAGGTGGTTTAAAGTTTTTAATTTAAGTATTATTATAATATATGTTTGTTTCTGTTTTTGAGCATCTCTTAAACATTTCAACCGATTGATAATGATTATAAAAACTACCGACTATTGTACTCACTATCAAGTTGTCGACTGTCTCGACCAAGGTTTCGTTATGTCCGATGCACTTCCTCGGGAATTTACGCCGCTGCAAGATTTATTGTGTGTAGCGATTAATCCAAAGCAGTACATAAACTGAAAGCCCCTAAATACTACGAGGATGATTTAAGTAAATAAATAAATAAATTATGTCCAATATTGCTTCGCCCTCAGTCCCAATCTCAGTCCCAGCTCTGTAAGTTAGTACTGCTTCGCCTTAACTCAGTCCCAATCCCAGCTCTGTCAGTTTGCCCTCGCTCGCAGCATTCACACTCTACACCGACCACTTCAGCACATCTTTTCAGTGAGCGCCTGACGTTTCACATGTATCTATGTTTCTATTATCATGGAATGATTTGGATAGAACGTTACGTCACAGAGCAGATAATAATACTACGTAGTAACGTTACGACATACTTGGTATATTGAGGAATACAGTTTGGGAATTTTTCTTTGTGGTGGATTTATTCGTGTCGAATCAGTTTTATTTATCTATCAAACATTTTGCAAACATGTGCGAAAATACCCCCAATTCTTTAAAAAGAAGATAAACGGTCCTAGAGGACACTCAACAGGATACAAACACGGTTTAGTTCTGCCAAGTTCTAAGCTTAAAATTCATAGCACCGGCCCTAATAATATGGCTGTTAATATTTATAACAAACTCCCAGACGACATTAAAAGTGAACAAAAAGAACAAACATTTATAAAAAAACTAAAATCTTTTCTGCTGAATAAAGCATTTTATACGATAAATGTTTTTTTTTAATTCATGATAGTCAAGCGTTTGACCACTAGGTATCTCATCTGATGCTAAGTGACGAATGACGATGTTTTGATAAAAAGGTGAATAATTAATAGATCGGACCGCTTGCTCCCAGCATTTGCTTATGCCCTATCAGGACCATAATGTTGACTTTTAATTCAATTTTATTGTACACCTTACTATTTTACATTATGATTGCAAATAAATTATTAAGTATTAAAAAATATGTTATACAAAAAAAATTGCGACATAATACACAAATCAAACTGGCCAAGTGCGAGTCAGTGTCGCGTCTCGCATCGCACACTTAAGAGCGTACGCGGGCTTCAGTTTTCCATACAAACGTATTCCCCTGTTTCCTCCCTGGAAAATGGTTCTGTAGCAAAATTTGTTTCTACAAAAAATCAAGATCTGCTGTAGCTATGCCCCTATTATTTGCTTTTTTTGACCATGGAAAACTGCACCCCGCGTTCCCTCTTAAGGAAGGTTACGTACTACAGTACAATACGAAACATAACAGAGTTTCAACATCCTTTTGACCAGGTAGAGCGACGACATTCGCAAAGCGGTGGGCAGTGACTGGAAACAAGGAGCCAAACATCGGGCTCAGTGGCGTGTCTTGGGGGAGGCCTACGTCCAGCAGTGGACTTATACCGGCTGATGATGATGATGATGATGATGATTATGAACCTCCTTTTTGATTTACTGTTAAATTGTTTGATTATAAACCCCTACCCCCAATCACTGTACATGTTTGTCCCAATCGTTGATTCAGTGAACCGAGCAGCACTGCACACCGACAATTAATTACGCTGAACAACTAATGTAAACTAACTAACTAAGTTAATCACGAGACTATCAATTATGCACAGTGGACATGACTTTAGCACGGTAATGTAATGTAGATAACTAGCGACCCGCCCCGGCTTCGCACATGTAGAGCTTAAATTATTGTATCAGTTTATTGCGTCGAGGAATAGGGAATATGCGTGATTTTTTAAAATATTTTTATTTCACTCATTACATCCATTTACCATAGTAAAAAATGTAATAATACTCAAAGTGTTCAAATTAAGCTATAAAAAAATAGTTTTAGCATTTTTAAGTTGCTTGTGAGCATACATTTGTGAACGCACGCATATTTGAAATTCAATAAATATGTGAAACAATTGTCATTACTGACAGTATTTGACATTTTAGCATTTAAAAAATATAAGGTGTCTAAACGCCGCCAAATTTACGCTTTCCTTTGTGACGTCACAACATACCACACTGTCCTCGCAGATTAAATCTTTGTAATAGAAATAGTATGTATTCTTACAACAGTATACTATTTTTATGACAAAGATATAGTCTGTGGTGACAGCAGTGTATCTTGTGACGTCACTTTCTAGTTGAAAAGTGGTGATATGTTTTGCTAATAAAAATTTCCCACGCTTGTTTTGCATTTTTCATTTATTATTTTAACTAATTTAACAACGGGTGAGAAAGTAGTCAAACGCTAGCCTATAAGATACAAAAAAAAACGACATCTTCAATAATCGTCATATTTCAATTATTTTCATCAAACGATTAATTGAGATCTGATGCATATCTCTAGAGATATTAAGATAAACATCTCAAACTTGCCACTGAAACTTACTCGCGCGGCATGTGAAGTACTTGTAGTTATTTTAGTTTTTAAACAATCTTAATTATTATAATGACTTTTTCGATATTTAAGAAACGAAGCAACGTTAGTTTTTTTTCATTTACACCGTTGGTTACACCAGACGTGTATCATCCATCAAAAATAATGGTAACACCGTAGTAACACATTCAGTTACAATACGCCTTAGAAAGGATAATCCATCAAACAATAATTGACTGCTTCATCACGAAATGTCATTCGAACGATGTCATGGCAAACCTTGATCCGAGCGGAATGATTAAATAATTTATGTTAATGAAAGAAAATACTTGTACTTTAATTATAAAGGTACGAAAGCCTGTAAAAGTTTCATAATATTATCGGTTCATAAGTTAATATGTAGGTATAGTTCTAAGCGGAAAGTATCGTTTGCGCGATGTAGGTTCTTATACATTTAGGCAATATTGACAAGGAAAACTGGTACAACTTACTCCAGCGCCATCTAGATTCTTTTATACTAATTAAGTTTAAATGGTAAGCCTATATTTCTAGCTGAATACTCAAAGATATAGACGGATGGATGAATGTTTTTCATGCAAGAACGGGTGAACGGATATGAATAAAATTTGGCATAGGGATACTATTTAACATGGATTAACAAAAAGGTTACTTTCAAACGCGGGCGAAGTCATGGAACGTACCTAGTTCATTGATATTTATGAAAGAAAATACTCGTTCTTTCATTATGAGTTGACGAAAGGCTATTACATAATGCTGTCGGTATATGTGTATAGCACAGAACAGCTTTCTAAGTAAAGTAGGTTTGCCACATTGTCAGCTGATCAGACGTGAAATTTTTTTGGTAGAGAACTTATTATTATTAGAACCGTTGCAGTGCAATGCACTATATCCTATTATTTTAAGAAAATAGACATGCAAGACGCATGCCTCATAAGCTTACCCCAAACTGTAGTTCGCAAACCTCTGCATTGCCGTAATTTTTGCCGTAATAATTGCCGCAACTCAGCACTATACTCGTTAGAATGTGATAATTAGATGTTAAGATACACTGGCCTAACACATGGCCCTTCATAACAAAAAAAGTTTTCATTTTTAACAATTCCTATCAACAGATTTTTTTTGTTGACAAATTTGTCCATAACGCTTCTAATCCTATTTGTCCGCCGCGTCGCCGTCATAACACGAATTCACCAAAAATTCCAAAATAAAATTAATCGAGCGATTGCTCGGATAGTCCGTCATCGACAGTTAACTACCTCCCCCGCCCGCTCCCAGCTATCTGGGTTAAAGTCGTTAGCGCATAGATTTACGTAGGGTTGCCACAAGGGTTGGGAGATAAGCTAAATCCGAATGTTGGCCTGTTAATGGCGAATTGGCCGTTGTGACTTGTCTTTATGCGTTTGATATGCTACTTGTGACAGAATGAAACACAAGGCCTTTAGGCAAGTCGCTTTTATATCGGTATATACATCCGACGCATTTCATTATAATAGTATCAAATAATAATTATTTGTTGCATCTTCGTGTGTTCCTGTTCAATCTATAGGCTAGTAGGGTAAGGGTCAGTCACATCAAGACGCGACGGGACGCGGTTCGCATGATTTAAGATAGAAATGCAAAATTAAACTCTATTTACTACACAAAAAGGTAAGCCACGCGTTGCGTCGCGTCGCAGTGTCAGTAGGTGGTTATTGGGTGTTCTACTCCAGCCACATCTGTTGATTAAACGATATACCCAACTGCGGTCGCTCCGCTTGCTGCGCTCACTTGTTGCAGTTGGGTATATCGTTTTATCAACAGATGTGGCTGGAGTAGAACACCCAATAACTAAAAATTGATTATCTCTCGCCACTTGTGTTTTAGAACTCTCAAAACCTCCGGTGTAATAATTTTGATCGACGTGTTTTAGAACTCTCAATGACCCCGGAGTAATAGTTTTGATCAACTGTGTTCGTAACACATACGGTTGGATACTGTATTTTGCTATAAGTCTGATTTAGATAAAAACAGTCTATATTTTTATGTCTTCCCATTGCAAAATAGTCGCGCATATTATTTTGATTCTCACACGCTACGTCATCGAATATAGTTATTGGGTTACATTTTGCTGCCTCTGGAGTAAGAATCTCTTCATTTTCATGATACTTTGAAAAATAAACACCAGGAATCATTCGTAATACCTGTTCCAAATACATGTATCTCGGTTGATAAAGAGTTTTTGAATAAACATAAACATTTTTAAATTGCAAACCATTTTCATGTAAGATGAGTCCGATAGCCAAATCCACATCCACGTTTTTCCACAGTTTGACGGGCCACATATTATACATCGTATTGTATTTGGTAAAAGCTTTCCATGACGAAAACTGCGTTTTTCAGAATTGATATTTATATTTTCGAATTTTAATGATATTGGCTGCTTAACGGACTTCATTGCAAGAGCGCTTTTCGCAGAATGATAAATAATGTTTAGTAACCAAATTAATAAAAATTATATATTTCACCGGAGGCTTTGAGAGTTCTAAAACATGTTGATCAAAATTATTACACCGGAAGCTTTGAGAGTTCTAAAACACAAGTGGCGAGAGATAATCAATTTTTAGTTATTGGGTGTTCTACTCCAGCCACATCTGTTGATTAAACGATATACCCAACTGCAACAAGTGAGCGCAGCAAGCGGAGCGAACGCAGTTGGGTATATCGTTTAATCAACAGATGTGGCTGGAGTAGAACACCCAATAACCACCTACTAGTGTCAACTGACCCTAAGTCTTTTTATGTTTTTAACATAAAGGCTAGAGTTTGACCACTATCTCACTTGTTGATAAGTGACGATTTGGTTGAGGATGGTAACACGCTATGCCTAGAATACAAACTGGCTCTCAAAGACAGCTCTCGGAACACATTAGTTGTTTGTCATAGAATTACCATCTGGAGGGTGGTAGCCCACCAGACACTACTAAATAGTGTCCTACTAACATGCGAGCTTGTAAGAATTAGTTGATAACGTCTATTTTTCGAGCTTTATTTTACACAACATTCATTATTGACAGCCCTAAGCGTAGTGACCGATGGCAGTTAACTTAGCTTTAACCGGACGTTAGCCGGCAGTTAACCGAGACACCAACATGTTTTAGGATTAAAAACTGGATATTTCTGGAATTAATCAAATATCGACCAAAAAATACAAAAATTAGGTATCGTTTAATAACAAAAAAAGGTTATTTTACTATATATAGGTTATTACAAACTTATTATTTGCGGTTGTTGCAATACATTTTTTTTTGGATCGAACTGCAAAGTTAAGTTTGTCCTTTAACCTAGTTTGACAAATTTGTACGGAAGGCTCGGCGCGCGAGTCCAACTCGCTCTGGCAACTGGCCAGTTTTTATTGCTTCTGAGTTGTACGTGTAAAGACCGAAAAAAATAAAATTGAGTTCGAAAGATTTTAAAAATCACTTGACGCTGCGAAATCATTTTGACCGTGACAGCGCATTATTAGTAAGCTTACATGAGTAAAAAAGCTACTTTTACCGAAGTCCAGTTTTCCAATTGCAAAAAAAAATACAAGCCTTTTTTTCAGATTCAGATTCAGATATTTATTTGCATAAAATACAGGTTTATAACAACATCGAAAAATACAATATAAGTCCTTATCCGTATTTTGCCATTGGTGGCGTGCAAATCTTTAAAAAGGAAATTATAAAATCAAAAATACTATTATATTTATCCAATGGTACATAAAAATTCCATTATAACAATTCGGTCAATATTTCATAAATTCGTCAAATCTTTTTAATTATTACTATTTTCAATTTATATTATATTAACTTACAAATATTCAAACATGTCACCATTTTTTATTTATATCTAAAAATTCATTCACCGTATAAAATACTTCTTTACATAACCACTCAAATATCTTTTTCTTGAATACTGGTAATGGTAGAGATTTAAAACTATGTGGCAACTTATTAAAAACTTTGATCGCCATGGAATAAGTGCCAATTGATGTTAAGTGTTTCCTTACTTTTGGGTACACAAGTTTATCAGGAAAACGACTGTTGAAATTAGAAACCTCTCTAAATTTTGTGAATAACTGTGGATACTTTTTAACCAAAATACTAAGCTCGTAAACGTACATACTAGGTAGGGTGAGTATACCAATCTTAGGGAATAGTTCGCGACATGAGTGCAGAGGCCCCACACCACATAGGGCACGCACACATTTTTTTTGAGCTATAAATGCTTTATTTACCCAAACACTGTTTCCCCAGATTATTAAGATTTTAATCTCCTCTTTGAGGTTTTTGAAGGGACATACTTCTATTTACAATTTGTTGGTCAAAAAAAGAAAATGATAGGGGCGTAGCTACAGCAGACCTTGATTTTTTGTAGAAGCAAACTTTGTTCTAGAAACATTTTCCAGGGAGGAAACGGGGGAATACATTTGCATGGAAAAGTGCACCCCGCGTTCGCTGTTAACATAATGAGACATTTTGTCGGTACACAAGGTGCAGTCATGTATCCTCGGAACGTCTTGTGCTGCAAGGCTGGCAGATGGCATTATGGCTTTTAATTCAAGTGGCAATATTTCAATGGCTAGGGCGTCGGCATGGCGATCGAAGGTCGTGAGTACGATCCCCACCCAATGCACTATCAACATGAACCCACTCCAGATACAAGCATTTAAGCTTAGTTGGAGGGGTTAATAAGACTAACAGTAATATGCAACACACATTAACCCCTCCAACTGCTAGTAAGCTTTTTTCAATATAAATCTAATAATAATAACCTAGGCTTCGATTTTTTATTTATTTTGGTAATACAAATAAACTGACCAAGTGCAAGTCGGACTCGTACTCGTAGGGTTCCGTACCACACTACAGTATTTTATAAGATCATAAATCATAAGAGCAAAAAATACCACTAAAATTTTTGATAAAATCATCACAGGTGTCACATTATAATGTGACTGTAGGTATACCTACAGTATCGTCCGGTATTAGTCCAGTGCTGGACATAGGTCTCTCCTATAGGACGCCAATAAGCTCAATCTTCAGCTGTCTTCCAACTGCTACCAGCCACCCTGCTAACACCGTCACTACACTTAGCTGGAGTACCACTTATTAAACCACCAATTCACTATAATTCACAATATAAACAGCAAAATAGATAAGCTTAATCACATGTAAAATTAACTTTATAATTAATAATAATTTAAAGAATTAACAAATTATACACTTCTCATGAATCACTCTGTCTATTGGTGAAAACCGCATAAAAATCCGTTCAGTAGTTTTTAAGTTAATAGAATAAAATAGAAATGTTTTTATTGTGTAAAACTGTGTACACAGTTTAGGTCTTAAATTTTAAATATTCTCCCTACAGCTTGGCCATTCCAGACTAAAAATTAATTTAATACAAAGCTTATCGAGAACTGACGATTCAGATTCGAGGTATTAGTATATGTACTATAAATAAAATACTAGAACAGTAAAAAAGAAATTGCGTATATCATATCTTAAGGATTTTTTAGTCAAATAAAAACTTGACAGCGTACTAACCCTGGCTGGCACAGATATAATCAAGGGCAGTACGAGTTATCAGATGACGTCACATGACTCGCCCTTGACGTGACGCGTGGTGTCTGACATTAGTCTGTAACCAGCTTAAATAAATTAATTATTGGAGCCTATTTCAGGCGATCCTGAAGTTCAGACGTGCTTGCTTGTGATTATTTTGTTAATGGCTATATTTTGAATCGAAGTGATAGAAAATCCACAGGTTATCCACAGTTCCTGATGACTTTTTACCAAAAAAGAAGCTTATCACCATTTGATAGAAAATCTGCCGCTATAGCTTAACCTTGTACCTTGTTGACTATCTTCGACTACATCATTGCTTACCACTTAGATATTCTTCAAACGCTAGCATATCAGATAGATAAAAAAGAAAACCCGTGCCAGTTTCCATTCTCGGCCTAGCGTGTTTACCATCTTCGACAGCATCATCACTTACCAACAAGTAAGATAGTGGTCAAACGCTAGCCTATAAGAAAAAAAATAGCAAGGTTGCAATAGCAGCTGAATAGATTTAAACTAAATTTGGCATACAAAAAGCTGATTGTCGTGACAAGTCCTTTATATTCTAAGTAATAATTGTGATTAATATGACAGGGCAAGGAAGATCTTAAAACAACATCTTTTTAGGGTTCCGAACCCAAAGGGTACCAATGGAACCCTATTACTGAGACTCCGCTGTCCGTCTGTCTGTCTGTCTGTCTGTCTGTCTGTCTGTCTGTCCGTCTGTCACCAGGCTGTATCTCATGAACCGTGATAGTTATACGGTTTAAATTTTCACAGATGATGTATTTCTGTTGCCGCTATAACAACAAATACTAAGAACAGAACAAAGTTAAAAATTAAAGAGTTTGAAACAAAAAACGTGTTTTTTACGAAACGATACGATACGAAATTAATTCACCTCGACGAAGCTAGATGGCAGCACAGGAAAAATTAGCACGCGCTAGCGTTTCATTTGTTAAATTTGTAGGCCTCGGTCGATTTGTATACTAAGTTGGTGTAGTGTACAGTATTGAATAATATATCTTCAATTTTAGTACTGAAAGAGCTTCAATTAGCTAGCTAGAATCAGTAGAAAGTTAGTCGTACGAACACTCGGTCTTCCAAAAATGTAATAATATTAATTACCTTTGTGTTAATATTTACTTAGTTGGTGTTAGAAGTTCGTGGCGTTCGGACTTCGGAAATTCGGAACCCTCCGTGTGCGGGACAAAAGTCTGACTCGCCCTTGGCCAGTTTTATTTAAGACATCCGTTTTCATTACTGGAAATGTCATGACACAAAACATCAAAATTGATAGAAGACCTACCAATCCATCAATATTCTGGTGTGATATTCTCTGATATTGTAGATAATGTACCCAAAGGATAATCGTTCGTCATTTTCTCAGATATTCTTTTATTTTCCCTTCATCGTGTAATAAAGACATTAAGGGTTCATTGCCAGAGGCGTTGAATTTTTAACTCAAGTATCTTGTTTCGTGCAAATGGGTATGTAATGGCGTGAAAATGCATTTGGGAATACGAGGCGTATAAGGGAATATATATATACGAGTATATATATATGTCGTGTAGGCTGGAAGCTGTGAATCGAGGAATATTTCCGTTGTAATAGTCTATTCAAAGCTGTCTTTAAGATTGTGCTGAATATCATGTTGCAACTAAGAATTCGTTTTGTTAATATAAATAAACGACTTATTATATTTTTAACCCCCAATGCAAAAATAATGGGTGTTATAAGTTTCACGTGTATATCTGTGTATATGTGTGTCTGTCTTTGGCATCGTAGCGCTTAAGCGGATAAACTGATTTAGATTTAGTTTTTTGTTTCATTGGTGTTTTAATCAAGAGTGTTTAAAGCTTTGATTCATGAAAATCTGTTCAGCCGTTTTAAGACTATGAGCGTTTTTAACAGACGAAAAAAAAACGGATGGGGTTATTAAGTCGACGCGTATATATATTTTTTTTCTAGATGATGACGCTATGAGATATAATCATACTGTATAGGTCTGTCACATGCGCGCTGTTACGCAGTGCAACATCTCTCGTCGGATTTGAAAACTGTAATGATTTCTTCCGAATGATTAACTTACGTAATAAGTAGTCATAGATGGCGCCACCAATGCATAATTGGGTTAACAAATGCAATCCACCAATTTCGTCGCAACGATACTTCGCACCGTGGCTTAATTGGCAAAGCACCGGAACATGTTATTCCGGAGGTTGCGGGTTCAAGTCCCGTCGGTACGATGAAATTTTGGATTGTGTTTAACAATTTAGTATAAGATATTATAAGTTGGTATCGAAAAGCTTAGGTACTGTCTACAATGCACAATCCGGCAGCACGACATCGGCTAACTAGGGGTGCGGGTGTTCACAGGTGACGTCATCGGCAGATCGGATCGTGTACACGCGGCTTAGAACTCATTAGTTGCTGATAATGATTGAGCGCAAAAGCGGCGATTGAGGAACGTAAAGTTATTTTAAGCGTTTTATTAACTGCTCTGACCAAGCGAGGCCCATGTCATTATAATCAACATATAAAATCTCTCTTGTAAATGCCCTCCTTCTACCGATCATTGATTATGCTGACGTTTGTTTTGTGGATCTCAACTCAGATCTTTTGAATAAGTTAGACCGCCTTCTGAACACCTGTATTAGATTTATTTTCTGTCTTCGTAAATTTGACCACGTTTCTGAATATCGAGCTAAACTTAATTGGTTACCAATACGCGAACGAAGAAACGTGAGAATTGTCTGCCTGCTCAACTCGATTTTAAAAGAACCAAACTCTCCAAAATACCTTCAAGCCGGTTTTCAATTTCTCACCGACACCCACTTGCGTCAGCTGAGGTCCGATGACAATTTGATACTATATAATCCTTATCACTCTTCTTCCTTTTTAGAAAACTCTTTCTCTGTCAAAGCTGTAAAACTTTGGAATGAACTTCCTGTGGAAGTTAGGCAAGTAAACTCAAAACAAGTTTTTAAGATGAAAACCCGTGAGCACTTTTTAAAGAATATTTACCCATAGTTTCTCTTTTTGTTAGTATGTATATTCTACTGTATTTCAGTAGTCATAGTTACTTTTTTATGTAATTGTATATATTGTATTATGCGTATATAATTTATATATATATAAATATATATATATATATATATATATATATATATATATATATATATATATATATATATATATATATATATATATGTATCAATATTAATCTATTCGTATCTGTTTGTATATATCTATAACATATGTATTAATTATTTTAAAATATTATAAATTAATTTTTGGAATAATTTGCTTTCTCTCTGTTGTAATTTACTGCGCCGCCACTATTTTTTCTGCACCTCCAGGATGACTGGTAGAAAATGCTATTCTAGCATTAAGTCCTCCGTGTACAATTTTTGTGTGTGCAAAAGTATAAATAAATAAATATAAAGGTACGGACACACGGCAGCGTCCTGCGTGCGCGATCTACGAGTATGCCGCGATCAGATAGCGCAGTAGTATTTGTACCGACTGGTTCACACCAAACGCGATCATAAAACAATTGAAAAGTACAGAGATCGCGCCCGCAGATCGCAAGACGCCGCGGTGTGGCCTCACTTTGGTCCATTTATCTAGTCGATTTTTCACTTTTTTTGAAGACTTCTTTTTTTAGCATGGTGGTAGCACACGCTGGGTATCCATTAGTAATAAATAAGGTTAAAGATTAACAACATCCGCACTCGGCGTCTGTCAGCAAGCCATTTAGCACAGTAAGTATACAAGAGGTCAAACTTACAAATCGTATTAAGAATAAAATAAAACAATCCAAAACTGAATTCCTTGACGTTGGTCATAAAGCATGCCGAACTGAAGCAGAATTGGGCCGGTCATATTTTATGCCGCATCTCGGACGATCTGCATACAGAGTCAGTTTCATAGAACCTTAATAAACTAAGCGGTAGACCCAGACGGAGATGCCAGGATAAACTGCATATCTAAGTATTTTTGCAACTGGACCAAGCAATATACCGTGATGTGTAGAAAATAGGAATATAGGCCTTGCTTGCGAAAACTGACTTTAAGTTACGACCACACCGCGGCGTCGTGCGTCAGCGTGCGCGTTCACGATCCGATTTTCAATCGTTTTCCTGCTAGGCTATTCTGTAAGCTATCTCGACAGCGGAATCCGCGGTGAGATTCGAATTTCGTACTACGAAATACTTTAAAACAAGGCTGAAAAAAATTACGAGAATTACGGGAATAAAGCTCTTAGTCAACTCATATGAACTTACGCGTCAACAAACTCTACCCAAATTTCATTATAGAAACGAACACACGCAATAAAAGGAAAAACTCTGTTAATAAAGACTAATTTATATAATGTAATAAACCAGAACGTTCTATTGCAGCACGCGCGAAATTTTGTTTCGGAAAATGAAGCAATGTAATTACTCATACAAAGTAAATTAATTGCTTTGTAAACAATGTTCATGTCCTTATTTAAAATAAACTGGCCAAGTGAAAGTCGGACTCGCACTCGTAGGGTTCCGTAACACAGTTAAGTATTCCATAACTATGATTTTTCGCAACTACAAAATTAACTTTGTTTTTCATAGTGTTTGCATGAAAAACAAAGTTGTCTTTGCGGTCGCTATATCTCTAAAACTGCTGACTGTATCTCGTTCAAACCAATTTTCGTTGTTAGTTTTATTGGGATCTACAGCATATATTTTTTTTTAGATTTTTCACTCCCATACTTTAAAAGTTAGAGGGGGGGGACACACATTTTACCACTTTAGACGCGCCTATCTTTCAAATGATTGACTTTGAGAAAAAATGATTTTAGGAACATCAATGTCATTTTTGAAGACCTATCCACAGACACTCCACACGCATAGGTTTGAAGAAAAATTTTTTTTTGTTTCAGTTCTATTTATGGGATGCCCCCCCCTTAAACTTTTATATTTTTGTATAAAAATGGGAAAGCGGTTCACAGAATACATACATCTATCTACCTACCAAGTTTCAATTCTGTAGTCTTAACAGTTTCGGAATAAAATGGCTGTAACATACGGACGGACAGACAGACAGACAGACATGACAAATCTATAAGGGTTCCGTTTTTTGCCATTCGGCTACGGAACCCTAAAAACATGATATCATTGATAAAGTTAATTCGTACCTCAAAAGAAAAAAAAGGAACCCTTATAAGATCACTTTCTTGTCCGTCTGTCTGTCTGTCTGTCTGTCTGTCCGTCTGTCTGTCCGTCTGTCTGTCCGTCTGTCCGTGTGTCACCACTGATTTTCTCAGGAACGGTTGGACCTAGCAAGTTAAAATTTATACCTGATACTGAGGTCTATTGTCCCTATTGGGTGTATAAACATCAAGGTCTTGAATCAACACAATAAAAAGATATGGATAAATTTAGATTTTCGCGAAAACTTGTAAGTACCAAAATTTACCTTAAATTTCAACCAACCAACTCGACTTGGCCGGTTTTATTTTAGTTTTGTTATGACTTCATACAATTAATGTATTTAAGTTTAACATTTTTTATTGCGAACTCACAAGCGTAACCACTATCTAACCTGATGTTATTATACATTTACCTAAGTACCCTATAGGTTTTTGATCAAAACCTATAGGGTACTTCCCGTTGACCTAGAGAGAAATCATAAAATTTGGCAAGAAGCAAAAAAATAAAAAAAGTTGAAAATTAAAGAGTGTCCCCATACATACATAGTTTCTGCCAGCTAAGATAGGCCTTTGAGTTATATGAGCGCTAATACAATTTAGAGGTCTAGCTTAATTGGCAAATACCAACGTTGGTACGGAAGCCTCGGTGGGCGAGTCCAACTCGACTTTGCCGGTTTTATTTTATGATTACTGAACTAGCTGTGCCCCGTCTTCGCCTGCGTTAAAAGTTCTTGTAATATATTTAACTGGTTGCAGTTACGCTTTAAGATTCGTCCAACTACAGTTAAATGTTCAGCGCTATTCTACTTCCACCTAGGCAAAATTCAGTCGTTAGATTTTTTATAGCTTATAGTGACTAGCGTTTGACCAATATCTCGCCTGGTGGTGACGTGGTCGAAGTTGATGAACACGCTAGGCCTGGAATACTCCGACTGTCAGGGGATGTATGCTGCCAGAACACTGTAAGGGTATGGCGGTGGATTTTTACGGACAATAAGCAGTTTAAAAACAGTAAAAAACTAGATTATACCTAAATTAACCGATAAAAATAAATAGAAACAGCAAGAACTATTTAGCTATTTACAACTTCGAATAAACAAGGCGTACTAACTACATGAAATTCTATCAAAGTATCATCAAAACACACAACAAACACACAAAAGTAATTTTTCAAATGGCTTTTCTTTAATTACGTCCATCCATTTTGTTGAAACTATTTCAACTGTCCGATATAATTCGATTTGGTATACATGAATTTTTATCGGAAGTTGTAAAACACGCGACAATGGTGATGGATCGATGAATAATTTAATTGTCAACATGCAGTACTATATATATTTTAATATAAATAGATGAACACGGACGACCATTTTAAATAAAAAAAATTAGAATAAAAAACTGGCCAAATGCAAATCGGATTCGCACTCGTAGGGTTCCGTAACACAGTAGAGCATTTTATAACTATAATTTTTCGCCAGCAAAATGTTAACTTTGTTTTTCATAGTGTTTGTATGAAAAACAAAGTTATGTTTGCGGTCGCTATATCTTAAAAACTGCTGACTGTATCTCGTTCAAACCAATTTTCGTTGAAAGTTTTTATTAAGATCTACAGTCACATATTTTTTAGATTTTTCACTCCCTTACTTTAAAAGTTAGAGGGGTGGGGGGACACACATTTTACCACTTTAGACGTGCCTATCTTTCAAATGATTGATTTTGAGAAAAAATGGTTTTAGAAACCTCAATGTAATTTTTAAAGACCTATCTATTAACTCCCCGCACGTATAGGTTTGATGAAAAACTTTTTTTTTAGTTTCGTTTACATTTATGGGGGAGCCTTTTTTTATTTTTGTGTAAAGATTGTAAATCGGCTAACAAAATACACCTACCTACCAAGTTTTAACTGTGTAGTCCCAATAGTTTCGGAATAAAGTGGCTGTGACATACGGACGGACAGACAGATAGACAGACATGACGAATTTATAAGGGTTTCGTTTTTTGCCATTCGGCTACGGAACCCTAAAAAAGGGGGTGCGTAGAAAGCTACGCGTTAGAATTGAAACTTCCAAGTTCATTCAACTTATTTCTCAACATCACTAATTATTTTTTTGTACAACTCTATCTGTTGAACTTCAATGCCCGAATGATAGTGAATACCAGTGTTACCAGATCAAAATTATAAACTACCATGGTGACAACTTAAAAATACCGTGTTTTAGTCTAAAATTACCGTGCATACATGCAAGGTTAACAAAAGAAAGTTTTATTCATTATACGACCAATTTTATATAGATTAAAACTAATACTCCTATCTACGGATTAAAAAGTGGACTTACGGCTACTGAAAATCGTTTTTATTTAGTCGTATTATATTATTTGTATTATGTTTGGGGATTTTCCCGGCAATAAAAAGAACAAAAATAGTGTTGCCAAAGGAAGCCGTAAATTGCTTTTCGTTTTACGAGTATTTTGTAACATTTTACTGGAGTTTTATAATTATTAACAACATGAATTTACACGGTAATTTAAAGTTCAAAATACCGTAGAAAATAACACGGTAGTGAATCTTTACCGTTGACCGTGTTCTAGCCAAAAAAACCGTGCATCTACGGTAATTACCGTGTATCTAGTAACACTGGTGAATACGTCTTCGTTGTTATGCCGTAATATAAATAGAGGGCGTTTTTAATAAAAACTGACACTTACGTCACTTCCGTCGAATTTTTCACCAGTGCGCCTAAAGAAGGTTCACATCAAAAATTGTGTATGCTTAAGATCCTTCGAGCATTTACCAATGGAGATGTTAACGCAAGGCGTACCCCTCTGCTGGCCATATAGCCATTTTTGGCCATATAAGCGTGCGTAACTACGCTGTATTTTTAATACTGTGTGCTTGTTTTAAGCTAGTGTGCGGGATCGTTAAAGTGAGTGATTTATGTGTGTGCAATGCGTGTTTACCTCGTCCCCCGTAAGTATCGGCAGAAAAAAATGTTTGCGGATTACAACGTTAACATCTCCATTTGTAAATGCTCGAAGTTAAGATCACACGACAGAAGTGAAAACTTCATCTAGGTAAAGTAAATAATACGAAGTAGTAAAATCGAGTTGGCTTTACCTGAACTCGAGTGTCTGAGCTTATTGCTTAAGAAGTTTTTGCCCGAAAAAGTCTGTTTGTAAATTTCTATTTATCAATTGAGAACGACTGGTCGAAAAGGTAAATTTTGTGTACCAACTTTTTTAAAACATTGAAACATTTATTTGTAAATATATGTTTGTAATATAAATTAAAGTGGCCAGGTGCGAGTCAGAATCGCGTCTCTTATCGCACACTTAGGGAGGGTTCCGTACAATACGAACCATAACAGAGTTTTAACCTCATATATTTGATTAATTGATATTACCAAGAATATTTTGTTTGGTCGCGATCTAAAAACCGGGCTCGTTTACTAGCGCCATCTATGTCATTTTGCCGAAACTAATTAGAAGAGTTGTTAGCTTAGCAAACACGAATGAGTCCAGATGACACCTATGAAGGTCTTAAAGATGGCGTTTAAAAACGCGTTTTTTGTATGGGGACCCCCTTTAATTTTTAATTTTATTTTGTTTGTAGTATTTGTTGTTCTAGCGGCAACAGAAATACACCATCTGTGAAAATTTCAACTGTCTAACTATCACGGTTAATGAGATATAGCCTGGTGACAGACGGACAGACGGACAGACAGACAAACAGACAAACAGACAGACAGACAGACAGACAGACAGACAGACAGATAGACAGACAGACAGACAGACGGACAGCGGAGACTTAGTAAGAGGGTCCCGTTTTACCCTTTGGGTACGGAACCCTAAAAATAAATAAATTTTAACTTCGAAATGTCCCCACCCTAGGCCTTTCGTAGTACCTCGACCACGTCATCGCTTACCAACGTCAGATAGTAGTCAAACGATAGCATAATTATATGTAGCTGAGCCCCGTGGCTTCGCCCGCGTGGTAATTAATGTATGGCAAGTCGAGAACAATATCAGATTCACACACACCTACATTCGCATTTATAATATAAGAGAGGTAGGAAGAAGGAAAAAAACATGAGATTGGAAATTTGAACAGAAAAAAGTCTAGCTCTAGCATGCCAGACTGTAAGTTGCACATAAAAACCACAGATTATTTAATATCTTATTATATTAGATTATGTAAGGGAGTATAAATACCACCTCAGTTCTCCCAGCCAAACGAGGCTCTGGCGACCGAAAAATAGCGGTGTAACCATTTCATATTAAGGGGTAGCAGGTCGTTGACGGGCAGCAGCGTCACCGGTGCGAGGAGCTACGTCCTGCGATCGCCAACCCGCCTGCCCAGCGTGGCAATTAGGCATATTCCTCCCAATGAGCCGAAGATCTGGCTCAGTGGCGTATCTTGGGAGAGGCCTACGTCCAGCAGTGGACTAACACTGGCTGATTATCATGATGATGATTATTTAATAGGAAATACGTATTAAAAAACATCTAATTTATTCGAAGCGAAATTACATCATGTTATATATTTTGGTACCTATATGAAGTTAATATAATCGATCCGCACCTTATTTACGTTGTATCCAAATTTAGATCCGAAAACCTCGTTAACAATGTTCATTGAATATGTCTACTTATTTATTCACTGGCTAATCATTTTCAGGCAGAGTAGGATAAACAGATGGTGTTATGGTGATAAGGTGTAGGAGAGGAAGGGAGATGGGTGCAAAGATTAGGGTGTAAAATTATGACATCATCCGCCGCAAGCAATATTTATTGAGTGGAATTAGTTTACTGGAAGTGGCACCGTTCTGAGTTATTTTTATAATACAAATCTTATACGATTTAAAGTAATATTTTAAATGACATTCGTATCATAATACAATCGTGATCATCATCATCATTATCAGCCAATTTCCGTCCATTGCTAGACATAGGCCTGTACTATGGCACGCCACTGAGCTCAATCTTCATTCATTCGTTTCCAACCGCTGCCAGCCAGCTTGGGTGTATCATCTCCGCCTAACTGGAGGGCGTCCTACATTACGTTTGCCGAGCTTATGTCTCCACTCGAGAACACGTCTGCCCCAACGGTTATCGGTTCTACGACAGATGTGACCAGCCAACAGCCATTGCAGCGTGATAAGATAACCCTTTGAGCTTTAGTTTTCTGTCGAATGACTTTGTTTCGATTCGATCGTTCAGATAAACTCAAGCATAGCCATTTCCATTGCTCGCTGAGCGACTTTGCGTTGGTGAACCAGTCCCACCGTCAATGTCCACGTCTTGGTACTGTAAGGAATAACAGGTAGGACGCACTCGTTAAAGACTTTCGTCTGAAGGTTTTGTAGTATGGGCGATGAAAAAACTCGACGAAGTTTTCCGAATTCCCATCCCATCTGTATGTATCTGCGAGCCTCCCTCTCGATGTTGTTTCTACCCAATTACGGTAGACGTATTCATGAACTACTTTGAGAGAAACTCGTTGGGGCAATAGGTTCCGGAATAACATGATCTTGGTCTTATCCAAGTTAATCCTGAGACCGATGCTTGCAAAAAAGTCAGCAAGGGTGGTCAGCATGTATTACAAGTCCTGCACGGTTTCAGCCATGATGACGATATCAACCTCAAATCTCAAGTGTTTGAAATGATTACCATTTATATGTATGTCCCGTCCTTTCCAGTTCAGCCTTTTGAAAATATCCTCTGGAGCGTTTGTGAACAATTTGGGCAAAATAACGTCCCCTTGTCTCACTCCTAGATGTAAGCGGATATGTTCAGTCTACTGTTTTTGTACTTGGAGGGTCATAGTTGCGTCGTCATACAGACCTCTCAACATTTGTACATTTGTTTTCAAGAAGCATGTTTTTCATCGGCCATCTTTCTTCTAATAACAGGTGTCAATTTTGTGCAAGACTTGAA